>OY747711.1:53091413-53493913 GCA_963556495.2 Valencia hispanica
CTTCAGTACAAGTTTTTGTCAAGGCTTTGTACTTTTCATGTCATGTTAAATCTAATAAAATATTCTGTTACAGGACTGTCAATTATATTTGTTATAGAACACACATACCTTAATAAAAGAACACAGACTGCAACCAAGGAGTATGCAAAAATGGTTCCAATAGAGCTCATATCTACCAGTGCCTTTAGGTCAAACAAAAGCACCATGAATGCTGCCAAGAAAATAAAAAAAGGTGTTATTAACAAGAGATAATTTTGAACATATCAAAAGTATTAGCAATGCTAATCTAAGGGCAACTGTGGCACAGTTATTAATGTAGTTATTTGCAATCAGAATTTTGTAGGTTAGATGGTACCTTCACCCTGCCACAAGGCACTTAATCCACAGTTGCATACCGCTTTGCATATCTGTGTATGTAGGGTGACCAGATGTCCCGATTTGTGCGGGACAGTCCTGCTCTTTCATCACTTTCCACATGTCCCTCAAATTGAGAAACTGTCCTGCATTGTTATCAACAGCTTCTCTTTTAACCTTGTAAATATATAGGGTTTTTTTAAGCCAAGTTTTGGTGCTTCTGGCGGTACGGGCAGGGGCCAGGTCCTGCTCGAAGATGAAATCTGCATCTCCATACAGATCCTCAGCAGAAGGAATCATGAAGTCCTCCAAAACATTCTGGTAGACTGATGCAGTGACCTTGGATTTAAGAAAGGAATGTTTACCAACACCTGCACCGGACATTGCGACCTGGTTGTACGACCTGCAAGGGCTGCTGGGAAATAGAGTTCTTGAATACAAAACCGATACTTTGCTGTAACATGACTCCTTAAAATATGACCGACTGTAGAAACTTTTCTCTCTGTTTACTTTCTTCTGTAAAGAGGACTGCAAGGAGGACTTTGGAACAAAACAATCCACTCCCGTTCATTTTTCGCCCAGCTAAGTCACTTCTGATGTCGTCTGTTGTTCTGTGGGGCTGTGACCGCTGTAGCCCACGTCCTGGATCAGTCTGTGTGGTTTCTCTTGAAGCTCTGACTCTAGCTGCAGTTTCAAATTTTTAACCTTCGTCAAACTATTGTATGGGCTTTGCTTCACAATCCAAAATCAGCCTTCTCATGGGCGGTCACAAGCCAAGTCGTGCCCTTCTTTAGGGTCATCCCCCAGGATTGTATGGGTTATAACATAATGTTTCTAAATAAAAATATTTAGAGTTCTTTTTTAAATAAAGACAACTTGACAAAGCGTTCAGGATGGGACCAAAGAAGACCCAGGTGATGGAGGATTTGGGTGACATTAAAAAGTCACTAGACTTCCAGTCAGAGAAGGTTTCTGCTGTCAGGTTTAAGCAGAAACGATCCTGGATGCTAAATCTTCAACAAGCTGAACAGAACCCCAGAGAAGGCAAATGTAATGGTCATCAGAGACATCGAGGAGCTGGAGAGATTCAACTGAGCACTAACTGGATTAAAGGTAAAACAGAGAACACAAACTCTTCACCATCAGGATGACACTCAGTATTAGCAATTATTCATCATCATCTCTTGACAGAAGATCATCTTTTATATCTGTGAATTGCAATAAATTGAATCTTGACAACTGCTGCTATTACTCAGAGGATCAGTACAACAGGACAGTTCAAGCTGACAACAATCTCTCTATTATACATTTCAAGAGCAGAAGCTTGTATGCAAACCTTAACAAAATCAAGCACTATCAGAGCCAGTTCAAAGAACCGTTTAGTATTATTGCCATCTCTGAAACATGGATCAGCACTGAGAAGGGAGTCGACTTTGAACTGGATGGATATGAATTCAACTACATTAACAGAGAGGGGGAGACTGGTGGAGGGGTAGCTATACATGTTGACAAAAACCTGAAGTAAAGTGTGGTGGAAAAAATGACAAGTGTGATGAATGATATATTTGAATGTGTAACAGTAGAAATTTATATGGAAAATAAGAATGTAATTATAAGCTGCATCTATAAAACACCAGGGTCTCACTTGGAAACCCTTAAGGAGTGGCTTGAGGAAATTTGTTCAGCTTCAACTCAGAAGGTCTTGAGGAAATTTGTTCAGCTTCAACTCAGAAGGTCTTTTTCATTTGTGGAAATTTTAACATTGATCTCCTTAATCCAAATAATCAAAAATCAACAAAAGAGTTTATCGATACAATGCACAGTTTGAGCCAGTATCCTAAAATTACTAAACCTAGTAGAATTACTTCTCACAATGCCACATTAATAGATGACGTATTTACAAACCTGATAGAAAACAAAACAATAAGTGGACCATTAATAAATGATATCAGCAACCATCTACCAGTTTCTGTAGTATATGACAGCTGCTACAAGAAAGATAAACAGGATATTGGACAACGATTTAAAAGAGTGAAGACAGAGGAGACAGTTAATGCATTTAAACAAGAGCTGATTAAAGAGAATTGGGAGTCAGTATTTAATGAACATTGATAAAGCATATGAAACGTTTATGTGTACCTTCAAATTATTGTATGATAGGACTTGTCCAATAAAGAAATACACTAAAATAAATAAATATTCAGACACACCATGGATCACAAAATGATTGCAAAATACCTGTAAGAATTCATAAAATATAGAACTGAAGAAGCTGAGAAAAAATATTAAAAAATATAAAAATAAACTGACAACTACTTTACGGATATCAAAACAGGAGTACTATAGCAAATTATTAGACGGGAATAAAAACAACATTAAATGTATTTGGAATATATTGAACAATTTCATTAGGAAAAGTTCTAGACAGACTATCCAAAATATTTTACAAATAATGATGAAATCATTAATGATATGAATGATGTGGTTAATAATTACAACAGGTATTTTATAAGTGTTGGGCCAAAGGGGGAAAATTAACAGCAGCTTATGGAGGAAATCACCTCAGAATTGAACAAATTAAAAAAGTGGTTTGATATAAATGAACTATCATTAAATTTGGAATCAAACAAAGTTTACGTTGTTTGGAAATCGTATGGGGAACAGTGATTTAAAGTTGTGATAGAGGGTGTAAATATAAACAGTTAATGAAATTAAGTTTCTGTGTGTGGTGTCATAGCTTTCAGGGCTCTGCCCCTGATTATCATTTCATGCGCCAGTCTCCCTTATTGGACTCACCTGATTCTCATTCGTCCACTCTTATTTAAGATCCGGTGGGTGCTTCTCTCCCGGCCAGATCATTGATGTCTTTCTCGTGTGGTGTATGCTGTGTTCTGCCATTAAACCTCATCATCCAGTTATTTTATTGCTCGTCTGCGCTTGGGTCCTTCCATTATTCCATTATTCATGTGGTGATCGACCACAAGAAATGGTGGAAACCTCACATTCAACATGTTCTAGCTAAAGTATCCCGAAGTATTTCAGTCCTCAGTGAAGCTAAATATCTATTGAATAACAAAGCATTACACATTGTATATTGCTCAGCTTTCTGCCATATTTAAATTGTGTGGAAGTTCGGGGAAACACCTACAGATCCTCACGCCGACCGTTGTGCTAACTCCAGAAAAGAGCCATCAGAATGGTTCAAAAGGCAGGTTTCCTGGACCACAATAATGAGCTAATTATAAACTCTTGTCTACTAAGACTTCCAGATCTGGTAGAATTTTAAACAGCTCAGCTAATACATAAAGCCAGAAACAAACAATTAAGGTAAGGTGTATTCAGGGGTTCTGGAGAAGAGGGTTCGTCGGATAGCTGAACCTCAGATTCAAGAAGAACAATGAGGTTTTCGTCGTAGCTGTGGAATTCACTGAGCAGGATCCTGGAGGGTGCATGGGAGGTCGCCCAACTGGCCTACATGTATTTTGTGGACTTGAAGGTGTTTGACCGTGTCCCTCAGGAAATCCTGTGGGGGGTACTCCCCCGGGAGTATCAGGTCCCTTGATAAGGGATAGATCCCTATACGAACGGTGTCAGAAGTTGGTTCGCATTGCCGGCAGTAAGTCAGACTCGTTTCCAGTGAGAGTTGGACACTGCCAAGGTTGCCCTTTGTCACAGATTCTGTTGATAACTTTTTTTTTTACGTGTCCTGTTTGGCAGTGTGGAGCTCAGAATTGGTGTCTGAGTACCAAGTAGAAGCCCAACAGATTTACTTTCACAAGCGGAGCAGTACAGCTTTTGCTATAGTACTCCACTTGATTTATGTGGGAAAAATCTTTATTATGAATTGTTGGGGTTTTTATTTCCTGATGTTATGGACACGGAGACGGAAAATTAAGGAGAAGAAAGAAGGAAGATGAAGAAGAGAGGTAGGAAACAAAATGTCATGAGAGAGGGTGAGTTGAAAATACAAGAGAGGAAGGGGAACACTGCCAAGGTTGCCCTTTGTCACAGATTCTGTTGATAACTTTCATGGACAGGATTTCTTGGCGCAGCGAAGGTGTTGAGGGAATCCGTTTTGGTGCCCTTAGGATTGGCCCTCTGCTTTTTGCAGATGATCTGGTTCTGTTGGCTTCATGAGACAGTGATCTACAGCTATTGCGAGTGCGAAGCAGTTAGGATGAGAATCACCACCTCTAAATCCGATTGTGATTGACATCTTGACAGCAGTGGTGCTGCAGTGGCACAGAAAGACAGCAAAGAGATGGAGAGCAATGTGAGCTCCTTTGTCTCAACGCAAACTTTCAGAGTAAAGAGAGGAAAGGGAGAGAGGTTCTGTGGAGGATGCATGGCACAGACTTGTTGTTTTTAATACTCCACAGCGGCAGGGTGGGTGGCGCCATCACCAGCTGACTTCAGACGGTGAGCTGCATAGCGGTAGTGTGATTAGCAATGCCTGATTCAAATTCTAGTGCTTGTTTACAAATGAGCAAAAAAAAGGAACGGGAGATTGACAGGTGGATTCAAATCAGCCAATCAATTTAGACACATACATGAGTGAGCCAATGAAGTTAGAGGGAGGAGTATTAAAGTTAATTGAACAATTATCCTTGAAAAATCCACAAAAAGGGCAAAATCTGAAATATATGTATATATTAGTGGTTCAACAGTACAATATATCAACAATAAGTTTACACTACTCCGGAAGACTCCGACATCCATTAAGCAAAGAAAAACAGCAAACATTCAAACCAGTAACTGAAATGACAAGCCAACAAGACACACCCATAACATCCATAAAAAACTACTCCATGTTGGTTGAACCCCAGGGGGCCTAAACACATGGGATAAAATCAATGATTGATGGGGGGGAAAATTAATTTAAAAAAGGACACGAAATAAAAAATATATATAGAAATATTTCATGAACTATAAGAATATATTCACATGTATATGTGCGCACACATAAACACATGCCCGCATATGTAGATGTACACACATGTATACATTTATGCACAAACACATAAAAAATGTTGAAGATTATATATGTGTAAAAAAAAATAATCCCATAAATATACATTCCATATATCTATATACAAGAATTTATTAAGAATTAATTCCCCCCCCCCCATCAATCATTGGTTTTATCCCATGTGATTAGGCCCCCTGGGGTTCAACCAACAGGGAGTAGTTGTTTATGGATGTTATGGGTGTGTCTTGTCATTTGAGTTACTGGTTTGTAGATAAATAAGATAAATAAGATAAATAAGATAAATAAGATAAATTAGATAAATTAGATAAATAAATAAATAAATAGATAAATAGATAAATAGATAGATAGATAGATAGATAGATAGATAGATAGATAGATAGATAGATAGATAGATAGATAGATAGATAGATAGATAGATAGATAGATAGATAGATAGATAGATAGATAGATAGATAGATAGATAGATAGATAGATAGATAGATAGATAGATAGATTTTGCCCTTTTTGTGGCAATTTTCAAGGATAATTGTTCAATTAACTTCAATACTCCTCCCTCTAACTTCATTGGCTCACTCATGTATGTGTCAAAAGATGATTGGCTGATTTTAATTATTTTGTTTTTTTTGTAGGTCACACTGTGTGTGTGTGTTTGTAATTCTTTTAATGACCCTGATGAAGGCTTTACGCCGAAACCCCAACAGGAGGAGACCCAGAGGAAGACCCAGGATACGCTGGAGGGACTATGTTTCTCAGCTGGCCTGGGAAGCTGCTGCCCTCATGACCCGATCCCGGATAAGCAGAAGAAAGAAATGTTTTTCATCGGGCAGGAGACACTCTAGAAAAGTCGCCAGTTTGTTGCAGGGATAGGTTTCTTTCCTTATCCAGTGTTGACTTATCGGATATATGCAATGGAGCCGTTGTTTTGGACTCTGTGTTCGTTTGTTTTATTAAGATCTTGATTAGCTCATGCAGTGGCACTAGCTACTCTCCCTAGGGTCCGCTAAATACTTACAAAAAACTTTTACACAAAAACTTGCTACATGCTAGACAGGGAAAAAAACAACCATATTAAAATTAGTAGCGCCACAAAAAAAGTATGTTAATTGTTACAAATAAACAATAAGATTTACAGCTAGACATTATTGCTCAATAGATAATTCCACCACTACAGGCCAACAATGTTCATCACATGAGTCCCAAGACCTGGTGAAAATAAATTCAAGGATTATTTCAGTGTATATATATATATATATAGTCTTCAGTTTTTTGCAAAAGGTTGTGGTGTTCATTCCCAATATCAAAAATTGTGATAGTGAACTCCATGCCACCATTGCTGTGTACTGCACTGTCGTCTGCATTGGCTTAGTTTGACAAGAAGGTAACAAAAAAATGCCCCTGTTGACTAGGATGCAGAATATTTATGTACATCACAACAAAATAACCGTCTGCTACAAAGAACTTCTGGCGCCTTTCTATATTGATTTTTCTAGTAAAATTAATCACGGAATATTTAATCCTGCCTTTAACGCTCAACCAAGCCAGCCTTGTGTTCTTTTCTCCAACACTTGTACTAAAGGGGCCATGTTGGTTAGTTATGGCTACAAAAGCAGCACACTTACCAGCTACAGCTCCTGCTGACAGAGTGGCCAAGACTGGACTTTGTCTGGAGCTCATGTAGCGCAGCGGTTTGAAGAGAAGGCCATCTCTGGCCATAGCAAACATAACCCGGGGCATCGGAAACATCACCCCAAAGAGACTGAGGAAAACAGATAAGGTGTGAAAGTGAAGTTTGCATTCAGTATGCTTTAGTTCTCCACAGAATGTAATCGTTATTAAATTTCATTTCCAAGCATTTTACCATTTGACAAATACCTTGTTGAGAGGGCACAGAGAGATCCTGTAGCCACTGCATACTTTGCAGGGTCCCAGCCAATGTACTCAAAGGCTACTGGTAGTGGACTATGTATGTCAAGCAAATAGTAGGGCATCATAAGTGTCAGGGAGGCTGAGACGCCAAAATAAGCCAAGAAGCAGATCAGCAAGGATATCACAATACCAAGTGGTATAGATTTCTGTGGATCCTTTACCTCTTCACCTGGCAAAACAGATCCTTTAGAGTTATATTTCATTGTTAATGATCGGCAACAGATGCAGAACAAGAACATAACTAAATCATACAATAATGAGCCACAACATTGTGCCTTCCTAATAAGAATAATTACTGTTTATCTGATAAACAGCTAGGGGAATAGATAAATAGTTTCGACTGTTAAAGTCTGAGTTACAGTACATCTCTGGTTTAGAACATCTTGGGCCTTTTATTGACAGAGTTATCCAACTCAGCAGCAGCAGGGAAATGTTTTTGGCATTTCCCTGCTGCTGCACATCTGGCTTAACTTAATGAGTGATTAATACACTTCTACAGCAATGGCAGGCATTCAGGTGATAGTCATTTGAAATAGTGTGCTGGAGCAGGAACACATAAAACATGCAGGACAGTGGGCCCTCAGACCAGGGTTGGAGACCACTGTTCAAAACCAATCTTTGTAATGCTTCTTGAAACTAAGAAGTTAACTTGATCAGTTTTAATTGGGTCCCAAGTAAACAACGGGTTGGCTCTTCAGCAAAAGTTGAAAAATAAACTTCATATTACAAAGTCTCAGCTTACGTACAACATGTTTTTACTCACAAGTTCCCGATCAAAGAGTACCTGTTGTAGCAATGCAGTCAAATCCAACAAAAGCATAGAAGCAAGTTGCTGCTCCGGTCAAAGTCCCATCGAAGCCGAAAGGGAAGAACCCACCGATACCAAAGTCAACAGTTTGATTTTGAGCTGCTGTAAGGTTTCTGTAGAGCATTTAAAATACATTGTCAATTATTCTTATAAATAATAATTTTCCAAACAGTTTCTGTATAACATTTAAATACCTTGTGAATTATTGTTATAAATAGCTTTTTCCAAACATTTAACCAAAAATCTGAATTGCCCTTTAGGGTTATGAGCAATAAACCGATGCGACCAGATATTCTGTTAAACAAATGAGAGATACGGCTCCATCGGTAGCAGCCCCCTCAATCGACAGGAATAAGATACGAATTCATAGATGAATCGGTTGTAGAGTCATGGATCGGGTATCGCGAGACTTTGAGTCGGTTGGCAGCATCACACATAGGCCAGGCGCCAGCA
This sequence comes from Valencia hispanica, assembly GCA_963556495.2. Lineage (NCBI taxonomy): Eukaryota > Metazoa > Chordata > Actinopteri > Cyprinodontiformes > Valenciidae > Valencia > Valencia hispanica. The sequence goes on from OY747711.1 coordinate 53,099,945, forward strand.
TCGCTAAAACAACGCGAGACCTTAAGCAGCCCGCAAAACTCTGTAGCTGTTAGTGTAAGTGAAAATCAAATAACATGGAAAATGGAGGGGGGAAGAACGACAACGTTAGCCTGTACGATGGAGATGATAATACACCGAGAGATTTTCAAGGCATCGGGGAAACAAAAATCCAAAGTGTGGACCGTGTTTGGGTTTTCTAAGAAGGAAAGGAAGCTCGACAGAAGCCATGCTATTTGTAAACTGTGTAGAGCCTACACCAGGAGCACTACAAATCTGGACAAGCAGGCAAAGAGGAAACACGGTCAAGAGTACGGTGAGTTCAGCGAGCAGAAGTGTGCAGGAAGCAGTGGCACACAGCCAAGGACAGAGAACGCCATTTCTACCCTTTTCCAGCAACTTGGTCAAAACTCAGCACGCGCTAGGGTGTAGTTTTTTTACAGAAGTATCATAAAGCCACAATGCTTTGAGATGTGATTTTTTTTTACATATTTAGAAATAAATGTGGCACTGTCATTTTAACAGAATTGGCTTCTTTACTTTATGAAACATCTACAACAAATATTAACAATAGACTCAAATCGTTAAGTTCTTACCCTGTATCAAATAGATTAAATTCGAACCGAATCGTTTCGAATCGGTCTGTAATAAAAGGATATCGTTTTTGAATCGAAACATAACTTGTGTATCTAGATACATATCGAATCGTTTATCACAGAGATGTGCATCCCTATTGCCCTTAGATGCAAGTATGTGCTTGCATGCACCAGTGCTTGTCCCATTTTCCTCTCTGCTGACCTGTGTGGGACCGGTGACCTGCCCAAAATGTAATATCTGATTTCTGTCTGTGGATCACTGCAGATGGCCACTAGCCCCCTTACGGCCCTGTATGGATTAAGCATGGGGATGGATAGATGTTTGGGTTCAAATAACGGTTTCTGCTACTGAATAGAATATCACAAAAAAGTTTAATATTTTGTGACACTCATTTCAGAAACTGAAACGTGGATATTAAATAGATTTGTTACAGTGAAAAATTCCAAGTCATCTATTAAAATAATTTTTTAAGATTATGGTTGAAGGAAAATGAAAAACAAAACAACAACAAAATCGGTGTCTCAGAAAAACTGAATATTGTGAAAAAGTTAAATATTTCATCTAAACTTTCTTGGCATTTGGCATCTTATCTGTCAGTTTGCTCATTTTTTTAGTGAACACATGAAGAGGTGGACAGAAAGGCTGGGGCAGCACATCATGGAGGACGGAGTAGAAACTCAGGATGCACCGATCTAGAAATTTGCGCCAATACCGATATTTGATATTATAATGACTGTTATATATTTAATATTTACAATGTTATAAATATTACAGAAATCTCTTACAAAGATGAAAATAAACAGCGATTTTTAATATTGGCTTAGTTTTACTTATTGGACCAATACGATATGTTAAAAAGGACTAACATTGACCGATATCGATGTTATTGCCAAAATATTGTGCGTTCCTAGACAAAAGCCATCATGGTTTTAGTTATGAAAAGCCTAAGAGTAGTGAAACATGAGTTCTGAGAGAGAGATACAGCTTTATTAAACACATTGTGTAAAAGGAAAGGATAATATATGACAAGAAAGGATAATATATGGCGAAGAAAGGCAAAGACACAGAAGGGCAGGACCGGATAGCGGAGAAGCAAACGAACTGAAAGAGCACTGAGAGACAGATGAGAAGCAGGAACTCTGAGAGGAGGAGAGACAGAAAAGAAAAATGAACCGATATAAGAGAGTTTTCGTAATGAAGTTATGGAACAATCTGAATTGTACTCCTGGCGGAGGTGAGCTCAAGCAGGAGGTGTTTACATAGGCAAGGAAGTTACACCATTGTGTTGTGTCTTGATATTGTTCCCCTCAGATGGGAACTTTAGTTTTACAAGAATGTGGGGAAAGTTTAAATTATATAACTTATTTTGGCAGCAGGGAGGCCCTTTAAACACTTTGTCCCAGGGGCCTCTGGTATCATAATTCGGTCCTGCTCATGGTCACACAGGAGAGTGGGATTTATAAAGCGGAAAGTGCGTGCAGCTGTGCATACTCCAAATTTGATAGATCGGAAACTTACTAGGCGCAAGTTAAAAAAAGTTGCTAAGCTTATGTACGGTTTTAGTAATGATTCTACACAAAGTTTTAAAAATGAGACCCCAGGCCTGTATGAAGTTTGCTAGAGCGCATTTGAATGATCCAGAAGAGGATTGGGAGAATGTCATATGGTCCGCTAAAACCAAAATAGAACTGATCGACGACAGATCTGTGTAAAGGGAAGAATGAATGGGCCCATGTATCATGAGATTTTGGGCGAAAACCTCCCCTCTGCAGGGGCATTGAAGATAAAACGTGACTGGGTCGTTCAGCATAACAATTATCCCAAACACATCGCCCGGGTAACGAAGGAGTTGCTCGGTAAGAAGCATTTCAAGGTCCTGTGGTGGCCTAGACAGTCTACCGGTTCTCAACCCCATAGAAAATCTTTGTAGGGAGTTCAAAGTCCATGTTGCCCAGCATCAGCCCCAAAACATCACTGCTCTAGAGGAGCTCTGCATGGAGGAATGGGCCAAAATACCAGCAAGTGTGTGAAACCCTTGTGAAGACTTACAGGAAACGTCTGACCTCTGTCATTGCCAACAAAGGGTATATAACAAAGTATTGAGATGAACTTTTGTTATTGACCAAATAGTTATTTTCCACCATAATTTGCAAATCAATTCTTTAAAAATCAGACCATGTGATTTTCTGGATTCTTTCCTCATAGCCTTACTTCCTCATTTGGCATTAGATAGTTTAGCACCCTTAAAAAAAGAAAGTAATTAGCCATAGGAGGCTGATTCCCTGGTTTAATGCAGAGCTGTGTACTTTAAAGCACAATACTAGGAAATTGGAGGGAAAAATAGTGCACCTAATCAGAGCACTTCACTCTCAGAGTGCAGGTTTACTGTGGTTCCTAGGATTTCTAAAAGTAGAATGGGCGGCAGATCTTTTAGTTATCAGGCTTAGCTACATGGGGGGCATCGACTGGAATAATGCTCCCAGTAACTGAGCATCCTCTGTGGTCCGTGTAACGCTAATCAGGTTCAATTTTCTAAACACAAATGGACATTTGGAAAAACAGAAAAATGGATTCAAATATCCCAATTTTTTTTTCACCTTGACAAATTAAAAAATTAGATTTTTTAACCGTTTTTGCAATTTTCTGTTTTCATTCAGAGGATCATAAATTTGCAAAATTGCAAAAATGTGTAACAATTGCGTCTGGGCTCCAATTATTCAATACTGCAATGATATTCTCTCCCTCGTTCCACGTAGTTCTGTGACTTTGCGCCGGTTGTGAGAATGGACCCTTTTCATGGTGACGTCACATAACTTAATATTAAAGAGGCTATATGCAACTTTTTCCCCAAAATAAACGTAACAATAGTCTTTTTATTTGACCATTTATGACTCAAACATCTCCTGAGGAGCATACTGACACCTTGTCAGCTCACAGTGGGTGAACCTATTAGCCTGCATCCATTTTTTTCTATTTTCTGTCGGGTCGGATTTTCCTGCGCTGTGACGTCAAGCGTGTTCACGTTAAATGTTTCAGATCACTCTGCCACCACCGCTAGTCAGCACTCACAAGCAGTTAAATGGATTGTGCGAATACACAGAAGAGACCAAGGACAACTCTGACACCAACAGTAACTCCACATAAGACTAAAAAAGTTAAACCCCTGACAAGTGCCTGAAAAAGAGAGAAGATTGAGAGCGACCGGCGCACGAGCGCGCGCTGCGAGCAGAAAGGAAGAGCAGTTCCATTGTTTGGCCACAGGTGTCAGTCGCGAGTTAAAATTTCAGAAAATTGCATATACCCCATTTAAGTTAAAAGCACCAAGCCTACTTACTTTAAATATAGACACTAGGCGATCTCTGGTCAAGTCTGTGCTGGATATTGATAAGCGTTTTACCTGTCAGTGAATGCTGAATGTTTTTGGATCTATGTAGTCAACTTCTAGCATGTCGTCCATTTTTGTAATTAACCGTCTGGCTGCTGCTGTGCCTGAGTGAGGGTGGGAGAGGGAGATAGAGAATAATAATTAAGTAATTGAAGCCCAGATGCAATTTGCAATTTTCTAAATTTCTGATCTTCTGAATGAAACAGAAAATTGGAAAAATTGTTTAAAAATCTAAATTTTTTATTTGTCAAGGTGAAAAAAAAAGAAAAATTGGATATTTGAATCTATTTTACTGTTTTTCCAAATGTCCGTTTGTGTTTAGAAAATTGAACTGATAAGCGTTACACGCACCCTCTGTGTCCTGTTATCAACTTTTTACTTTCTGTAATATAGAAAGTACTCTTACACCAGTTATTTTTGTTCTGTCTCTGCTTTGTCTTTTTATGTCTGCGATTGTAATTTTGTACCATCAAGGTTGGTAATACCCATCAATATGCTTTTGTTATATTAACAATATTTGTAAGTTGCTCCAAGATCTGATATGTGGCATATTATCTTACATTTAAAGTATTGTCAAAGATTACATAATTTAGAAGAAAGAGTAATGGGAACAGTTAGAAAATGTATAGATTTAATTTGAATATATCCAAAAACCTTGTGACAAATAAGGCAAGTGAAAATATGTTTAAATTAAACAAGAAAAATAAATATGGTACGTTTTTGGGAAATTTGCCATCAACTTGGATAGGTTAGTGTGTTGAATGAAAAATAACTTACTTCATTTCCTGGGTTATATTGTGAAAAACTCTTTCACTGACATGCCAATTTTTTATGTCCCCTTTTATGAAGCCAGAAAGGATGATAAAAAGCAACACCACCACATTTAGAGCAGTAAAAATGGTATTCAGGAGTGCGGACTCTCTCACACCATATGCAAGTATTCCTGTAAAGAATATCGAAGAAAGAAAAGTGGTTCAGTTAAGATTTTTGAGAATAATTTGCATCAATAATACTTGCTGGACTACATTAAGACATAGTGGCAAATATCACCAGCAAGCAACATAATCAGGGCAGCAGCAAAGAAGTCTGGGTATGTAGTCAGGCCTGGGGCATCCATCATTGCATGTTCTTCCAGAGTTTTGGAAATGACATTATTTATCAGGTCATCAAAGGCTCCAGTCCAAGCTTTTGCTACACTTGATGTACCTGAGAAGAAAAAAAAAAAAAAAAAGAAATAATTTGTTATATTTGTACAGGGCGCCAGCTTATTATACTGCCGTCAACGTGTGGAATTTATCATCAACATCCAAAGCATGAAATTACAACATCTCTAAGAGAGCACTTTCAGTAAAACGGTAATTTCAGTAAAAAGTGAAACTTCTATGTTAGAGAATAAATATGAAGAAAATTATAAATGTGAGACTTTCATTTATAGTAATTGGGATGAATGGAGGAATCTATTTATGCTCCACCTAAAAACTGAACACATTCTACGGTCAATCTTAAGGGGGCACGGATTGTAGCATGCACCTCCACACCACATGTATCAAAACGTGCACCTCAGAAGTGTGACATGGGCCATTACTTGCGTTACCCGTTTTGGGTTACAACGGAGAGGTAACCCCCCCCACAATAAAAACAAAAGAAATCCCACAAGAATGAATGTTAGATACAATCAATCAAAATTTACTATTTCAGGCTTTACTGTGTCGTCGTATTTTCACCTAAAAACAGTTTAACTTTCGGTTTGTATAGAAATTCATGTTCTTTTTAGAAGTGAAGTCAGTGGGTTAATACCCATCAAGGTTTTTCCAAATTTACCTTTAACGCGAACACACTTCGATTCGATTCTCTGAGTGACACGTAAACTGAATTAAGGCTCCCATTCTGGTTAAGGTATTAGCTTGATTATTGCCAAATGCTCAATTTAGATGTGGATGTAAATGTACTGATACAGATACATTTACAAAGGGAGCAGAGCATCATAGGAACAGAACACTGAGCCTCCTCAAGTAGAATACAGGTGAAACTCGAAAAATTTGAATATCATGCAAAAGTTCATTTATTTCAGTAATTCAACTTAAAAGGTGAGACTAATATATGATTCTTATTACATGCAAATGCCTTTATTTGTTGTAATTTTAATGAGTATGGCTTACAGCTTATCCATCCATTATCTGTACCAGTCCATCCTAAGCAGGGTTGTGGGGGAGCTGGTGTCTACCTCCAGCAGTCGCGTGGCGAGAGGCGGGCTACACCCTGGAGAGGTCACCAGCCCATCGCAGGGCAACACAGATACATACAGGACAAACAACCATGCACACACACTCCTACATAAAGGCAATTTTAGAGAGACCAGTTCACCTAACAGTCATGTTTTAGGATTGTAAAAGTAGCCTACCCAAAAAGAAACCCATGCATGCACAGGGAGAACATGCAAACTCAATGCAGAAAGACCCTTCTTGCTCCAAGGCAAAAGTGCTACAAACTGTTACAGCGGCTTACGATTTATGAAAAACTCTCAGAAAAAATCTCAGAAAATTAGAATATTGTAAAAAAGGTTCAATATCTTGAAAAGGAGTCATGACCTGTAATTTTCACTTTTCCATGAGAAAAAAAATGTATGTTATGATTGCCTAAGGATTATACACTGGCCGGGAAGCCGATATTTAAAAGTGAAGCGTTTGTTTACCCCTGGGTTCGTGGTTTTAATTTCTGGCCGACTCTCGTCAAGTCGGCGCAGGATATACCATATATTAACATCACAGACCTATGCTGCAGAAAGCCCGCCCTCCCCTCGGCCCTCTCCCCCTCATATTGAGTCGAGCGCTGCCATTACTGAATTCTAGTGATGGGAATTCCAGCTCTTTTTGGAGAGCCAGTTCTTTTGGCTTGACTCACCATAAAGAGCCGGCTCTTTCGGCTCCTCAGATTTTCTGTTGCTTAAAGTGTATTTATTACCAAAATTAATGCAAAACGATGTGTACCAAATGTACCAAAACAAGCGGGGGGGACTCCTTTAAGCTTTAAGTCTCGCACTGCTGACCTGACAGTTGTGCAGAAAACCCATCATTGATACCCTCCATAGGGAGAGAAAGCCTCAAAATGTAACTGCAAAACAAGTTGGATGTTCCCAATGTGCTGTATCAAAGCAAATTAATAGAAAGTTATGTGGAAGGCAAAAGTGTGGAAGAAAAGGGTACACAAGCAGCAGGGATGACCACAACCTGGAGAGGATTGTCAGGAAAAGGCCTTTGAAAAGTGTTGGGGACCTTCACAAGGTGTGGACTGAGGTTGGAGTTAATGCATCAAGAGCCACCACACACAGACAGATCCTGGACATGGGCTTCAAATGTGGAATTCCTCTTGTTAAGCGCTCCAGAACAACAAATATAAGTGTCATACCTGAGCTAAAGAAAAAAAGAACTGCAAATTTTGCATCCAATTTGGAAACCAAGGTCACAGAATCTGGAAAAGAATGGAGAGACACACAATCCAAAATGCTTGAAGTCCAGAGTAAAGTTTCCACAGTCTGTTGATTTTGGGAGCCATGTCATCTACTGGTGTTGGTCCACTGAGCTTTATTAAGTCCAGAGTCAACGCAGCCATCTACCAGGATATTTTGGAGCACTTCATGCTTCCTTCTGCAGACCAGCTTTATGGAGATGCTGACTTCATTTTCCAGCAGAACTTGGCACCTGCCCAAAAGTACCAAAAAACTGGTTCAAGGACCATGGGTGTACTGTGCTTGATTGGTCAGAAAACTGACCTGACATTTGACCTCCATAGAGAATCTATGGGGCATTGCCAAGAGAAAGATGAGAGACATGAGACCACACAATGCAGAAGAGCTGAAGGTCGCTATTGAAGCATCCTGGTCTTCCATAACACCTCAGCAGTGCTACAGGCTGATAGCATCCAGGCTACGCAGTATTGATGCAGTCATTGATGCAAAAGGGACCCAAACCAAGTACTGAGTACTTATGCATGATCAGACTTTTCAGACATCTGACATTTCTCTATTTAAAATCTTTTTTTATTGTTTAAGTAATATTCAAATTTTCTGAGATTTTGAATTTTGGGTTTTCATAAGTTGTAAGCCATAATCATCTAAATAAATAAAAAGTCTTGAAATATCTTGCTTTGCATGTAATGAGTCCTTGTATATTAGTTCCATCTTTTAAGTTGAATTACTGAAATAAATGAACATTTGCACAATATTCTAATGTTTTGAGTTTCATTTGTATAAATGACACCTTAACACACCTGTATATTTATTTATATTTTAGGCAACAATACAGCTAAAGAAGATTCCTCTTTATCCAAGTCCCCATGGAGCTCAAACCAGCAGTGAAAAACAGGATTTATGATTTATGCTTTTAATTCAGGTGTCCCTGGTGCCATTTAAAATAAAAGCCATGGTCATAGTTGTCTGATGATTAATACACCAGGTGTAAAGTTTCATGTAGGTCTAAAAAGAGCTTTACAGCGTTAGTCTTGAGAACTTTCAAAATAAAGTTTATAATTCATAGAGAAAGTTCTAGATTACTAATGGAACTAAACCAGTCCTTAAGAGACTTCCAGAGTCGGACCGAAAACACTCTACAAATTAAATGCCTTCATATTTCACACAGCAGATGATTACAGCATTGGACTTTACACTACTGCTGGAACTCAACCAGTGTTGGAAACGAGACAGTCGACCTATTAAAATAATTTCTCAAGGGGAAAATTATTTTATCTCAAACTATTCACGCAGTCATTGTAGGTGGTGATGGAAGGAAGGATATCCTGTAGCAGTCTGTATAACAGCAGACCTGAAGAAGCATTAAACTGAAGAGATATTGTTGTTGGACAGTCTCATGTAATGCATGCGCAGGGCTGTCCATCATGCTCTTCATCTTTCTTTTTACATCCTCCAGTCTTCATTTTACAAAATCTTCTTCTTTCCACAGACATCTACAAAGGCTCTGTAACAGTCCCCAGAAAAGAGCCTAGTTTTTTTTTGCATGTTACTCCTATACTTGCCTATAATTTGGTTCTAGGTGAGGGATCAGACAAAATGCAGCCCAAAAGACCCCTATGATGAACAAGACAGATGGACTCAGTGTTCCCTCGCCCGGACGCGGGTAACCGGGGCCCCCCTCTGGAGCCAGGCCTGGAGGTGGGGCACGTTGGCGAGCGCCTGGTGGCCGGGCCTTTACCCATGGGGCCCGGTCGGGCTTAGCCCGAAGAGGTAACATGGGCCCCCTTTCCCATGAGCTCACCACCTGTGGGAGGGGCCATAGGGGTCGGGTGCTGTGCAGGATGGGCGCCGGCCAAAGGCAGGGACCTTTGCGGTCCGATCCTCGGCTGCAGAAGCTGGCTCTCGGGACGTGGAACGTCACCTCTCTGGTGGGGAAGGAGCCGGAGCTGGTGTGCGAGGTTGAGAGGTTCCGACTGGACATCGTCACCTCGGCCTGGAAGGCCCAAACGTGTTGTGAGGGTCTGCTGGGAACGTCTGGCAGAGTCTCCTGTCAGAAGGAGCTTTAACTCACACCTCCGGCAGAACTTTGAACACGTCCCGGGGGAGGCGGGGGACATTGAGTCTGAGTGGACAATGTTCCGCGCCTCCATTGCCGAGGCGGCTGACCGAAGCTGTGGCCGCAAGGTGGTCGGTGCCTGTCGCAGCGGCAACCCCCGAACCCGCTGGTGGACACCGGCGGTAAGGGATGCTGTCAGGCTGAAGGAGGAGTCCTACCGGGTCTTTTTGGCTTGTGGGACCCCTGAAGCAGCTGATAGGTACCGACAGGCCAAGCGGGATGCGGCTCGGATGGTTGCTGAGGCAAAAACTCGGGCGTGGGAGGAGTTTGGAGAGGCCATGGAAAACGACTTCCGTACGGCTTCGATGCGATTCTGGTCCACCATCCGGCGTCTCAGGGGGGGAAAGTAGTCTGCCATCAACACTGTTTACAGTGGGGATGGTGTGCTGCGGACCTCGACGCGGGACGTTTTGGGTCGGTGGATGGAATACTTCGAAGACCTCCTCAATCCCACCAGCACGCCTTCCAATCTGGAAGCAGGGTTTGGGGACTTGGGGTCGGTCTCTCCAATCTCTGGTGCTGAGGTCACCGAGGTTGTTAAAAAGCTCCTCGGTGGCAAGGCTCCGGGGGTGGATGAGATTCGACCGGAGTTCCTCAAGGCTCTGGATGTTGTGGGGCTGTGTTGGTTAACGCGGCTCTCCAATATTGCGTGGACATCGTGGGCAGTTCCTTAGATTGGCAGACCGGGTTGGTGGTCCCCCTGTTTAAAAAGGGGGACCACAGGGTGTGTTCCAACTACAGGGGGATCACACTTCTGAGCCTCCCTGGTAAGGTCTATTCAGGGGTTCTGGAAAGGAGGGTCCGACGGTTAGTCGAACCTCGGATCCAGGAGGAACAATGCGGTTTTCGTCCTGTCCGTGGAACACTGGACCAGCTCTACACCCTCAGCAGGGTCCTGGAGGGTGCGTGGGAGTTCGCCCAACCGGTCTACATGTGTTTTGTGGACTTGTAGAAGGCGTTCGACCGTGTCCCTCTGTTCCTCCACTCTAGAGAAACACTGAGGCATTTATACAGCTCTACTCTGCCCAATTCATCTCCTTTGGTGGAAGAAAAATGTTTAACTTTGTACATTTCAGCAGAAATGGTAACATCACCTTTTTGTTTTTTTCACACTCAAGATTATATGACTGTTTTCACACCATACCACAAAGTGTTCCAACTGGTTTGCCATACTCCGCTCTGGTCCATTTCTGATACACTCAACAACTATGTATGGAGTATTTCTGCAAATGACAGGAATCTGACTTAAAAGAGTTCGATGTGTACAGAGTGAAACAGAATAGTCATTACAGTCCCCGGTGGTGCTCTTATGTTCTTCACCACCTGGTCATAAACAACATTTTAGCCTAAAAACTGTGGTCTGTTTTGTCAAATAGTTATCGATCTAGACAATTGTGAAGGCATCCACTTTTGCCTTCTGCAATCTCTGGCATAGTAAATTGGGCCAAATTGTATTAAATGCAATAAGGAAATCAAAGTACATGATTCTCACTGCAGTGGCTGCTTTGTCCATTTGACAGTGAGTTTCTTGAAGTAGGTGTATGATGATGTCAAACCCCTTTCAAATGATAAGCAAACTGCAGGGGTTCTGAAAAATGTTTGTCCTCTTACTCAGGTGGTTCAACAGCAGTCTCAGGGGCACATTTATGGTATGAGGTGTCAGGGCAATAGGTCCATTTTATTAAGAACTGATGCATGAGCTTTCTTTGGCACTGGAGCGATGCCGGGCATGTTCCATACACAAGAGCATTCTCCTGGGTCAGGCTAAGGTTTAGGAAGTTTTTGCAGAAACATACATACAGAATCTGTATATGGAGTTCTGCCGATTCAAACAGGTAGGAGGTGGGAGACAGGGAGCAGCAGCAACTCCTGATCTGGTTGAAGACAAATGTGTAGAGAGAGAAGGGTAAGCTACAGGTCAAAGGAGGGTGTGAAGTCTGTTTGGCTAGGGGCAGCTGAGCTTGTACCAGAATTGAACCTTTTGAAGAATGTGTTTAGTTCCTTGTCTCTCTCCAGGCTTTCCTCTACTTGAACCTTCTTCTGCCTAAACCCTGTAATAGTCATCCCTGGCCACATCTCTGAGTTTGTTCTGCTAGAGTTTAATCTACAGCTTCTTCCTGTAAACCTCATGGCTGTCTCCAGTCTTGACCAAGTTGCTTTTGCATATTTCTCAATAATTCATTTTCTCCCACTCTGAAGTCTCTTTTTTTTCTTTGTTAGAATAGAATCCTTTACTGTCCAACAGAGGGGGAAATCAGCTGCAACAGCAGCAAAGCCCCTTATTCAGGTTACTGATGAGCCATGGTTTTTAATTTCATTCCTTTGTATACTTAATGCCTGTAGATACAGTCACTTATACTCTCAGTCATGGAATTGATGCCATCTATATGGGACTCCCCATACAGACCTTTATAGCTTCAAAACAACTGTGTAGATTTTTTTTTTTATGTTCTGGTGACCATCTTCGGACAGTTCATTTTTATCAGAGGCTACCTCTGAATATGGGATTTATACTGTATATTGAGCAGAGAAAAATATGATATTCTTCACCAAGTGGAGGTCCTGCAAAGTCTTGTAGACTGTTGTAAGTGTACCAGAGTAAATGGTAGCTAGAAGTGCATAGGGAGGTTATGCTTGTAGCTTAGCAACAAATTAAATGACTAAAAAGACTTAACATGCAGAGTCTACAACAGCTCGGAATTTCGTCGATTGGTAAAGTCAGAGAAAAAAAAATCTGTCGAATTGTTTGGAGAAAGCAAGAAAGCAAGAAAGAAAGAAAGAACAATTGATGCGTTTATTTTATTAATGCTTTCAATTATGCTATAGGCCTATGAACGTCTTGATAGTAACATGACATGATCCTCCAATAGACACCTAAAATTGACAGGTGGGAGGGGACGGCAGATGCTAAAACTTTAATTGACCTAGCTAACATTATTACGCAACATCATCATGGACGTGTTGTTTATTGAGGAAGGTGCAGAAGTGGGTAATATCGACAGAGGTGTCAAAAATAGATGGAGATGGGCATGGCTAAATGAGAACGGGGACAATGGCTTGCCCCATCGATCGTGGTGCAAAAAACTTAAACAGCCAGGTGTGTGCATGTGCGTAGTTTGCCATAAGAAGATTATGTACGGCAGTAATGGCAAAAAAGTCTTGACACGACATCAGTCAGAGGCGGCTCATAAGGCTGCAGTGCGATCTCTGCAACATACCTCATGCCTGCCCGGTGCCTCAGCGACAACAACAAATGCACGGGCGTCAATGTCTGACCGGGTCTGCGACCTGAAAATGTGGGTTTGCGCTTTCATTGCCGAACATGACCTTTCGTTCACCGTGTCACAGCCTCTTGTGGAGCTAATCAAATCGTGCGCAATTGATAGGAGCGCACTCTCAAGACTGTCCATATCCAATTCCCACGCCTCTTACCTTTGCACACATGGCATGGCTGCGCGCTACAAATCTGAACTATCAACCAAATTACAGGGAATCCATTTCTCATTGAACATTGATGAGGCTACAAATGCTAATGTGGATCGAATCCTCAATGTCCTCATCAGGTATTTTGATGAAGAAAGTGGTAAAGTTTTAACCCTTCATCTCGCCTCAAGAAAGGCCAATGTAGCAGACTCAAAAACACTTACAAATATTTTGTCTAACATTCTTGACACCTACAGCTTGAGGTGGAACCAGGATGTTTCAATATTGCTAGACAATTGTAATGTCATGAGGAAAAAAATCTGGAGTCGAAATCCTGCTCTCCTTGACATCAGTGGTGACACAGTGCACATGGCATCAAACGTAGCTAAGGCCCTTTTCACTCCATTTGAGGGCTATGTGGAGGACTTTTGCAGGTGTGTCTACTGTGACATTGAAAAATTCCCGAAACAAAAGGAACTTTTTTCTGATATTCAGTCCCTCCTTCATTTGGAGCCCAAGTCTCTGATACGCCCTATCAACACCAGGTTCCTACAGATGTTGGATGTCTGCAACAGATTGCAGGAGCTTCTTGATCCGTTAACTGTCCATTATTACAGCAGCCTGTCGCCAGCGGATAAGACCAAATACAGGTAAAATATCAGCTTGATGCTTCATTATAATTTATTTTACATGTTCCTGCCACAAGTGTATACAAGCCTCCCAAAAATGTCTGGAAATCCATTTCAGCTTCATGCTTTATCTCTTAAACTGATTGAATACAGTTAGTTGGCTTTATGCCCCTTTTATTTATTTAAAACTGCATGACTTCTATTTTAACCATGCTACATTTGTTTTTTTAGAATGGGACAATATTTTATGTAGATCAGTAGATGTAGATTTAGTAGTCAGAGCCTCCACCTGTAGCTCCACAGCTCCAACCAAAACTTCCACCACTGGCTCCATAGCTCCAACCAGAGCCTCCACCTGTAGCTCCACAGCTCCAGCCAGAGCCTCCACCTTTAGCTCCACAGCTCCAGCCAGAGCCTCCACCTTTAGCTCCACAGCTCCAACCAAAACTTCCACCACTGGCTCCACAGCTCCAACCAGAGCCTCCACCTGTAGCTCCACAGCTCCAGCCAGAGCCTCCACCTTTAGCTCCACAGCTCCAACCAAAACTTCCACCACTGGCTCCACAGCTCCAACCAGAGCCTCCACCTGTAGCTCCACAGCTCCAGTCAGAGCCTCCACCTGTAGCTCCACAGCTCCAGTCAGAGCCTCCACCTGTAGCTCCACAGCTCCAGTCAGAGCCTCCACCTGTAGCTCCACAGCTCCAACCAAAACTTCCACCACTGGCTCTACAGCTCCAACCAGAGCCTCCATCTGTCACTCCACTGCTCCAGCCAAAACCTCCACCACTGGCTCCACAGCTCCAACCAGAGCCTCCATCTGTCGCTCCACTGCTCCAGCCAAAACCTCCACCACTGGCTCTACAGCTCCAACCAGAGCCTCCATCTGTCGCTCCACTGCTCCAGCCAAAACCTCCACCACTGGCTCTACAGCTCCAACCAGAGCCTCCACCTGTAGCTCCACAGCTCCAGCCAGAGCCTCCACCTTTAGCTCCACAGCTCCAACCAAAACTTCCACCACTGGCTCCATAGCTCCAACCAGAGCCTCCACCTGTAGCTCCACAGCTCCAGCCAGAGCCTCCACCTTTAGCTCCACAGCTCCAACCAAAACTTCCACCACTGGCTCCACAGCTCCAACCAGAGCCTCCACCTGTAGCTCCACAGCTCCAGCCAGAGCCTCCACCTTTAGCTCCACAGCTCCAACCAAAACTTCCACCACTGGCTCTACAGCTCCAACCAGAGCCTCCATCTGTCGCTCCACTGCTCCAGCCAAAACCTCCACCACTGGCTCTACAGCTCCAACCAGAGCCTCCATCTGTCGCTCCACTGCTCCAGCCAAAACCTCCACCACTGGCTCCACAGCCCCAACCAAAACCTCCACCTGTAGCTCCACCGCTCCATCAAAATCCTCCACCACCTGTAGCTCCACAGCTCCAACCAGAGCCTCCACCTGAAACTCCACTGCTCCAACCAAAACATCCAACACTGGCTCCACTGCACTGCAAAAAGTTAGTAAATTTTCTTGAAATGAGAATGCTTGATTACCTATATTTTTTGTTATTTGCATTTAAAAATGGGATAAAATTTTATTTTGCTTAATATATATATATATATATATATATATATATATATATATATATATATATATATATATATATATATATATATATATATATATATATATATATATATATATATATATATATATATATATATTACTTAAGATTATTTTATTTTTTGCAGGGTGCTCCAGCCAGCGCCTCCACCTCTCCTTCCTGTTGAGCTCATCTAACCAGTGCCTCCAATTCTACTCGGCTAGCATGCACCTCTGGAAAAAAACAGAAGCATGCACCTGGGGTGAACATGCTTGAAGCTTTTGGCTTCAGTGTTAAAAAGCAAAAAAAGTAAACGTATGATATAACAAAGTGCATTTTAGGCAAATGTTTCTATCATACGTTTACTTTTTTTGCTTTTTAACACTGAAGAGAACACCAACAGAAGTAATAAGATATTACAAAGTGCATTTTAGGCAAATGTTTCTATCTTATTACTTCTGTTGGTGTTCTCTATCTGTTGTTTAATAGGTCTCCTAATTCTTAAATAAAATAAATGCTGTTTTTTTTACTTCATGAAGTGAGTGTTTTTTAATTGTTTTGTTTTGTCCTCAGAATACACAAAATTGCTGCTCATGTTTCACAATGTTTCATTTTGGGTATTTGGAATATTCTACTTTAGTCAGACTCTACCATAGTACTGTGTGTTGTGTAAAAGGAAAACACTGTGTGCCCCGTGCTGCACCAAGTTTTGTGAAAATGTATTCCCGGAAAACTTTTCAGTCAGATTATTATTATTTTTTTTGCTTTAACCCCTGAGATAGTTTTGAACTCCCTTGGTAATTAATATTGACAAAATCTTAGCTGTATAGTATACACATTCAATACGTTGCAGTTTCAAACACATTCTTATCTTACACTCATATTTCCCTTTAAAATAGTTTACATTTCCTGGTTTGTGCCAAATAAATGAATTCCCCACAAATTATTTGTGCCACAACACCTCATGTTAGAACGACACTCATGTCAGGCTCACACAAGCTTGAAGCTCCTGGGTGTGTCAAAACCATGTTTTGTCCACCAAAGAACAGTGTACAAAGTATTGGATTATATTCCATTGTTGGTGGGTTTTAGGGTTTTGCTACTTTGATTTAGCCTCATACATAATTAAAACATAGTGTAAATACTTTCACAACTTTGGTTTTATCTTGCCAATCAAAATAATTTAAAATTGGTGTGTACTTTAAATGCTACTCTTTCAGCGTATGTACTGCAGAAATCAGACATTTAAAAAAGATTGATATTCACATAGAGAAACCCCAAGGAGGTAGCTTTTGGCCTGTCTGCATTATTGGCTCTGGTATCTCATCAACACTCCAAGAAGGCCTATTTGCTGGGAAATAAAGCACAGCAGTATCATGATCATTAAAGTAGGTTTTTATAATTCAAGCACTGTGGGTTGGTGCCAACGTCTGCTAGAAAATAAAATAAATCTCCATAAAGCTTGTAAACAGGGTTAGGGATTACATTCTCAAAATTTCTAGGAAGACTGCTGTCTTCAGTCATGATAAAAATCTTACTTTTAAATAAATAGTCTTAAGTTAAAGTCTAATTTTCTGAAAGACAACATTTTGAAATTTCATTAGCTGTAAACCAAAATCAATAGAAAACCGATGATCAAAATTAATCGCTTTATGTAATAAACTAACTTTTTGCACTTTTAGATGACACTTTAACTTAGTGGGGTGCAACTGTAGAACAGCGAACAAACCTTGCATTCTAGTCATCTGGGACATTAATATCACAGAGGGTGTAACCACATTTTTCATCTGTTGTGCAAACCCTATTGTAACCCAGACATGAATCCTTCATCAAAATGTATAAAATCTTAGTGTAGGGTCTACATCATTCAGTTTACTTCCTTGAACGTTTTTATAATTTACTCACCAATGACGTAAGACAGGAGCAAGTTCCATCCAGTCAGAAATGCCCACACTTCTCCTACAGTCACATAAGTATAAAGGTACGCAGAGCCCGTCTTTGGGACCCGGGCTCCCAACTCAGCGTAACACAGTCCTGCAAAGACCGAAGCCACAGCTGCCACCAGGAAGGAGAGGAGGATGCTGGGGCCAGCCACTTCCCTTGCAACCTCCCCTGAGAGGACGTAAACACCGGCTCCAAGCGTGCTACCGACACCCAGACCTACCAGGTCCAAGGTGGTTAGGCATCGGCAGAAGTTGGACTCCTCACCTTCGGACTGCAGAGGCTTCTTTCGGGTCATGGCGTTAATAAATGTTAGAACTTTGGTGCGTAATACGCTGAAATCAGAAGCAGGATATTGCAACGAAAATTTTCTGAGCCAGCTTTTTTTGGGGAAGACTTTCAATTTGCCAAAAATGATTTCATGTTATACTTAGTATTTGAATGTAAATAAACATATCTAATGCGCATTACCTACAAGTTGCTTCTCGGGCGCTGTTTTCACTATTCCCTGACATTGAACCAGTAAAAACAAGCTTTGATAAAAAGGAAAAGAATACGGACTCTCCTTTCTTTCTTTCTTCCACTATCCTAATGCTTGAAACTGGTGCACACCTGAAATTAGTTCAGATAATAACTCTGCTGAGGCAGTGGTTTTCTGATCGTCTTCCCGTTTTCCTCCAATGTTTTACAACCACATAAAAAAGAAATACTCCTTGAATATCTATTTATTGATTTGGAATAGAAATAAAATTATTAGATGAAAAATAAAATATAATCCAACAGCAATCACTGCATCACGCACTATGCAAAGTCTGAGAATAAATGACGCATATTATTTCTAAAAATAAAATAAAAAAGCACAATCTAACCAACAGGGAAAAATCACATAAAACTTTGGATTTTGTTTAGCTTTATCTTTCCAAACATTTTCTTCTTGACACTCATACAGATTTATACGTATTGACAACACTGCTTATTGAAATATATACACATTTTAAAATGTTTTGCAATTGTCCTGTTTTTTAAACATTCCATAGCTTAATCTGATAGCCAGTGCTGATTAACATAACTCATTTGCCTAATTTGCATCAATACATCTTTAAACAATGATATAATAAAAACTGTTATGCTTTTTTACCACTCCCTATACGAATGTTTGGTCCTGGGGAGCTGGGCCCACCAGTTTAGGTATTTGGGGCTGCCCAAGATAAACTACAATGCCCTTTGAAATTAAATTTGCAATTATGACACCAGTCTTAGCAAAGTGCAACCAGGTGCTGCAGCCACAAGCATGTCTGTTCTGTTTTTGCATCATTGTAAAAGTTATTTATAAAGTTTAGAAAGAAGTGCTTCTGTTCTGTTGCTCCTCGCAGACACCACAGTTGCTACAGCCTGCGGTTTCAGTCAGACACTCCACCATGGCCGTCCCAACACCTTTGGAAGTATGGAGGATCGTCCCTGCCAAAATTGACCATAAATAAATAAATGTGGAAATAAAGGGGTATATACAATTATAAATAAATGTGTGAATAAAAAAAGTATTTATTTATTTGTGCATTTCTTTATTTTTTTCTACATTTCTTTCTTTACACATTTATTTAATTATTCATTCCCACATTTATTTAATAATTTCCACAGGTTGTGAAACGTCAAAAACCTCAGACGAAACACGAAGACGGGCTGAGCGCTCGGTTGTGAGGTGCTTCCTACCCTCTAGCTTCGCGCTAGCTAAGCTAGAAGCTAGACCGGGAGGTTTAGCCTTCACTTGCTAACCCTGCGCCCCAGCACCTCACCACATAAAGCACCTCCGTTTTCATTTGTTGTTTCCAGGAGACCTCCTTATCAGGGACAGGCCTGGTGTTGAACCAGCATTTATCTGACTGTGAGAGTCCAGTGGCCGGGTATCTCAACTCAGTGACAGACACACAGGGTAGCCAGCCGCCGCTAGCCTCTACAGAAGAGAGCCAGTTCTGTTTGAACTGGAGTCTCTGAACTGACCAATCAGGCTTTAGGTCAGTGTTAGAAACGCCCCCCTTATTAGAATACACTTGAGTAAATAAATAAATGTGGAAATAAATAATTAAATAAATGTGGAAATAAATAAATGTGGAAATAAATAATTAAATAAATGTGGAAGGAAATAAATAAATATGGAAATAAATAAATGTGGAAGGAAATACATAAATATGGAAATAAATAAATAAATGTGGAAATAAATAATAAAATAAAGGTGGAAATAAATGAAAAAATGTGGAAATAAATCCACAAATGTGGAAATAGATAAATGTGGGAATAAATAATTGATTAAATGTGGAAATAAATATATAAATAAATGTGGAAATACATGAATGTGGAAATAAATAAAGAAATGTGGAGATAAATAAATAAATAGGGAAGGAAATGAAATAAATAAATAAATGTTGAAAGAAATTTAAAAATGTGGATAGAAAGAAATAAATGTGGAAGGAAATAAATAAATGTGAAAATAAATAAATAAATGTGGAAATAAATATATACATGTGGAAATAAATATATAAATACATGTGGAAAGAAAATAAAATAGTAAATAAATAAATAACTGGAAATACATAATTCAATTTATTATTAATTTGCACATATATTCTTTTATTTATTTATTTATTTATTTCATAATCACAATACAATGTTTTTATTTACAAATTTATTTATTTATTTCTCTATTTATTTATAAATGTATTTCCGACTTTATTTATTTATTTCCATATTTATGTAGTAATTTTTTTCCCACATTTATTTATTTATTTCTATATTTATTTATTTATTTATTTATTTACAAATGTATTACCTTATTAATTTATTTACAAATGTATTACCTTATTTATTTATTTATTTCCACATTTATTTATTTATTTTGGCAGGGATCCCTCCATAGGAATGGTGGTGCTCAAAGTTAAAAAGGGGCACATAGAACAAGATTTAAAACACCTTACAACATGACTTATGGCCCTTTTCACTTGCCTACATAGCACAGCCTGTCTCAGCTACATAGTTGCAATAGTTACCTTGTACCAGTCCTTTTTTTAGAACCAACTTTGATGTGGGCCCAGCAGGGCTGAAAATGCGATGTCAGAGAGTCAGTATCTATTTACAATTGGACTGCCATTTTTCAACTCACTACAGCGACTGAACGTGTTTAGAGTTGTCGGAGAACAGTAATGGTAACACTGAAATATTACTGTGGTCCAATACTCAGACCACCAGAGGGTTAGAGGCACCAACCACCTTGCGACCACAGCTTCGGTCAGGCGCCTTGATAATGGCTCTGTGAGGTTAATGTTCCCTTGCCTCCCCCGAGACGTGTTCAAAGCTCTGCCGGGAGTGAGAGTCGAAGCCTCTTCTGACAGGAGACTCGACCAGACATTCCCAGCACATTCTCACAATAGGTTTGGGTCTGCCAGGTCTGACCGGCATCCTCCCCCACAATCGGAGCCAACTCACCATCAGGTAGTGGTCAGCTCTGCCCCTCTCTTCAGCCTAGTGTCCAAGACATACAGCCACAGATCAGACCACAACAAAGTCGATCATCGAGCTGCAGCCAAAGATTAGTTACATTTTACATTAGATACAGTTTGGTTTTTCATTCACTGGTATTAAATTCTCCACACTAATAGTTACCCAATAATGCACATGTGTGTATTATCCTAAGAAAACCAAAACCTCACTTTTCCTATAATGTTCAGACCTGAGGTTTATAAATATCTTGGACTGACTAAAAGCACTGTCATTAATACCAATCATCAGTCATTATAAATGCAATTTGCACAGTAAATATAAACACATTATTACAATTTCTTTAACTTGGCAAGTTAGTAATTGTATCTCATAACCATTTCCTTGCACAATGGGTAAACAGAGGGAGATGGTGTCCATTTCACCTCAGACCTCTATCTGTGATCTGTAGAATTGAAAAGTCTTGGTGTTATTGTAAAATAGTCTCAGCAAAAGCAATATAAAAATGTGATTGATTGTGACATATACTTGAATAAACATTTGAATTGATTGGTTGTATTTTATTTTTATGAAGTTAAAAATAAAAATATTCCTCTGAATGCTTCAATGCACTGCGCAGTATGCACTAGTCAATTTGTCTTTTTAGTATATGTCTTTTTACACAAAGCTTGTTCTATGAACTGTTGTTGTTTAGCAATCTAACGTCACCTGGTACTGCTTGGGAGCCTTAAAATACTTCAGTTTGTGATATTTAAACATTTGTGAAATCAATTTGAATTTTTCAGAGTAACTGAAACGATACAATTATCTTACCAGAATTCTATTTTAGATGGAAACAAATCTAAAATGTGTTTGGTTTTACAATTTGAAATCATAGTGACTTCAACATCAAAAAGGAATGCATCTGGGCTTTGTCTTTTTAATGAAACAGGATTTTCTTTTTCTGTTATTTACTATGGCTTAGCATTTGGAATTAAAAAAACAATGATTGGACACATCCTAGATATACAAAACGTGAACATAAACTCTGTCTCATTTGAACAAAACACAAACAATGTTTTTGTCATTCTATTTCTAAACATATTTTGTATTTATTACTGTTTATGGTAATTTTCGGACTATAAGCCGCTACTTTTTTCATACACTTTGGACTCTGCATCCTATCCAGATTTTTACTGGCTAATGGGGGCAATATAGTAGGAAGAGCAACAGTGAGAAAGACGTGGGGGAAAATCATGCACCCAAAAATATATTTGTTTTGATTTTGAACTTTTATTTGCGCATCTTGCATCCCATCATGAAAAACACACGAAGAAATGCATATGATGCAGCTTTAAAGTTAAAGGCAATTGAGCTGGCCGTCAAAGAAGGAAATAGAGCTACTGCACATAAGCTTGACATTAATGAATCTATGAAGAGACATTGGCTTTAGTGGACAAAAGGATGAGGAAGATGAAGACAGCGACCAAGAGTTTTCTGGTAGGCTAAAGTGTGTTTTATTTTCTAACCAGGCATGTTACTGTGGTGTTATTGTTGTGTTGATGCAGTGTTGGTGCTGTACTGCCATCTTTCAGGCAGAGTTTGAAAAAAAGCACACCTTACACTAGAAATGCACTCAGAGAGCGTAGACCTCCACCAGGGCCACTCATTCCCCCAATCCCCATGTTGTTATCTAATTCTAACTTTTGGTACTTTTCCAATAAAACGTCTCTTAATGAGACACATGGCTGTGCTCTTCCAGCGGAGAGCGGAGATTTGGGGCTGCTGGGGGAGGGGAGCTGGTTGTGAGCCCTCTGACACAGGAGAGGAATGGAGGTTAGCACCGCTGAAAGTGGCTGGATACGCATTTCCTGTTGGATCAACCCCAAAATTTAATCAGTTGTTCCTGGTCCCATTAAGGACATTTCCTGAAAATGTTATTTAAACCCTTCCATATCTGAGTTATGTTGCTAACAGACAAACAAACAAACAAACAGACGGGCACGAAAACATTACCTCCTGGGAGAGGCAGTTAAAATAAAATAAAATAAATCTTCTGTATGCCGTCTTTCTGTGTAAATATTTCATGTTACAACATGAAAACCTGCAGCTTATATTCAACTGCAGCCTATATATGTACAAAAAAAAAATTCCTTTAAAATTTAGCTGGTGCGGCTTATATTCAGGGGTGCTCAATAGTCCGAAAATTACGGTAATTAAAGATCAAGTCTTTATATGTACCTGTCTTTATGTACAATACTAAAATTGTCAAATACTTGCAAGTAAAGACATGAAAATAAAACATATTGATACAAAAAATAAAGAATGTTAAAAATGTCATTAGTCATGACATGATGTTCTTTTGAAAGCATTACTGAAACAGCACAAATGTTCACACAAAAGATGCGCAAAAGCTGCACAAAAAGGATCTCGAAAATGCAGACTAATAGGAATCATGTTTGCTTTTTTAGGAAACACATAACATTGGTTTGCACTATGTTGTAAGAAGTCTCAATCACAGTTACAGTAATATAAAATATAAATAATACATTGCATTTCTTTATTTCACTGCAACTTAAATGCTGTAGATCAAAAATTATTTAATCAAAAAATAGAAAAAGACAAATAGAAGAATCTGTAGGAAAAAAATAATCAAAAATTACTCTATCTCCCTGTGTGCTACAGAGAATCTTCAGTAACCTGTTAAAGGACGGTTGTGTTCCTTTGCTCTTTGCTACCAAAGACTCAAAATAGACTGTGTCCATCTCTAGGTTTGAAAAAAACAACCTTCAAGATGTTTCAAAATGTCTTCAAGTTTCTTCTCTTCTGCTTTCAGTAAGTTGTCTTTGGTAGGCAGCGCTACTTCTTAGCCAGCTGGAAAGGATGTTGGCCCTTTAAACAAATGGGTGGAAATAGCATAATCATTAAACACTGCGGCCAGTGAACAATAAACACAAAGAAACACTAAGAAAGAAAAAGAAGTATGCTGTGTTATTTTTAGACTAATTTACATGTTAATTCACACAAAAAAGGGAATTATCAAGGTTTTCAGTGGCGGATTATATTAGATTTTAGACATAAAACTAACTATTTTAAAGGAGGACAATACTTGGACCATTTTTATGAATATCTCAACCTTTCAGGCGCTGATACGACCTACATTTGGAAACTCTGTGAGGTTAGCCGGGCTTCCTTTTAAAGTAGAAGAGAGCTACTGATGTCTGGTGTCAGCTAGCAAAAATGTTCAAAATAGTTGACATGAAAACATGCCGGAATATTTCCAGACCTTTCAGAATCCAGCGCAGCAGCGCGTACAAGGATCATCTTTAGAGAAAGATGCCTATCTCACGTACACAAACAGCCACACAGCAGGATCATGACAGTGGCTCAACCGCGGCTGCTTTTGGAATACAAAAACAAACGTTCCGGCCACCGGTCTAGAACAGACCGGCAGTTCGGGAAACCCCCGAACCTCCCTATGGCCAGCCCGGCCCTGAAAGAATATCAGATTTCAAAAGATGTATAATATGCATCTGTACAAAGAAAGGGTGTCTCAAAAAGCCAGATTTTACCTAGAAGCATGTAACATATCGCCAACGGGTTGTAAAAATGTGAAGGGGTTAAATAAAAACTGCCTCCCCCCCTCCCCCCTTTCAGAATAAGCCAAGACCCACCCCAGTTAAATTCCCCTGGCGCCGGATCTATGCCAACAGAACTTTCTCTTAAGCTGCCACTCTGAAAACACAGCAGCTGAATACTGCTAAGTTAAACAGAGGAAGTTGTTTTACTGATGGGCCACTATGATAAAGATGAGTTTAAGTGCATCCTTCATGTTTTTTACCGTTTTCAGCTTTAAGATGTGATGTGCTTTCACAACCTATCCAAAGCATTATTCACTTTATCCAAGTCCATCACATCCCTTAATAAAAGGCTTAAGTATTCTATTGAAAACAAGAATTGGTACAAACTTTGTAATGCAGATATTACTTTTGAGAATCTTAGAAATATAGTTTGTTTATCAATGGTCACAGATACTAATATTCTAAAGTAAACGCTCAAAGAGATTTTTTCATTTGCTATAAAAAGTGTAAACTCTGCAATAAAGTCAGAATATTTTGAGATGTAAAAAAATTTCATCATTATAGAAAATTTCAAATGTTTTTCCACCTTTAATGAATTTTACACCTACAGGTAGAAAATGTAGAATATAACAGTTCAATATTTTCTGTCAATCATTTCAGAACGTGAAACCCATTGTATAGATTCATTACACACAGTTAAATATTTCAAGCCTTTATTTCTAAACTGAACCTAACCTAACCTTTCTAACTGAACCTAAGAACGAAAAAATGTACTTACGCAAAGACATTTTCCAATTTATAAAACCTTGAGTATGCACAGTTGCATACAATTTCCGCTTTATAAATTACAAGCCCCCTAGGAACATGCAAAAACAAAAATAAAGTTTTTAAATTCATAGATTCCATGTTGTGTCCTAAAAAATTGTCTGAATTGCCAGTTGTCCAACAGACATTCACTAACACCCTGTATAGAAAGGGTAAGCCACAAAAGGTAGTTGTCAAAGAAGCTGTCTTTTTACAGCGTGCTGTGTTCAAGCATATCAATGGAAAGACATAAAAAAGAGTGATTAAAAAAGATGCTCAAAAAACAAATATATCCACGGATGAGCAAAGTCCATTTGATAAATTTAGGGGAATTTCACAAGGAGTGGACAAAGGGCTGGAGTCAGCGCATTAAAAACCACTACACACACTCATGTCAAGCCTCTCCTGAACCAGAGACAACATCAGAAGCATTTTACCTGAGTTAATGGGTAAAGTAACAGACCTGTGGGCTCATTAATAAAACGTTCCACATAATCCTAACTAAAACCATACTGAACCTAAGAACGAAAAAATTTACTTACGCAAAGACATTTTCCAATTTATAAAACCTTGAGTATGCACAGTTGCATACAATTTCCGCTTTATAAATTACAAGCCCCCTAGGAACATGCTCAGGTGATTTTGGATCATCTGCCTGTTATCAACTTTTTACTTTCTTTAATTTAGAAAGTACTCTTATATCAGATCTTCTGTTCTTTCTGTGTCTCTGCTCTCTCTTCTCAAACCCCCAGACGGTTTCCTCTCCACTGTCGCTACATTCAATTCAATTCAGTTTATTTATATAGCACCGATTCACAACAGATGTCATCTCAAGGCACTTAACAAGAAGTTATTTCAATACATTTATACAAACATTCCAATCAGTTAAAAAGTTTCCTATTTAAGGAATCCCAGCAGATTGCGTCAGTCTTTGGCGTGGGAGAGGAGAGGAGAGGAGAGGAGAGGAGAGGAGAGGAGAGGAGAGGAGAGGAGAGGAGAGGAGAGGAGAGGAGAGGAGAGGAGAGGAGAGGAGAGGAGAGGAGAGGAGAGGAGAGGAGAGACTGGTTGGATCGGCTGTTTTCTGTTTGTCAATTTATGTTTTTGTCACATTGGTTATTTAGTTGTTCTATGGTTGTTATGAATAACTTGATTAAAACAAATAGTAAATATCATCAAGTCATTTTATTAACAATTACATCATTATTACAATTTTTTTATAGATATGAACAAAAAGCTTCCTTTGAACAATTTAAAATGACTACTGAAAAAGAAATAACAAAAGTTGACATCAGGATAAATTATTGTGTGTGTGTACATGTATAGCTATACTTGTGTGGACCAACCTTTGACAGCCCACCACCCTTGTGTGGACATTTGTAGTTGTGAGGACATTTTGCCTGGTCCCCACAATGTTTAACTAGCTATTAAACTCTACTAGTTAGGTTTAGAGGTATGGTGTGAATTAGGTTAAGGTTAAGGTTAGGGTTAGGCATGTATCACTAATGGTTAGGTTTAGGGAAAATGTCTGGGTTAGGCATTGTAAAATCAATGGAAGTCAATACAATGTCAACACAAGTATAGCAAGACGTGCGTGTGTGTGTGTGTGTGTGTATGTGTGTGTGGGTGTGTGTGTGTGTGTGTGTGTGTGTGTGTGTGTGTGTGGAGAAATTGGCTCTCTCTCTCTCTTTGATCACCAGTTACTCAGTTGCTGAAATTATCCATAAAACTAGCTGTAATTAACTAGTAATTCTGTAGAAGTAAATAAAATATGATTACCGCTCAGCCAGGGATATAAAGCATATATTATAAATATTTACATAGAAAGAGTGTCAAAAGGTCAGTTTTGACCCGGAAATATTTAACACACTGCCAACAGGAGGTAAAAATGTTAAGGGGTTAAATAAAAACTGGGCCACCCTAAAAAAAGCTGCGCCCCCCCCCCACTGGTGCGGAAATGTAACTACTTAAACATATTGCATACAACCAGAGGTCTGTCTGCGTCTGCTGTTAAAGGGTAGCTTCAGTTTTTTTCAACCTGGACCCTAATTTCCCATCCACTTTTAAGGAAATGAGTATTGGGATTTTCAGTTTTTGCTATGGCTCCTGCATAAAATGAGGGACTGTTTTCCAACAAGGCAAGTGTACAATGTGCTCACTTGCTCCATACAGGAACAATAGTAAAGACTGAATATCCCACCGCCCATTTATATTTATATACATATGTGTGAGAGTATATATATATATATATATATATATATGCATATGTATTACAGGTGGGTGTGTGTTTATTTATATATATATATATATATATATATATATATATATATATATATATATATATATATATATATATATGTATACATACATTTGTATTACAGGTGGGTGCAATTTATCGATGTGGCGATTATTGTGGAAGAAATGTGGAACTTCCCTATCGGGGGCAGTTTAGACGTGTCTGAACTCGAAAAGATTGGGAAAAAAATAGACCTAGAATGGGAGCAACTTAAAAACACTATGTTTGTGCGGGGTACTGACTATAATAAGTTTGAAAAGCTTAAACGTTGTTGGGAGACCTGGATGAATGAAGCAAAATGCTGCGAGCGAAAAGCCGGTTTTTAGAAATTTAGGGGGTAGTATGGATAATTCTGGCACTGTGACGGGCAGAACTGATAATACGTCTTTAAAACCTGATCGCTCCACACGTAAACACAATAAAAAGCAGACACATTTTCAGAAACAACCATCCACGCCAGCGGATCTCACATCAACAAATGAACATGTCAGACCTTCATGTCCTGAGACGGTTAGATCTACACAAAATCTGCCTAGACCTCCTTCCTATGTTTCAGACGAGGAGATGATTGGAGATCTACAAGCGCTCTCCATGACGAAGCTTGATCCGGATCTGGACTGTGCTCCACCAATCAATGATGGCTACGAAAGAAGTGAAGGGAGAAGCAGCCAATCCCAAGCAAGCAGAGGTTGGTCAAAAAGATGATGGGCAGCAGGGACAACCAGAGGCACGCGCTGGAACATCAAAAAAGGCATAGCCCAAACGAGAGCGACAGCCTGATTCACCAATCGCCGATGACCCAGAGCAACAGCCCACAAATGCAGAGTACCGCACATCAAATCAATTTGTAAACAAGCTGCCATCTTGCTCTCATCCCCCGTCCTCCAGAGGAAAAGGCAGCAGAACAGCAGGGGAACAAAATCTTGCTGAGGTAAGACTACCACAAGCTGCTAACTATATCTTGTCGGCTCCCATGGTGGAAGTTGCAGGAAATAATGGGCCGACAATGGTTTTCCAGCCGTGGACTGACGGGGCTATAGAGCAAGCTATCGTGCGCCTCCCTGAATGTCAGGAGGTGTGTGGGGTATGGACCCAAACGCACTCGCTGAAGGAAGGTGCAGGATGTTTATTACAGGAGGAGGTGATGATGATGGTGAAGACGGCAGGGACGGAGATACTGGACATTGGCCAGGGACGGAAGACAGCAGGAAGACGACACACCATGGAGATAGAGACTATTACTAATGATCCGGCCCGGAGTGAAAGGAAGTGATGGGTCTTAAAGGCAGGAGGTGAGTAGGATCAGGTGTGGTTGATGAGACAGACAGGTGAAGACAATGAGGCATGAATAGGGCAGCGTGACACTGAAGTTGTGGGGAACAGGAAAGTCTTCGCTGCGGAGCTGGAGGAATTTTGTTTGTCATTCCGCCCCATGGGAGCAGAAATCAGGCGAGTACTAAAGAAGAAATTGAAAGTTGCAGATGCTAGCAAATTAGCTGATAGCTTACCTGACCCTAATATCCGCATGAAAGAAATACCATCAGATGAATTGCCATCAGCTAAGGAAAGAGGAGCAAATGCTGAGTATTATGTGGCTATCATGAAACTGTGTAAAGCAATTGATAAAGAGGTTCCCACCAAGCCAAATTTAACTGTTTTACATGCTGTAAAGCAAAGACCAGACGAGGACGCAGATGACTTTCTCCACAGACTGGAGGAAGCATTTGAGAGACACAGCGGACTGACAAAGCCAAAGGAAATGTGCGGTTCGATCTGGGAATCTATGCTTTGCGATCGAATTCTGGCACAGCTGCTTCCGGAACTTCGAACCGAGGTAATTGATAAATATATTGGATTAGACCAAGGAATTAACTATTCTGAACCGCGCAAATATGTTTTGCATTCTGAGAGACTCATGAAGAGGAGAGAAAATGACTTAAAGACAAAAAGAGAAAGTGATTTGCATAATTCAGCTCTGACGATGTACACAGCCGTAACACAGGGGCACAGGATGAGAGGCCGACGCCATTTCAGAGGTGGACAAAGACACAGAGTGCAACACCACAGTCGCCCACAGTCAGCTGATTACCGCAGAGTTTCACCAGAGGACAATGACCGTTGCTATCGCTGCGGGAGACGTGGACATTTTCAAGACCAATGTGGGCAGGCTTTTCACCCACACAGAGAGGCCGTTACCAAGCCAGCTGGGCTAGCTGACTAAGAAAATGTTCCAGTAATGAACAGAAAGGAGAATTCTCCATTTTGCCGACCGGTGGATCTGCAGGTCTGACATGCACAAAAACACACACAGACACATCCAATCACATTGAAAGAGATAAACAAACTGTTTTTGTGATAAAAAACTTGTTGTTGACAATGAAAAATCTGCAATTTCCAATTAAAATTCTGCTCTTTGAGAGGAAGAATCTGCTTTTTGCTCTAATAAAACTAACCCTCACAACTTGATTACAGAGGCCATTGAACATTTAGAGAAACAACAAACAACACCAACTGGTACGTATGCTCATCTCACTTCAGAAGCATACAAGGCCTTACCTATTCAGTCTCTAAATATTTCAGGATCACCTGTGCAGTTCATGGTGGAGCCACACACTCGGTTCTGGAAAATACGGAAATACAACCAAATCCAAAAATGAAAAATACAGCCCTCACGACCTCAAACATGAATATGAGTGGAAGCTGAAAGAAGGTACAAAAGCAAAATCCCTCCTTGATTTGGCGCAGAACCTGATGAGTCCAGCATCTGTTTTTATGCCAGAAGGAGACCTCCATTGCACATCACACACTTCTACAGGACCGGACACGGAGCATGAGCAGACATGGTTTAGCTCAGATACAGACACATTGAACATAACTTCCGTGTTTTGGGAAACACATTCAGCTGCACTGAATGTCTGCCTCACATCTGAACAGCAAACACTTTACTGATTTCACAAAAATCCATAAATTTCTCTCTCTAAACCGGCTGGGGCGAAATGGGAAATTGTGGAAAAACTTGTTCAGCGAGCTCAGTCAGTTTTCTGATTGGGAACAAACACAGCACAACACCTCAGTTTTTCATTCAACATCTGCGCACCTTTTTAAACGCCCATTCCAGTGCACTGTGCAGGTCACCAGAGTAGGTCATTTGCAGATAAACCCCAACGATGGGTGAAATCCGTGCTCATTCGACGGGGGTAAGCCGTATTGCGTCATTTCCTGTTGTCACTGATGTGCTCCCTGTAAGCTGTTTGGTGTTCAGACTCTCTTGAATTGATCTTATTTTCTCTGTGCTGAGGCCTTTCTAAGTTATTTTTACACACAAGCACACTAAAACACACGTTTTGGGGTGGTGTACTTTACGTTTTGGGAACTCCTTGTGTTTCACACAGCTTTTCATGGGGTGGTAAGGTCTCGCTAGCTCAGTTACCTTAGCTTCATTGCGGCTATGGCTACTCTTCTCTCTCCTGTCTCTAACTCTTCTCTTCTCTCTTGCTCTCTCTGTCAGATGTTTAGTTACTTCCCTGCCTCCTTTAGTGATAATAGTAATTGTAATAAATGTAATATTTTTGTAGCTTTGGAGGCGAGGGTATCAGAATTAGAAGCACGGCTCCGCGCTGTTGAAAAACCAGCAGATAGCCGAACCCCATTAGCCAGCGTGGAGCCAACAAGGATAGAACCCCCTAGCTGTCCTCCGGTAGAGCCCGCGCAGCCGGGACCTCAGGCCGGCTGGGTGACTGTACGTAGGAAGCATAGTTCTAGGACCCAGCCCCCGGGCCACCACCAACCGGTCCGCGTTTCTAACAAAGTTTCCCCGCTTAGCCACACACCCGCTGAGAAGCCGACCCTGGTAATTGGCAGCTCCATAGTCAGAAACGTGGCATTAGAGACACCATTGACCATAGTCAAATGTTTGCCTGGGGCCAGAACGGACAACATCAAATCCTACCTGAAACTGCTGGCTAAAGATAAGCGTAAATACAGTACGATTGTTATTCACGCTGGCGGTAATGACACCCGGTTACGCCAATCGGAGGTCACTAAAATTAGTGTTGCTTCGGTGTGTAAGTTAGCCAAAACAATGTCCGACTCGGTAATCTTTTCTGGTCCCCTGCCTGATCGGACCAGTGACGACATGTTTAGCCGCATGCTTTCATTCCATCAATGGTTGTCTGGGTGGTGTCCTGCAAATGATGTGGGCTACATTGATAACTGGAGAACATTTTGGGGAACACCTGGTCTGATCCGGAGAGACGGCATCCATCCCACTTTTGATGGAGCAGCTCTTCTTTCTAGGAATATGGCCGAATTTATTAGTCCTCCAAAACACTGACAACCCAGGGTCCAGACCAGGAAGCAGAGTCATAGTTTAACCCACCTCTCTGCTGCTTCTGTACTGTTACCCACCCATTAACCCATAGAAACAGTGTCTTGCCCACGGCCAAAATTAAATGGATTAAAAGTTAAGCCAACAAAAGCAAATTATGGAAATCTCATAAAAATAAATACAACTTTGACTGAATAGAAGAATAAATCTATAAATGTGGTTTATTAAACATAAGATCTCTCTCCTCAAAGACGTTGTTAGTAAATGACTTGATTTGTGATAATCACATTGATTTCCTTTGTCTCACAGAAACCTGGTTGCAGCAGGAGGATTATGTCAGTATAAATGAGTCAACTCCTTCCAGTCATTTAAATTTTCACATTCCTAGAAATACTGGGCAAGGGGGAGGAGCTGCAACCATTTTCCGTTCTGATTTACTAATTAGTCCCAGACCAATTGATAGCTACAGTTCTTTTGAACATCTAACCCTTAATTTTCCTCATCCAAGTTGCAAAACATTAAGACCATTTTTGTTTGTGGTTTTGTATCGTCCACCAGGCCCTTACTCTCAATTCTTGGATCAGATCTCACATTTTTTATCTGATTTAGTATTAAATATTGATAGGGTTATTATAGTTGGGGACTTTAATATTCATGTGGATACTGAAAGTGATAGCCTAAATGCAGCCTTTAGTGCTATTTTAGACTCAATTGGCTTTGACTCAAAAAGTACAGGGATCGACCCACTCGGGTAAACACACTTTGGACCTTGTACTGACATACGGTATTGAGTGTGAGGAAATAACAGTCCACCCACATAACCCGGTCCTGTCTGACCACTTCTTAATAACTTTTGAATTTACTTTACCTAACCATCTTAAACCTGAAAGAAAATTTTATTATAGTAGAGCTTTATCAGACAATGCTGTAACAATTTTTAAAGAATCTGTTTCATTCTTACTTTCCTTAGTGTCTCAGGGTAACACAGTGGATGGGAGCAATTCTATCTCTAACCCTTTAGAAATTGATGGTCTGGTTCACAGCGTTACGTCCTCATTGCGTTTGGCATTAGATAGTGTAGCCCCCTTAAAAAAGAAAGTGGCTAGCCATAGGAGGCTGACTCTTTGGTTCAACGCAAAGTTGCGTACTTTAAAGCAGTATACTAGGAAGTTGGAGAGAAAATGGTGCTCTACACACCTAGAGGATTCCTATTTAAACTGGAATAACAGTCTACTGCTGTATAAAAAGACCCTTCGACAAGCTAGAACAGCATATTTTTCATCATTAATAGAGGCGAATGAAAACAATCCTAGGTTTCTTTTTAGTACAGTTGCCAAACTTATACAGAATCATAGCTCTGTTGAGCCAACTATTCCCCCAGCTCTTAGCAGTGATGATTTTATAGGATTCTTCATAAATAAAATTAATTCTATTAAAAATAAAATCATTGGCATCCTCCCAAACATGATTACTTCTTCATCAGTAAATGAGGCGGTATCGGAAAGAACTGTAGAACCTCAGTTGTGCTTAGGCTGTTTTGATTCAGTCGAGCTTTCGGAATAATCAAAAATATTAGCCTCATCTAAACCTTCAACTTGTATGTTGGACCCAATTCCAACCAAATTATTTAAAGAAGTGTTCCATTTGGTTCCTGGCCCCATTTTGGATATGATGAATCTATCCTTAGTAAACGGATACGTACCACAGGAATTTAAAATAGCTGTAATTAAACCTTTACTCAATAAACCTTCCCTTGATCAAGATGACTTAGTGAATTACAGACCTATATCTAACCTTCCTTTCTTATCCAAAGTCCTTGAGAAAATTGTTGCTAATCAAGTCTGTGAGCATCTAAATAGTAACGAGCTGTTTGAAGAGTTTCAGTCAGGTTTTAGAGCTCATCATAGCACTGAAACAGCACTGGTGAAGGATACTGATGATATTCTCTTGGCCTCAGATAATGGACTTGTGTCTGTTCTGGTTTTGTTAGATCTCAGTGCTGCTTTTGACACAATCGATCATAATATTCTCTTAGAAAGGCTTGAACATGTTGCAGGGATCAAAGGAACAGCACTAGGCTGGTTTAAATCATATTTGTCTGATAGATTCCAGTTTGTTCATCTAAATGATAAATCTTCTTCACTCTCAAGGGTTACTTGTGGAGTTCCACAGGGTTCTGTGCTTGGACCAATTCTGTTCACCATATATATGCTCCCAATTGGTAGAATCATTAGACAGCATGGGATAAATTTCCACAGCTATGCAGATGATACACAACTATATTTATCCATAAATCCTGATGAACCCAGTCAGTTAGGTAGATTACAGGCATGCCTGGAAGATATAAAAACATGGATGACCCTAAACCTTTTGCTTTTAAATTCTGACAAAACAGAAGTTGCTGTCTTTGGACCAGAAGTTCTTAAACAGAAACTGATTAGTCAATCACTTCATCTGGATGGCATTAAATTGGCCCCCAGTAATAACATAAAGAACCTCGGCGTTATTTTTGACCGAGACTTGACATTTAAATCCCATATTAAACAGGTTTCTAGGATTTCTTTCTTTCACCTCCGGAATATTGCTAAAATTAGAAACATCCTGTCCAGGAGTGATGCTGAGAAACTAGTCCATGCATTTGTTACCTCAAGGCTGGACTACTGTAATTCTTTACTATCAGGTAGTCCACAAAATGCCATTAAAAGCCTTCAGTTGATCCAAAATGCTGCAGCAAGAGTTTTGATGAACATTAAAAAGAGAGATCACATTTCTCCTGTTTTAGCTTCCCTTCATTGGCTCCCTGTTAAATCCAGAATAGAATTTAAGATCCTTCTTCTTACATACAAAGCCCTTAATAATCAAGCTCCATCATACATCAGAGATCTAATTGTTCCTTATGTTCCTAACAGAGCCCTTCGCTCTCAGACTGCAGGTTTACTTGTAATTCCTAGGATTTCTAAAAGAAGAATGGGAGGCAGATCTTTTAGTTATCAGGCTCCTCTCCTGTGGAACCAGCTCCCAGCTTTAGTCCGTGAGGCAGACACTCTGTTTACTTTTAAGGCCAGGCTTAAAACTTTCCTTTTTGATAAAGCTTATAGTTAGAGTGGCTAAGGTCATCCTGAGCTATCTCTGTAGTTATGCTGCTATAGGCTTAGACTGCTGGAGGACAGACTTACCAATTTTCTTCACTCTGCTACTTCCTTTTCTCCTACTACTCTCCAGTTGTATTACAGTACATTCTGTTATTTCGACTGTTAACTTTGTTTTCTCTCAGTGTTTTTCTCTCCATAGAAGATATACCTGGTCTGGTATCCTGCTTGGCTGCAATGCCCTGTTGGACGGGGGGCATCGACTGGGATGATCCTCCCAGTAACTGAACATCCACTGTGTCCAGTTATCAATTTTTTACTTTCTGTAACATAGAAAGTTCTCTTATATCAGATCCTCTGTTCCTTCTGTGTTTCTGCTCTGTCTTCTCAAACCCCCAGACGGTCGTGGCAGATGGCCGCTCCTACTGAGCCTGGTTCTGTTGGAGGTTTCTTCCTGTTAAAGGGGAGTTTTTCCTCTCCACCGTCGCTACATGCTTGCTCAGTATGAGGGATTGCTGAAGGATTGCTGTGGTTGGAAAGTCTGCATCAACGGGGCCCAACCTCACGCCAATGACTGACGCAATCTGCTGGGATTCCTTAAATAGGAAACTTTTTAACTGATTGGAATGTTTGTATAAATGTATTGAAATGACTTCTTGTTAAGTGCCTTGAGATGACATCTGTTGTGAATTGGCGCTATATAAATAAACTGAATTGAATTGAATTGGATGTGACATGGACACGCTTGACGACCTCGAGCTATATGAGTAATTGAATTACAGATGTATGACAATTACATTTAAATCACCTTGTGAATTAGGTTTTCTGATGTTTCTTTTTTTTCTATAACTACTCTCTTGTGTCCTCCATGGCAGTTCCATGAAAATTTAGCAGGGTCTCATGCCAGGTAAAGCAGAGAGAAAAAGGGGTTGATTTTCATTTTTCAAATTATATTTTTTATTATTCTTTCATTAGTAGGTCATTTATGGGATTTCAGTTAGGTTTCCTTTTTATTTTATTTTTTTCTTATTCAATTCCAGTTCATTGTTATTCAACAATTATTTCCTTTTTCAGTTATTTCATTGTTTTGTTTATTCATATTAACCTATGAATAAGGGGAGGAGATTATAAATTCATTTATGAGCAGTGAATCAGTACTGAAATTGAGTCTCTTGTTATTGATTACTTCTGATCTGTTCTTTTTGCATAACCTCTTTAAAGGGTCACTGTGGAGCTGACAAATGAGTGACTGATAATCTTTTGATTTCGGGGTTTTCACAATGGATGCACATTTAAGGAAAAGTATACGTTTCAATTTGTGCAAAATTTATTTTACTCATTCATGGTGGACTTGACCGATCCTGCCTAAAAATAGTTTTTTTTCTTCTCTATTTTGCAGTTATTTCTTAGACATCCTGGTTTTGATGACGAGCGATGCAGAAATGGCTACCTTG
Source organism: Valencia hispanica (assembly GCA_963556495.2). Lineage (NCBI taxonomy): Eukaryota > Metazoa > Chordata > Actinopteri > Cyprinodontiformes > Valenciidae > Valencia > Valencia hispanica. The sequence continues at coordinate 53,136,107 of OY747711.1, forward strand.
GGGGCAAAGGAGTTGCCATATTCTTTTTCACCCAAGAAGTTGTGGGACGACAAACACGACCATAGGCTGGAGGTTGATCATCTTAAGCCCCTGGGTTTTTTGAATGTGGTGTTGCATCGGGTCCAATAACTGTCATCAGGAAGGATGTATAGAACTCATCATTTTGTTCAGTAGTTGACTTACTGTAACATGTAATGCACAAAATTAATTTGCTATTGTTTTTTTCTACTTCCTGCCTTCTCATTTGTGGTAGTTTCAAGTGAGCCATTTTTAATCATTTGTTTTTGTTGTTGTTTTGTTTATCACATGTGATAAGGAGGGAGGACTATTGTGGAAGAAATGTAAAGTTCTGTTCTGTGTAGTTCACATACTGATAGTTACCATGTGTCTTTTCTTTATGATATGGTGAGCAATCTGATTATGTGACACTGTATGAATTTAGGTCAAGTCAACCCTGCTGATTCAGACTCTTACAGCCTGGGTTGGCATGGCAACTTTCTTTTACGTCTAAGAACGTCTTGACATACATTGATTATGCTTCTATATCAAATCTTCTACGCCTAATGAGTCAAATGCCTACCGACCGAGAAATGTTTGTTTGTAATGTCATAGGTGATAGGCTCAGGATTACTGAACCTATATAATCCTGTGTCTTGTTTTGGAAGGCAGGTCATTATCGCATATTTCTCTGTTAACGCTGTACCTCCTTGTTTGATCAACCAAGTCTGTATTAAAACCTCCGAGTATCTGAAGGAATCTCTCTCATCTCTTTTATTAAAGAACTTCGATAACACGATGCATCTCAATGCTTCACCTGATGTTTATGCATCAGTTAATTAACGTTGATGCTTAAAACAAATAAATAAATGAATAACGTCAAAGCTTTATTGCGAAGCCGAAACAAAAAACAGAAACACGTAACCGGAGCCTTAATGCAGGCCGGTTTATTTTCTGCGTCGTGTCCCTCGCATAGGGTACGCCGTAACCGCCGCAGCCTCTGCGTAGGTCCGCAGAGGCTTGACGTGCACCTCCTCGGACCTGACGTGCAGCCCAGCGACGTGACGCAGAGACGTGGAAGTACTCCCTTGTGATTGGTCAGTGAGATTACGTACGCACGTACCATCTTCTACGTCTCTGTCTTCTCTTTTGCTTGCGTTGTAAAGTGTTCAAAAGAAGGATAATTTGTTCGTCTGCTTCCACAATCTCGTTGAGATACTGCACCAAGTCGGCCGCCATCATTGTTCTAAGGAAATACTTGCTGGAACTGAAGCAAACATAAGCAAACCATCAGAAAAACTCCACCCTGTGGAGTTTGCCGACCGATGCCAGCCTACTGCCACCTGCAGGTCTGGAAATGAAACAGCAACATGACGCTTTCAGCCCTACGCAGAAGTATGAAAACAGCAGTGGGTACGGCGGTTACAGCGTAACCTACGCGACTGACGCGACGCAGAAGTATAAACCAAGCTTTAATGCGCGCGCCGCCCGGACTGTTTAGTGAGTGGGATCACAAACAGAGCTAAGTCTCTTAGCAAAATGACAACAGTCTCCAAAGAGCGGCCGATTCTCTCGCTACCGGGGTTGACTGCAAGTGTGTGGAAGTTCTTTGGATTTTATGAGAAAGCAAACAAGACAACTGACAAATCCTATGCAATTTGCAAAATCTGCAAAGCCAAGATAAAATATTTAAGCAACACTACAAACATGAGACAGCACCTTGTTCGCTTTCATCCCGAAACAGAGAATGCTTCTCCATTCATGCCCGCCAAACAGAGGACCATCCTAGAGACTGTCTCCAAACTTCCGAAGCATCACAAAGGCAATAGCAACTTTTATAGCAACGGATTTACGCCCGTATTCAGTCGTAAACAACAGGGGGTTTCGGTTAGTGGTGCGCACAATGGAGCCGCGCTACAAACTCCCTCACCGAAAACACGTTGCAGAGAAAGAAATCCCCAACCTCTACGACGAAACCAAAGGTATGTAGGGGGATAAGAGGGAGGGGAGGGAGTATGGGAGGACAGTTAAGTTTAAGATGAGTGTGCGTGTCACTCTGCTCTACCGTGTTTGTGTTGTGTTCAGCTCCCTGTACTGAAGCTCCAGACTGTGTATATATATGTATATATATATATATATATATATATATATATATATATATATATATATATATATATATATATATATGTATATATATATATATATATATATATATATATATATATATATATATATATATATATATATTTATATATATATATAAATATATGTTCTTTGCTTTGATGTGTTAAACATTACATTCAAAGTATATTTAAAGCATTAAATGTCGACTTTAGCAATCATGAACTTGTGTTCCCAGGTGCCCAACTTCATAAAACCATTCTAACCAGGGGTGAAATTACAACGATCCTTAAAATAAAGTAGCAAAGCTTACGTAAACGCTAGTAATAAAACTAGTACTATTTTAACTCTTTCATAGAGCTTACTGGATTATTTTCTTTATCCAGTACACTGTCAGTACTTTTTTAGATATTTTGCTTACATTTTGAGAATACTGATAATAGTGATAACCATGATGCAGTTTGATACAATACCCATGATGACTAGAAGACACGTGCTGTTTCTTACCTTGTTATTTAGGCTAATTTGCATCCCTTGAAGGCCGATAATTGCACAGCAATGTGACCAAGGCTGTCCAAATTCCAAGGCTCCTTGAAATGCAACCCACAAATCCGGCTTTCCTTTCCCCCGATTTGAAGGATGTGTCCCATGGATCTTTCTCAGCTCAAACTATCCCGAGATGCAGTGCGACCCAACCGGGAGAGGAGTAATGTATTAAATGTAAGTATATCAAAATAAGGCGGTGCTAAAATTAAAAGCTTACAGCAGTTGTGCTGTGGGGCATTTTTCGTTTGCATAGACATGTTTTGTAATATTTTTGTAAAAAAATCATTGTTCAAAAGTGAGATTGAATGGCGGTCCCACGGTTTTTCATGTATTGCAGTTTATATACGGCTAATTTTGATTTATGTGACCTAAGCTTTTTGTCATATGTTTTAGGAACCAAAGAGAGAAAATCATATTTTTGGAGAAATTATCACTTCTTCACCAGGACAAAGAATTTGGCCACTGTGGCATGGATGTAGAACAAATCCAGTTACACACATTCTGCTTATGAGTACAATTTTACTAACTGTATTAATTAATTGAATCAAACACTACAGAACCTGGGATCTCAATATAATCCCCCTTGAATCTGTCTATAAAAACTAAAGTTCTGAATTCACAGATTACCACTGTTGCCATGTTTTCCTTCTTCACTTCTTTGTTTTGAGGACAATTCTGGTAAAGACTGGCCAGCAAGGGAAAGTCACCCTCTTGCAGGCCAAAAACAAATAGGATGACTTAAAAAATAAAACGGAGTACAGTATGTACATGTGTAAGAAAAATGTGCATTTTTTAACTGCTCAAGTTAATAAATATAAGTCCCCTAAATGTTCTTTGTTTCTCTGTTTATCTCTGTTCCCCTAAAATCAATTGTAGCTCCACCTCATTTTGGTCAAACTTCTTGAGATTTGATACACCTTTCCTGGGCATCTTCCATATGAACCACATTAAATTATATTCGTCTCATGATCTGTGTTCTTGGTGGTGTGTTCTCCTTGGTGATTACTCCCAGCTGTTTCCTGTTTTGTGATTATCCTGGCGTGTATGTGTTCAGCTGTGTCTCCAGTCCTTTGCTGGTACTTCATCACCCAAAGCGTACTCATCGTGCCCCATCTCCACTCCTTGTCTGATGTCCCGCTTGGTTTCAGTCTCCCTGGACCTCAATAAATCAGTTTTCACCTTCTCCTGTCTGCAATATGGTAATTGATCCCTCGCAGCATGACAGTACGAACCAGCTAGTTGGATCCAGTGACAGGAGGAAAGGTGATCACCTGCTTATAGACGTCTGTCAACATGCAGTAAGGAATATGTGCCTGCTTGAAGAAATGCGGCCTGCTTCTTGTGGCAAAAATGTGGCGACCTGCCATCGTGGCACAGGTCTGCGGCACTATGAACTTCCAGCCCAGCACCGTGGACACCGCTACAAAAAAAGCACCACACCGGTAGCATTGCACAGTCTCTGCTGTGGTTTGCTCACCCCAGTGCAGAACCACCTATGGCTTTCTGATCCTAGGTTTCAGGGAGGTCGCAGCTTGCAGTGTTCCACATGAACCGCATCTAACGCCTCACACAGTCTCCTCGAGGGTCAGCTCACTCTGGTACAGAACCACATACGTCTCCCCTATTCAATCATCAGATCTTGTGGTCCTCATGTCTCTGTGGGAACCCATCCACAGCCTCCCAGTTCTCTGGAGGATCAGATTAACGCTCCAAACTTCGTTCCGATTGGCATGCTGTGGTATCAACTGCAGCAGGCCATGCATGCTTACAAAATCCTTCAATGTTACAGAATAAAAATAATTCAGCAAAATACAATGGAGGAAAATTCCTCCACAGCAATTAATTGCCATACTTCACAGATACTTGAACAAAGTTTTCCTGCCAACGGTAGTGATTTGGTCTGGAGACGATTATGTTTTAACGTGGGGTCAGGTGGTTTGGATAGCAATATAAAAGACTCATTGTCAGTTATCACAAATGATTAATGGTTGTCCTTGACAGCAACTGTGACACAACTAGATATTACGCACAGGCTTGGACAGCAATTTTATTCTCAAGCAATTTTTCAATAAGTGTATTATAAGGGTGTATTCAGACCAGAAAAGTCCTTTGGTCCGCTTGTTTGGTCCGGACCAAAATCGGACTTAATTTTTTTCGTTTGGTGCGGTTCGCATTCACACTGCACTTTTTGCAAGTGAACTATATTTTGTAAACACATCCACGGGTGTGACGATCGATGTGGCCATTGGACAGCAATGGCTAGGGCGGCACACAGAGCGCAGACCCGGAAATGGAGGAAAACATGGAAACCCTATACCGCTCTGCATATTTCTGCTATTATTGGAGCTGCAAAATCACATTGGCTTGTTAAGTCCAAAAATACACATGTATCCTGGAGTTGGTCCGGATCGACACTGGTTTGTATTCACACCTGAAGCGAACCGCACTAGAGTTCGTTTGAAGCGGACCGAGACCACCTAAAAAAAAGTGGGTCTCGGTCTCGGTCTCGGCATGTCACAAAAAAAATCTAATATTGTAGTTGTTTACAATTGATCAAATCAGAATTGCATTGAAAGCAAATGTCCATGTTTTTGCAAAACATTTTTAATAAGGGCACATTTGAAGATATTCCAATCTCAAATATGTGGATTGTTCAGTCCCAAAACGTTGTCAATTAACAGAAAAGTACCGCATAACATGACATAAAATTTTATAGGTATTAAGCAATATAATCACAGTTTCTAAGCTGTCCATGGCATGTCAACAGAAAATAAACAGAAGACAACTAGACTGATCTTTTTTTTTTAAAGAAATCTCACCTCTCATCCAAAAGGGTTCTCCAGTTCTGATTATGGGATGGAAATATCAGGTCACACAAATTGCCACGATGAATATTGTTTGTTTGCAGAGCCAAGGAACCAGGATGATGATAAAAACTGATACCGAAACTAACCCTAACCCTAACCCCCAGGAAACAGAGGCACTGAGGGAAAAGTAACGCTAGGGGATAAGGATCACAGAAATAAATGAAACACAAGATTGAACAAAATAGACAAACTAAACCTAAAGTCCAACATTGTGACAGAAATAGGCCATTTAGGTTGCTAATAGGGTTTTTAATGTCACTGGTCAGTGGCCTTTCTGTTAATTCTGTTCAATATTTGGATTGTTGTTGCTTAAAAACATGCAAGTTGGTTACAAGTTTGGTTACCTTAAAACCCCACGTTACTGTGTTCATTCTATTCTCAGCTTTTACGCCTGATAATTTGTTGTTATTTTCAGAACAAAAGAAACCTTTTAGATTATTTCTGAAATGTCTTCAAGAAATAAAAGAAGTTGTCCAGCTGCCTTCTTTTTCCAGCATGTTGTAAACATTACCCATTTTACGTTTTGCACATGTAATTTTCCGAAATCATGCATAATGTCTTTTAATTTTCCCTGTTCAGTTATAACTGTTCAATATAACAATACAAATATCATATAGATTTCATGACTGTTTTGGACATCACATATTTGATATAAAGTACATACAGAAAATAATCTTGTTACTATATTTATTAAAATGTAAATATATAATATATATATAAAATGGGGTGAGTAAAAAAATAAATATATTCTTAACAGACACAAAACCCATTCCAGAGTTATGATCACTGCAAGGAGAGAACAAAGTGCAAAATATGTTAGTGGTGAGGTTAGAATCATAAACCTGTGACAGACACTATCAGCATAGAAACATACTTACTTTATTCCAACACCCTAGTACAGGTAAGCCATCATCCCCCTGGAGAATGAAAAATGAGAAGAAAACCAAATGTTCGATTGCAAGCTGTATAATACAAAAGCTCAAGCACAAAGATATTTACCTGAGTATTCCCTAGTCAACACCAAATATTGTTTAGTTTTTCTATGGCATCACATTCCTTGCCAAAAACCCTAAGGAGCTTATTAAGCAATCACAACAGTGCATTTATTAACGGCAAGAAAATGCATTGATATATTAACATATATTAATGGAAAGAGCACATAGATCTGATCACGGATATTTCCATCTTTTCGCAGGCCCATGAACACAACATGGAGAGCAGTCAAACACACCCCTTCCACCGATCTGTATGCTCTCAGTCTCTGTGTTTATGGGGTATATTTGTCAGTTGAGGGTGCTAACTCTTCTGATTGATTTGATAGTCTGGATCTTCAGCTCAAATCCGGTGACAGCCAGAACAGGACTTGGTCTAATAGGAGAAGAAGACCAATGGGGTACGTGATATGAATTCAAAGCATATAAGAAGTAGAGGAGGAGACGGAGGAGGATGGGAAAGAATTGGGAGGTGAGGAAAGATGGAGAGTTTCTCTATGACAAAGTACACCAGTGTGTTCTTCTGTGTTTGGCAAGCAACACCGTTATGGATCAGCTGCAGCTGTCTGATTGACTTTTTAGGCAGACCTGTGAAGACGCGGTTTAGTAATCAATCCGAGTAAAGATAATGGATGAGTTTTTCGAGGATGAGTTTTTCGAGGTCTTGTTACAGAAGGATGACCTTGTTATTGCCCTGGAGGTTCACGTCGGATTCCATCACTACACCCAGATTTCAGGCCTTAAATGTAGTTTCCAGCTGTATCAACTGAAGCTGTGTGCTTACTCTTGATTGTTCCTCTTTAGGTCCAAAAATAATTACTTCAATTTTGTTTCCATTCAGCTGGAGAAAATTATTTTGCTTAATGCATTTGCCTAGCGTTTGGATGTCAGCTAGTGACATTGCAATGTAGAGCTGAGTATCATCTGCATAGTTATGGTAACTAATCTTATCACTTGTTATAATCTGGGCTAGCGGGAGTATGTAGATGTTAAATAGGAGGGGCCCGAGCATGGAGCACTGGTTCACCCCACATGTGATTTCTCTGTTCTGATGAAAAGTTGCCTATAGACAGAAGAAGTCCCTGTTCTTTCGGTAAGACTCAGATCAGCCAAGTACTGTACCAAAGAGTCTGACCCAGCTCTCCAGTCTTTTCAATAATATATCATGGTCAACAGTGTCAAATGCTCCACTGAGGTCCAACAGAACCAGAACTATGATTCTACCACAATCTGTATTTATGCAAATGTCATTGCACGCTTTGAAAAGGGCAGTCTCTGTGCTGTGGTGAGCATGAAAAACATCTAAATGGTTGGGCATTGTTAGGAAGCTATATAACTGTTGAAACACAACTTTTTCAGTAATCTCACTGATGAATGGAAGATTAGAGATTAGCCTGTAGTTCTGCCTTAACAAGCAGAAAGGGGAGGGGGGTGTAGGGGGCTTGAGCACCCACCCCTTTCCTTCTTGATGCTCCAAGTCCCTTTTTGAAGCAGTTTTTTTATGTGTGTGCGAACGTGGAGGTCTACCTGTGCCCCTCATAACTATTAATAACTATTAATAACAATTTAGCTGAATAAAAGAATCTGGCTGCGGTCTGTCATATGATAACCATTAACCAATGCTCATCCTTGATGGCCGAGCGCGCTGGTTATGAGCCAGGAATGAGCTCACAAAGAGGACGCGTGGTTTTTTTTTGCCGAGCTGTAGGGGAAACACACTAATCGACTGGGAAATGCAGGCTTACGTAGCAAACACCTGTAAGTAAGTGCACAGTGTATACTACAGCTAAGGTTGCCACCCCATACCGTAAAATAAAGAATTCAATTGTCCTTTATCTGCCAGTCAAACGTGTCCCATATTTTTTCAATGCAGTGTTATGTATTTTCATAAATGTCCAATACACAGGTCTGTTACAGACAGATCAACATGAAATGTAACAAAAATTAGCAAAGTAAAAAATAGGAAATACTAAGGTCAGCATAATTGTTGTGGCGTGATTTACACAGAACCGCCCCTGGCCTGCTATGGACCTATTCTGCCTGTAAGAGCTGCTGTGTCAGTTGCCTACAGACAGACACCATACACCTTGGCCACGCAGCTGTCAACATTCGCGCCTTTAAAATGTCCACCTGATAATCCATCATGCTATCTGAAGCTAAAACTCTTGCAAAAACACTGACATTAGTGGGAAGACGCACATTCCTGGCTGAAAAGTGTCAGACTGTAAACTGTAAAATGTGTCAGCAAGTTTTTCAGCAGCACACAATCGGCTGTCTGATATCAGACAGCATGGATCAGGAGAGCAACACTGCAGACAAGACCTTAAAAGACAAAAAGACCCAGGCATCAGTTGTCTTCATACCTCAATCATCCCCTGGGACTGATATGGTAGAGAACATTATGTTATGATTGATTCGGGTACCTTATTGTGCTTTTAGTAGACTAATTGATTTAGGATGTTGAGTTTGAATGACCATTTACTTAATTAACAGTAGTATTAGCCAACATAAACTTTCATGGGCATTTAAAGAACAAAGTATGCTCACAGATTAACAGTAAATAAAACGTATTAAGAGAAAACATTATTTTTAAAATAAATATATATAGTTATATATAAGTTCTATATCTAGCCCCTGGGCATGCAGGACAACCTTGTCTTCTCCGGGATCCCAGAATAGGTAGAGGAAGATGCTGAAACCACTGCCCAAGACATTCTCCAACGTCAGCTGAAACTCCCAAGCAACAGGGTAAAAAACATCACTTTTCATTCCGTCCACCGGCTCGGAGGTAAGGCAAGGCAAGGCAATTTTATTTGTATAGCACACTTTCAACAACAAGGTAATTCAAGGTACTTTACATGATTAGTGAGCTTTTAGACGTGACTTAAAAGAACTCAGTGTTTCAGCAGTGTTTATGTTTTACCCCTTAAAGGGGCTATATGCAACTTTTTCCCCAAAATAAGAGTAACAATAGCCTTTTTATTTGACCATTTATGACTCAAACATCTCCTGATGATCATACTGACACCTTGTCAGCTCACAGTGGGTGCACCTATAAGCCTGTATCCAATTTTTTCTATTTTCTGTCGGGTCGGATTTTCCCGCGCTGTCTGCGGATGTGACGTCAAGCGCGTTCATGTTAAATGTTTCAGATCATTCTACCACCACCACTAGTCAGCACTCGCAAGCAGTTCAATGGATTGTGCGAATACACAGAAGAGACGAAGGACAACTCTGACACCAACAGTAACTCCACATAAGACTTAAAAACTTAAACCCCTGACAAGTGCCTGAAAAAGATCGAGGAATGAGAGCGACCGGTGTACGAGCGCGCGCTGTGAGAGCGAGCAGAAGGAAGAGCAGTTCTGTTTTTTGGCCACGTGTCAGTCGAGAGTTTAAATTTCAGAAAATAACATATAGCCCCTTTAATAAAGCTCCTTGAATTACCTTGTTGTGCTATATAAATAAAATTGTCTTGCCTTACCTTCCTCCTGTGCCTTCTCTTGTTTTTCTTCATCCTGTGCTGGTTGTCGCTGAATTTGAGCTGAGAGCAATTTTCTGGTGTGAGCATACAGATGGGTGGAGGGAACATGTTTTACCGATAACTATGGTGCGTTCATTGGCCCACGATCAGAACTATTCGTTCTCTTGATCAATAACTGCGCTGTTATGATCGGCTAATATGCTCCTCAGGGTTTTTGGCATTAATGTCATGTAATATTTTTTATATAGTAAAGTCAAAGTAAAACTTTTTGACACAGTAAAAATCTATCAATGACCTTCTCCAATGCCTTAAATCCTTATTCAATGAGTACTTACAGTACCATATGTATCCACCAAGAAATACAAAAACCGTATACATGATTTCTTCAGTATTTCTTTTTTTAAATTACAGACCAGGCTGTAATTAAATGTTTGCTCTGTTCAATAGCAATAGCCCCTTTTTTTTCCTTTCCATTTTTTTCTTTTTATTTCAGCCTTTGAGCTGAAAGAGCTGCTAAATGTCAAGTACAAGTTACATCATTGAAAAATTTAAAGATCATCCACAGCCCTACCACTTTAGGAACCTCGATAACGTGCTTGTTAAATCAACTATATACACCTGATCATGGTATAAAATAGGGGAGCAGGGTTGGAGAGATGGAACAGATACATTGTTTTGAGCCCCATTTGTCTCTACTCAGTTGGCTGTTGACAAAATTGTATAAATTATAAATCTAGAACTAGCCCCTATTGTCTGCTATGGTAGGTACTTTCATTTAGATTTCCTTCTAATGTCAAAGTAGGGGATCGATTGAAGATGTTTTTTTTCAGTAACTGTTGCTAAGGATTATTCAGGATAATGTTTCTAATGATAATTTAGCCTAAAAAAGAGCAAAATAGTTCACTGTGAGAAATCAACGTCTGATGATTAAATCAATCTAGGTCACTTGAGAGTCAATGGCTGTCAAAATAAATTTTAAAAAATATAGTTTTTCTTTTTTTAACGTTACAATATTTTGTGCATATATTATATATATTGTATAGCTGTTTTAAACTGTTCAATCATCTGATGATAACATTTAGTGAAGACTACCTGTATTCCAAACCAGACAGTTGCACACAGGATGCATGCGGCTAAAAGGTCAAGAAAGGCAGCTCCAGAATTTAGCAAAAATTCCTTTTGTTAAATTTTTCCGTATCAGTAAAACAAAAAAAGGGAATCATTAGGTCTTCTTAAATTAATAAGATGGAGAGCAAAAACATGAGTTAAAAAAAACAAACAAAAAAACACCTGCAGTTGCTACACCGGCACCATTACCCAATCAATCAGCTTTGTCGTTGTAATTTTTCTTTTGAATATGAGGACTATTTGAACAGCCAAATTTCATTAAAGCTTATTTTAATTTTTATTTATTTAACCGGCGAGGTTCTAAAAAACATCAGTCATTTTTTTAACCAGACAAATACCAGGCTTTTGTCTAATTTTGACCATTTTTTGTTCATACCTGTGGGTTCTCAGTGGTCTGTTATGAGAAAAGATGATGCCGCATGCAAACAATATTAGAGGAACTATATAGTGAATCTAAAAGGTAAATCCTTTGGCAAAACTGTTGTTGCAGGTCTTGTTTTTGACATTTTTTCCACCAACAAAATTTTTTTCTAGTTGAATTGCACCAGGTATATCTTATGAAAGTCAGAAATTATTTAAAGTGGTGTAATTTATGTCGCAAAGACCTGCGAGTTTAACATATTTACATTTTAAAATAAGGATTTACATGTATTGTTAATACAAGTGATACTGTTAGAGCGCCAGGGATAATCTTAGATACTTTTCTAAGTACACTGAACAAAAACATAAACGCAACTCTTGTTGTTATGCCCATTTTTCATTCAAATTCAAATTCAAATTCAAAAATACTTTATTGATCCCAGAGGGAAATTAAGTGTTGGTATAGCTCATATAATCAATTCTTTAAGGAATTGTTGTAGATAATGATGGCTGTGGGTAGGAAGGATTTCCTGTAGCGGTCTGTATTGCAGCGAAACTGAAGAAGCCTCCGACTGAAGATGCTCTGTTGTTGTGTGACTGTCTCATGAAGAGGATGCTCAGGGTTGTCCATAATTTTTTTGATTTTATGAAGAATCCTTCTTTGCATTATCATCTCCAGATTTTCCACAGTTGTCCCAAGAACAGAACCAGCCTTCTTTATCAGGTTGTTTAGCCTTTTTAAGTCCCTGGCTCTGATGCTGCTACCCCAACAGATGACGGCTGAAGAGATTACACTCTCCACAACAGACTTGTAGAAGATCTGCAGCATCTTGCTGCAAACCTTGAAGGACCTAAGCTTCCTCAAGAAGTACAGTCTGCTCTGTCCCTTCTTGTAGACGGCTTCACTGTTGCGCCTCCAGTCCAGTCTGTTGTCAAGGTGAACTCCGAGGTATTTATATTCCTCAACCACCTCCACTACTTCTCCCATGATGGAAACAGTGTTTGACTTATCCCTGTTTCTTCTGAAATCTACAATCATCTCCTTTGTTTTGTTCACATTCAAGGTGAGACGATTGTTTCCACACCATGTCACAAAGCGGTCCACCAACTCTCTGTATTCAGCATCTTGTCCATCTCTGATACACCCGACAATTGCAGAGTCATCTGAGTATTTCTGCAGATGACAGGTCTCTGATTTGTACTGGAAGTCTGAGGTGTACAGAGTAAAAAGGAATGGTGAGAGTACGGTCCCCTGTGGTGCTCCTGTGCTGCTGACCACCTGGTTTGACACACAATTCTTCAGTCTCACAAATTGTGGTCTGTTGGTCAGGTAGTCATTGATCCAGGCGATTGTTGAGGGCTCCACCTGTGTCTTCAGGAGTTTCTGACAAAGCAAATCAGGCTGAATTGTGTTAAATGCACTAGAGAAATCAAAGAACATGATCCTCACAGTGCTGCCTGCTTTGTCCAGATGACAGTGGGTTGGTTGAAGTAGGTGGATGATGGCATCTTCAACTCCAACTCCACAGCGATAAGCAAACTGCAGTGGGTCATGATACGTTCTTGTTTGCTTACTCAGGGGTGCCAACAGGAGTCTCTCCAGGACCTTCATGATGTGGGATGTCAGGGCAACGGGTCTATAGTCATTGATGACTGACGGGTGAGTTCTTTTGGGTACTGGAACAAGGCAGGATGTCTTCCACAACACTGGAACCTTCTTCTGAGTTAAGCTAAGGTTGAAGAGGTGCTGCAGAATCCCACAGAGCTGCTCTGCACAGGCCTTCAGGACTCTGGGGCTGACACCATCTGGACCTGCAGCCTTGTTCCGGTTCAGTTTCTCCAGCTGCCTCTTCACCTGACTTTTGGAGACAGACAAGTGGGAGGGGGAGGCAAAGGGGGTAGCAGCATTTCCTGACTTGGTTGAAGTCAAACTTGTGGAATTAGAAGAGTCCATGGCTGAGGTGAAGGATAAAACATCCGAGGTGTAACAGGAAAGCTGTTGATCAGAGGAGAGTGGGATGTCTGTTTGGCTGGGAACAGGAGAGGAGGATCCTGAGCTAGTTCCTGAACTGAACCTGTTGAAGAATGTGTTCAGTTCATTGGCTCTGTCCAGACTTCCATCTATCCAATCTTTCCTGTCCTTAAAACCTGTGATCTTTCTCATTCCTGACCAGACATCTCTGATATTGTTCCTCTGTAGTTTGTTCTCCAGCTTCTTCCTGTATTCATGAGCTGAACTCAAAGATCTGAAACATTTTCTATATACCCAAAATACTCATTACTCTCAAATATTGTTGACAAATCTTTCTAAATCTGTGTTAGTGAGCACTTCTCCTTTGACGATTTAATCCATCCCACCTCACAGGTGTGGCATATCAAGGGGCTGATTAGACTAGGACATATGCAGGGATCGGTCAGCCGCCTCGACATGCCGGGATGCGGCTCGGATGGTTGCTGAGGCAAAAACTCGGGCGTGGGAGGAGTTTGGAGAGGCCATGGAAAACGACTTCCGTACGGCTTCGAAGCGATTCTGGTCCACCATCCGGCGTCTCAGGGGGGGAAAGCGGTCTGCCACCAACACTGTTTACAGTGGGGATGGTGTACTGCTGATCTCGACGCGGGACGTTTTGGGTCGGTGGATGGAATACTTCGAAGACCTCCTCAATCCCACCAGCACGCCTTCCAATCTGGAAGCAGGGTTTGGGGACTTGGGGTCTGGCTCTCCAATCTCTGGTGCTGAGGTCACCGAGGTCGTTAAAAAGCTCCTCGGTGGCAGGGCTCCGGGGGTGGATGAGATTCGACCGGAGTTCCTCAAGGCTCTGGATGTTGTGGGGCTGTGTTGGTTAACGTGGCTCTGCAATATTGCGTGGACATCGGGGGCAGTTCCCTTGGATTGGCAGACCGGGGTGGTGGTCCCCCTGTTTAAAAAGGGGGACCACAGGGTGTGTTCCAACTACAGGGGGATCACACTTCTGAGCCTCCCTGGTAAGGTCTATTCAGGGGTTCTGGAGAGGAGGGTCCGACGGATAGTCGAACCTCGGATCCAGGAGGAACAATGCGGTTTTCGTCCTGGCCGTGGAACACTGGACCAGCTCTACACCCTCAGCAGGGTCCTGGAGAGTGCGTGGGAGTCCAAATCCGAGGCCATGGTCTTGAGTCGGAAAAGGGTGGGGTGCCTCCTCCGGGTCGGGGATGGGGTCCTTCCCCAAGTGGAGGAGTTTAAGTATCTGGGGGTCTTGTTTACGAATGAGGGAAAAATGGAGCGGGAGATCGATAGACGGATTGGTGGGGCATCTGCAGTTATGCGGGCGCTCTACCGGTCTGTCGTGGTGAAGAGAGAGCTGAGCCAAAAGGCGAAGCTCTCGATTTACCGGTCGATCTACGTTCCTACCCTCATCTATGGTCACGAACTCTGAGTGGTGACCGAAAGAACGAGATCACGGATACAAGCGGCTGAAATGAGTTTCCTCCGCAGAGTGTCTGGGCTCTCCCTTAGAGATAGGGTGAGAAGCTCAGTCATCCGGTGGGGGCTCAGAGTAGAGCCGCTGCTTCTCCACATCGAGAGGAGTCAGTTGAGGTGGCTCGGGCATCTGGTCAGGATGCCTCCTGGACGCCTCTCTGGTGAGGTGTTTCAGGCACGTCTCACCGGGAGGAGGCCCAGGGGAAGGCCCAGGACACGCTGGAGGGACTATGTTTCTCGGCTGGCCTGGGAGCGACTTGGGGTTCCTCCCGAGGAGCTGGAACAAGTGGCTGGGGAGAGGGAAGTCTGGGTCTCTTTGCTTAGGCTGCTGCCCCCGCGACCCGACCCCGGATAAGCGGAAGAAAATGGAGGGATGGATGGAATGGATGGATGGATGGATGGATGGATATATGCAGAGATCTCAAAATCAATTTCAATACCTTTTCAAGATTTTTAAGATCTTCTAAAATAAAATTAATAATTGTACTGAAAAGACAAGGTACTGATAAATTGTTAAATTAATAATGTTAGACTATTTGGTTATTAAATTATTTTGCAAAGGCCAAATCAGAAAACATAGCCTGTAAAGTTCCATTTATTGCCTTGTTAGAGTTCAGAGAGTGTTGGTTAACCGCTGTGTGTAAACATCAAATCACCTCAGTGGGCTGCATTAGTGTGCCAGCTAGTGCCACTTCGAGGTCAAATACGGCAGACGACAAGGCCGAAGTCATTGCTTAGGAGGTGGTCATGTTGACGAGTGGTGTACAGGTGTTGCAGCTGCCAAAGGTGTCACAGTTGTTCCCACTGTCATAGTAGCAGCTTTAAAACCAATACTGGTGATTGATCGTAGCGGATCTTCACAGCATTGGGTTTGTGACTAGCTCCATTCATGTCGCTGCTCATTGAGGCAACACTAATCTTTTTTTTAAAACGTACAGTGAGCCTCCCTGTTGTTTTCGGCCAAAGTCTTCAGCCACTGTTTAAAATCTTCAACGTCTACTTCTAGCATCAGCAAATTAGTCAGCGAATGTACACAATTTTCAGCATGTCTGTTGCAATAGTACGTTAATTATGGTAACCTGAGCAAACAGCCAACATAAAAGAATAAAAAATTATTTTATTAGTTTACATGTGTTTATATATGATAGGCACACTTATTTTAAAAATATGTCAATACTAACCAAATTTAAGACTTGAATATTGACTTATGACTTGAATATAAATTTTTTTAAGGCTCTTAATTTGCCCTATATCAGTTTCTCATCTTTTAATACTTTTCAATTATGAGGTTCCAAATGTACCACAAATGTTTGTCTATGTTCATACGCACACTGCATATGTCAACTTAACAAGTAAGTTAGCATTTGGGTGCATCTATGTAACTGGCAGCACTACTTCTGCAGATACAAACTTGCAATTGATTACTACATTGTCCATGTAAATGACTAACTTGACCAAACATTTTGCCTTTTCAGGTTTATTTAAAGAGTAACTAAACCCCAAAACAACTTTTTTTTGCTGCTAAACTGTATAAATGGGTCTTTACCAATGCAATCTTTCAGTGTCTGGGATTCTTTTTAAATTTTTGTGTAAACTTGTTTAATTCTACACTTTTTGGTCTAAAAACGTCTTAGTGCTGCCCTCTAAGGGTTGAACGGTGGCTACTGCATTTGAATTTTGTGATTGGTAGAGAGGAGTACATCTTGACGTCACAGGCATTGACTGTGTAACAGGCATGGTTTTACAGATACAGACACAGATTTTTATACCCAAACCCACAGGGTTTGGGTATAAAAATCACATAGAGTTGATCAGGTTGTTGATTGTGGAATGTTGGTTTACTCCTCTTCAATCGCTGTGCCAAGGTGCTGAATATTGGCAGGAACTGGAACACGCTGTCGTATATGACGATCCAGAGCATCCCAAACATGCTCATTGGGAGACATGTCCGGTGAGTATGCTGGCTATGCAAGAACTGTGATGATTTCAGTTTCCAAAAAATTGTGAACAGATCCTTGCAAAATGGGGCCGTGCATTATCATGCTGCAACATGAGGTGATGGTCGTAGATGAATGGCACAACAATGAGCCTCAGGATCTTGTCACAGTATCTCTGTGCATTCAAAATGCCATCAATAAAATACACCTGTGTTCGTTGTCCATAACATACGTCTACCCATACCATAACCCCCTTGCCACTATGGGCCACTCGATTCACAACGTTGAGATCAGCAAACCGCTCACCAACATGACACCCCACATGCTGTCTGACATCTGCCCTGAACAGTGAAAACTGGGATTCATCCGTGAAGAGAACACCTCTTCAACGTGCCAGATGCCATTGAATGTGAGCATTTGCTCACTCAAGTCAGTTACGGTGACGAACAGGTCTTGAGGACAACGAGCATGCAGATGAGCTAGCCTGGGATGGTTTCTGTCAATTTGTCCAGAAATTCTTTGGTTATGCAAACCAATTATTGCACCAGCTGTCTGGGTGGATGGTCTCAGAGGATCATGGAGTTGAACATGCTGGATGTGGAGGTCCTGGGCCTGGTCTGTGGTTGTGAGGCCAGTTGGAAGGTCTGCCAAATTCTCTGAATGGCCTTTGAAGATGGCTAATGGTAAGGATAATGAACATTAATTTCACGGCCAACTGCTCTGATGGACATTCCTCAGTCAGCATGCCAACTGCATTTTCCCTCAAAACTTGCTCTCTGGCATTGTGCTGTGTGATCAAACTGCATATTTCAGAGTGGCTTTTTATAGTGGTCAGCCGAAGACACACCTGTAGAATATTCCTGCTGTCTAATCAGCACCTTGATATGCCACTCCCGTGAGGTGGGATGGATTATCTTGATAAAGGAAAAGTGCTCACTAACACAGATTTAGACAGATTTGTGAACAATATTTGAGAGTAGTGGATCTTTTGTATATATAGAAAATGTTTCAGATCTTTGAGTTCAGCTCATGAAAAATGGGCATAAAAACAAAAGTGTTGCATTTATATTTTTGTTCAGTGTACATAGGGGAAATCGTTTAGTAATGGTCAAAAATACTAAAGAAATCTTTGTTAGTTTAGAAGAAATAGTTGGAAAAGATCTACCATATTACTAAAAGCAATCATGTTAGTAATATTAATATTCTTGTTAAGAGTTAGAAGTAATGTTTTTTGTTAATCTTCTTTTTCCTTGATGATAACAATTAGACAGTGCATACATGCTGAAGATGTAAAAAGAAAGAGCACCATACCACAGGGCAAGGGGCATCCAGCCCATCCAGGCCTGGCAAGCCTGGTTCACCTTTCTCCCCTTTAAAGCCTCGGAAGCCCTGTTTATGAAATCATCCATTTAAAATCCATTGCTGCCGCTAAAGTTTTGCAGATTCCCTCATTGAGTAAAGAAAAAAGCATTGAATTTTATTTGTATTTTTTTACTGTACTGATCGAATGGTTGCAGGTTCACTTACAAAAGGGGCTCACAGTGATGATAAATGATACACAAGACCTTTGCTAATAATTAAAACCGTTTTTGCTGCCTTTTTGGGGGTGATGTAACATTTGATTTGGATTATAATTTTCTGGGTTTTAATAACCCTAAATGACATGTTATGTGTGTGATTGAACTCCAGAAAATGGCTAAGTAAAAAAGAATGCTAGAAGAAGAAAAAAATACTTTAGGATTTGTTAACACTCACCAAGAGTGGCTGGTCTCTGACTGTCTTTCCTAAATAAATAGGTCCTCAAAAAGAGCTTTGGTCTTAAGTCTAGACAACGGAAATACATTTCAGATGTATGTCATATCCATGTTTGTTCTAAATTAAGTTTATTGATATGTGAAAATATAAGGTGATTAAATTTTTATCATTTGCTTGTTTGTGGGTCAAACCTAGAAGGAAAACCAGACCAAAACTCTTTTTGTTTTGTTTTTATATTCAATAAAAGAGCCAAAAGGAAGCTGATTGTTTGATACAAGTGTTCAGGGTATCTAAAGCCCTGTGGGATTTTTCATAGTGACACTCCTTCCCTTTGCCTCTTTGCTTTCCACAGTGACTCACTGACATACCAAAGGACATGGGGCATCTAATCCAGGTGCTCCTTGGTCTCCCTTATCCCCTTTGGCCCCCCTGTTGCCTTTCTTGCCCCTCTCTCCCTGCAAACAACAGCGTATTTAAAAAAGATAAACTTTTATCCCTTTAAAGTAAGCCATCAAGTAAATATTTTGTACCAGGCCAACTGCCTGCAAATTTATGTTTTTTCAAACTACTACTTTGTTGTGATTTTTGTTATATTTTCAAAAGACTGTTTGATGTCTGTGATGGACTGGCGACCTGTTCAGGGTGTATCTCGCCTAAAGACTGCTGGACATAGGCACCAGCCCCCCCACAACCCTGCAAAGGATAAGCTGTATACATGATGGATGGATGGATGGAAGGAAATCTGGTGCAAAAGGAAGGTAAGCAGAAGAATTTAAAAAGGGAGTTCAATCTACTTCAGTTGGTGAGCAGGGTTCTCATGAAGAACTAAGTCTAAACTCATTAATAATAATAAAAAGTCAATACTAAGAAGGCATTTAAAAACTGAATGTGATGATTGATAATTTACAAAATAATTTTATTGAATATTGTTTTAAATATACAGTGAAACATATTTGTGTTGTTTTTTTTGTCCAGATGATATTGAGTGAGAGGTGTCTTTTAATATGTTCATTAAGTGATTAAACAGTGGTTGGACGGGTACAGTCCTTGTCACGTATCTTGATACTCAAGCAGCAGGAAGACATACATAAGAAATCAACTTAACTCCTTGATCAATATTGTCTTTACATAAACTGTGTTCCATGTTCTTTCTAACTCTGTTGTATCGGCTAATGGGTCGTACAGTCTGTAGTAGTACAGTCCCAGTAAGCACTCACTGCAGGTTTTGCAACAGACACACAAAAGGCCACAGTCAGAGCCGAGAGGGACTCATTTTCAGCCCTGGAGTTTCATGCCTCAGACCAGCCCACTTTATATCAAAACCTATTATTTTTATAATCATGTAATTATAACCTTACATGTTAAAGCTACAACAGCACACTGTTTTGTAAAGCCTTGTATTTCAGAGTATTTTTCTAAAAAATGTCCAATTCAGTGCAAAGAGGAGTTAATTGCTTCACAATGTAGATTTATTTCAGCATGCGTTCACATCTACATTATTCTTTACAATATCCATTAACAATATCAGAATCTGTATTTTGAGCTGCTGCCTCTGTAATCAGTCCCTGAGTAGACTCTGTTCTCCCTTTCACACGTCCTCCAGTTTCCCTAAACGCACCTGCTGCACCTGTCACAATAAAACATAATATTCTGTAAAGCTTTAGTGCATTTGATGTAGAAAACACATGTGACTTAAGCAATTAAGATATTTTCAATGGCTAAACATGCATGCTTATTTTATATCACTTTAAGGCATAGAAAGTGGTCATATTGGAACAAATGCCTGCTTGTTCACATACATGTTCCTTCCATACTATCAGGAGAAATCCCCTCATCACTACTGACTCCTGGCTTTGCTTCTGAAGCTAAATTACAGTTTACGTCAGTTTTATTAATGTAGTGTTTCCCAGTTGCATAATTTATTATTAAAATGATTTTTTATGCTAGTTGCCACAACGTCACAAAATTCATTCACTTGATAATTAACTCGAATGGTGGTTTGCAGGCAAAGTCCAAAGTGTTGTCTTATTTGTTTCATCGTCCTGATTTGTTGTCACAAACCGCGAGCTTGTTTTAGTGAAAAAGTTGCCAATTTTTGCACATTTAGTGGCGTCTTTTTCCAGAGCTTTTCTCTTTTTAATTCTAGCCTTCTCCGCGCCATCCTTGCTCTCTCCACTGCAACTTTTAGGTGTATCCCTGCTCCAACACAGCTGAATCAAATTAATGACTCACTACCAGGCCTTTGCCGAACTTGATGGCATACTGAAGAGGTGATTCAGTCATGTTATTCAGCTGTGGGTTGAAGCAGGGATCCACCAAAAAGATGCAGGGGAGTAGCTCGCGAGGACTGGAGTTGGAGACCCCTGAGCTACATTGATGGAATAGGAACTAATGTTTGTATGAAATTCTACATTTTGAATTTTTTGGATAGAGGTCACTTAAGTCGCCGACCCAGCACCATTGTCATGTCCCCCAGAGCATGCCACATTTGTAACCCAGTCATCCTAGATATCCAGCGCACGCACAAACCTCCAGCAGTAAGACTGCTTATCACCAAGCAGAAGAGACCTCTTCAGATTCTCGAACCAGCCAAACAAGTGCCGACCCATTGCAGCAGTATTGAGGTATCAAGAGAGGGAGGGCACAGTACTATTCTGTCTGGTGAACGAGCCCCAGGGGGGTCAGACATATCCATGAAAGCCTAAGGGCACTTACCAGGAACCCATTGGTCAGAGTCCCCACACAAACAACACAATACCAAGAAATTATCATTGACTACAACCCTCCCCCCTTCCCTCCTCATGAAGCCATCAGAGACACCCAGTCCCCACCAGCACAGCTCCAGTCCCTGCCAAACCAGCGCAGGGACTGGAGAAGTGGCAACATAAACAGACCAGGTGATGCCACCCATGCCAAGTCCCCGAAAAATGTTGGAGGATATTGATTCAACCTATAGAGTAATCTGAAATTGTTAAAAACACATTTATTGGGGATATGGGTTTTATGAGTCAATGACTTGATGGAAGTCATTAGTGGAATTCAAGTGACCTGTAGGTCAAGGTTCCTCCTTGTACACATTTTTTGTTGATTAGCACATCCAAAGCTCAATAATACCTGAACTACGGCTTCACGTCGGACAGGAGTTGGAAAACCCTAAACCTAAACCTTTGACTTTAGTTCATATATAATTAATTATTACTTCATTCCCTTATTTACTTGCAGATGTTCTTTGAAATTAGACATGAACAGGGACATAGTTTGCTGGTCTACAACATCTCGACAGGGGGTAAGAATTGTGCCTACATAAATGAATGCCTATAGCATTGAATATTTTAAAAATGTTCAACAATTCAAAACATTTCAATGACTTGATGCAATCTGCTGGGTTTCCTTAGACAGAAAACCTTTAATCTATTTCAATAATGAACTGAAGGATAAACTGGTATGTATGCAGGATTTTTCTTGCAAAGTGCCATGAGATGACATGTGTTGTGAATTGGCACTATATAAATAAAGTGAATTGAATATTTATTTGTATGTTTATTTGTATGTTAATTGGCAGTATATCACTTCAGCCTGCAGATGAAATTAATGATGAAATTAATGCAACATTGAAGAGGCATGTCAGTCATATAGGACCCCACAATCTCCAGCGTCTTCAGGTAAATCTTTACAGTGCCTTCCAGCTGGGAGCTGTTTGATTACATAAGCAGCCTCTGCCATGGTAATGAACTTTCCTTCCCCCAAAACCCCAGACTCCTCTTCCTAGGAGGATTAAAGAGATCTGCAAAGTGCTCCTGACAATATCATCAGTTCTCCTTACCCCCCAATCCCCCCCCCCCAAAAAAAGTCTGGGCCTGTACCTGTTTTCCCTATCTAACCTTCTGGATGGTTTTATCTCTGTTGACTTTGAGTAATTTGTCCTCTAACTGACGCCACAATAGGCACCATTGACCTTCATGGCACAGCTCCTGATAGCTGCATCTGCAATGAACATGGGTCATTTGAATTACATGTGCCCAGCCCCCTTCAGAAGACGTTAGACACCCTTCTGGACGTGAAACTGGTAATTGGGAACATGACTAAGAATAGGGCTGCACAGTGGCGCAGTTGGTAGCACTGTTGCCTTGGAGCAAGAAGGATGGGGTCTTTCTGCATGGAGTTTGCATGTTGTCCCTGTGCATGCATGGGTTCTCTCTGGGTACTCCAGTACTCCCTAAATTGCCCTTAGGTATGTGCGTGCATGGTCGCTGTGTTACCCTGCGATGGACTGGCGACCTTTCCAGGGTGTACCCTGCTTCTCGCCCCGTGACTGCTGGAGATGGGCACCAGCACCCCCATAGGATGGACGGGTACAGATAATGGATGGATGGACTAAGAATATAGGCAGTAAATGTAAAGCAAAAAATAGTTAAACTATCCTGACAATGTGTGCCACATGCTATAGGGATAAGGCTTAGCTTTCAGCAAACTACATTCCAGCTTGACTAAACTACAAGCTGGTTCCACTACAGTGGAAATTTGGACACCGTGAGACTTAACAAAAAAGTATCTGGCTCTGATTGTAAGCTCACCTGATGGTGTGCCAGACCCCTCTCTAAGAGCTTGCCCCCCATCCCCACTCAGATCTTCAACAATTCTCTGGAGCTGTGAGAGTTTCCCTCCTGCTTCAAATGCTCCATCATCATCATCAGCAGCATCCTCATTCTGGTCCCCAAGGAATGCACCGTCACAGAATGCCTGTGGCCATGAAATTATTTGACTAAAAACTGCTGAACTACCTGAAGGATATCACAGGCCCTCTGCTGGCCCCTCTGTAATTTGCTTATCAGGCAAACAAGTCAGCCAACCTGGAAATACACCATGCACCATTTCAGCTATCAAGGGACACATGTCTGGGTCATGTTTGTTGACTTCATCTTGGCCTTCAACACCATCAAACCAGACATTCTCCACCAGAAGTGTATCCAGTACACAATGACAACCTCCAAACTGTCAGTAGATCACAAGCCTTCTGACTGACCAGCAGCAGCAAGGGAGACTGGGGAGCATCTTCTCCGGCACAAAAACCATCAGCGACAATGCCTCTGAGATGTGTTTTCTTTCTCCACCCACTTCAATTCAATTCAATTCAGTTTATTTATATAGTGCCAATTCACAACAGATGTCATCTCAAGGCACTTAACAAGAAGTCATTTCAATACATTTATACAAACATTCCAATCAGTTGAAAAGTTTCCTATTTAAGGAATCCCAGCAGATTGCGTCAGTCACTTCCTGCAACAGCTCAAAAACTACAACCTATCACAGGAGCTGTTGATCACTTTCTACACTGTCATTATTCAGTCTATCTTGTACACATTTATAACTTTGTGGTTTGACTCAGCCACAAAAAGGGACATTGCCAGACTGTAACAAACAATCAGGCCGGCAAAAAAGATAATCTGGGTGGTTCTTTCCTCCAATCAGGACTTCACATCTCTGCAGACCCCACCCATCCTGCCATTATTAGTAGCACTAGCATTTATTTTCAGCCCTTGTTCACGGACAAATTTGTAATCACAAAGCCCAGGTTTCTCTCTCTCTCTCTCTCTCTCTCTCTATATATATATATATATATATATATATATATATATATATATAACATATTTATTTTCCACCAAATTTCATATATCTATGTTTAAATTTTATATTATTAAAGCACAGTGAGTGCAGACCTAAAAGCAAGTTACCTGTCTGTGTGAACAAATTGGGCCAGTGTTCAGTTGTTTTATATATAAGAGTATAGTGTGGCAAAACATTATTTGGCAGCTAGCAATTGTGCAAGTTGTTCCACTTAAAAAGATGAGAGACTTCTATTTTTAATAGGTACACTTCAACTGTGAGAGACAGAATGTAAAAAAATTCCAAGGAATTACATTGTATGATTTTTAAAGAATGTATGTATAATGGTGACGAAATAAGAATTTAGCACAAACAAGCAGGAATTCTGGCCTGCACAGACCTGTTAATTCCTCTTTGAGAAGCTATTCTATCCTCCACTCATTGGCTGTATTAATGGCACCTATGTGAACTCGTTATTTGTATAAAAAACACCTCTCCACACCTTCAAAACAGTCAGACTCCAACCTCCTCCATCGTCCAAGACCAGAGAGCAGTCTAAGGACACCAGGGATAAGATTGTACATCTGCACAAGACTGCGATGAGCAAATCTGCAATGGGCAAGCACCTTGGTGAGAAAAGATGAACTGTTGGAGCAATTATTAGAAAATGGAATAAATACAAAATCACTGACAATCTCCCTCAACCTGAGGCTCCATGGAAGATCTCGCCGTGTGGGGTACACATGATCTTGAGAACGGTGATGAAACAGCCCAGAACTACACGACCTGAAGAAAGCTGGGACCACAGTAACAGAGGTTACTGTTTGTAACACACTATTGAGATTTTGGACAAAAACCTCCATCCATCAGTGAAAGCATTGAAGATTAAATGTGATTGGATCTTCCAGAATGACAATGATCCCAAACACATCGCCTGGGGAACAAAGGAGTGGTTACGTAAAAAACATTTCAAGGTTCTGGAGTGGCTTAACCTCTCCCCTGACATCAAACCAATAGAAAATCTGTGGAGGGACTTGAAAGTCTGTGTTGCCCTGCGACAGCCCCAAAACATCATAGCTCTACAGAAGATCTGCATGGAAGAATGGGCCAAAATACCAGCTACAGTGTGTGCAAACCTGGTGAAGACCTACAGGAAACGTTTGACCTCTGTCATTGCCAACCAAGGTTACATTATAAAGTATTGTGGTGAACTTTTGTTATTGACCAAATAATTAAATTCCTGCACCATTACACAAATAAATTATTTAAAAAGCATACAATGTGATTTCCTGTATATTTTTTACATTCTGTCTCACAGTTGAAATGTTGAAACTATCTGAACCATGTGTTAAGAGAATATCCCACTCACCAAGTGAAAGACTGCATGATTCCAGTTGAATGACAAAAAAAATGCACAGGCAAAATTTTTATGCAAAATTATTTTTGCCAATTCACATTTAACTTAGTAAAGATCAGAGTTTGGAGGGGTATAAAGGGAATAATTACTGTTATATTGAGAAAGGCTGGTAAAAGGGATGTCTAAAAGGAAGAGGATTAAATTAGGACTATGTTAGAATGTGGGAAAAGGATGAGGAAAAGGAGGGCTAGGTTTGTAAGCGAGAGGAGGGCAATCCCTGCAAAACAGTCATAGGCCACAGAACAGTGTGAAGGTTGGGAAAAGGGGATAGGAAGACCTGCAGAAACAAAGGAAGACAAGACAAATGGTAAAAATACCAGCACTATCACACGGCCTTGATTTAAATATTTTCAATAAGGAAGTCAAATGTGGATAGGACTATTTTATCTGTCCCATTTAAATTTTGAAATGTTCTGTGAAATCAAGGCCCCTTGAATGTGCTGGGAGAACTTATGTACCTCAAGTATGGGAGTGGAAACATTAACAGAGTTTTAGGTTAATGAAACTGATTTTAAAAGATACATTCTCTCAGAGGGGGTATGTGGATATTACAAAAATGACTAATAGCAGTCAAGAAATAAAATAGTGTATTTTACAGACCATTAATTCACTAAAATGTTCTTGTATAAAACACCAATTGAAAATAAATTGTTTATATTACACATGCTATGTGCATTGCCTTATGTGTACATAGTGGTATTAGCTAGTTGTTTTCTTCGTTAGGCTATTCAGAGATGTTTTAAGCAAACACACATTACCATCATGCTATTAACATTGTCCATCATTTCAAAATTTTATAAAAAATCATTCCTAGTATCACTATGAATTATTCAAACTTCTTTATCAGTGAAATATTCTTTACAGAGTGCATTAGTAAGTATTGTGTGTAAAATAAACCACAGAAAAACAAATGGTTTTGGTAAAAGATTTCTTGTTGTTTTTAATTTATATGCATATGATCAATTCTCATCTAATTGATGGTATTTCTTGCTTTCACAGTCCCGGTTTGAGATCATATTTACCAATGTAATTGCTCAGCTTATCTATTAAGGCCTCAAAAGAAGGATGCAACCATCACGGTAGCTAAGGCATTGTCAATCAAAATGCCAAGCAAAATTGTGAGAAAATTGATACAGAGGTTTAGAATTAAAACACAGTCAAAAGCTGTTATATTTGTAAAGAAATTCTAAATTGAATTTTTAGAAGGTGTTAAAATATACCATTGAAACCAGATGTTTACATGCACCAAATAAAAAGACACATAGGACCTACACCTTTTCTTCATTGTCTAACAAAAAATCTGACCAAACCTCTTTTGTTTTAAGTCAGTTAGAATTACCGAAATTATATCTACAGTTTTTGCTACATAACACAAAAATTAGAGATAACATGTCAGAGATGTAGTTATTAATGACATAAAAATCAGGAGTTTACAAACAGAATGGTTACCATCCCTTTAAACGATGAGGGAAAGCTCCGATGATGATGTCTTTTGAACTTCTGTGTCATGGTTCCTGGGTGTTTGTGTTTTGTTAATTTTCCTTATTTAGTTCTATGTTTTAGTTATTCTTTGTCTCCCTCTGGTGGTCTTGTGTTTGGTTGCAGTTGTTTGTGTTAATCTCTATTTTCCCCAAGTTCATATTAATACTTATCCTTCATTAGTCCCAGTGGTTATATTTTATTCCTCCTTCTGTTTTCCAGTGTTTCATTAGATTCCCTTCCAGACTCATCTTTAGTTTCTTAAGAGTCTTCTGTCTCCCAGTTGATTACTTCCACCTGCTCTCTCCCTCCTACCTGCATCTGCTCCCACTAATTGATCATTGGTCTTCTCAGTCACTTCCTCATTTCCTCCTCAGTATAAATTCGGTCCTCTCTCAGTCACTACTCGCTGGTCTGTTGTCGTTCTTCCCTTGCCGGTTCATGCCCTCATTGTTGCCCATCCTGGTTCCTGTTTTTCCCTGTTTGCTGCCTGTATCCTCCTGAGTTTTGTAAGTTCCCCTTCCTTGTGTTTTTTCATAAAATCCTTTTTTTGACGTTACTCTGCTGCATTTGGGTCCTCCCTAACCTTGCATCATGACATTCTGATAGGTTAACTGACACATTTGAGTTAATTGGAGGTACTGTGGAATTATTTTAGGGCCACACCTCAAACACACTGCTTTTTTGACACAATGGGAAAGTCAAAATAAATTAACCAAGGTATTAGAAAGAGAATTCTGGAGCTGTACAAGTCTGCTTCATAATTGGAAACAATTTTCTGATGCTTGAAGGTGCTACATTGATCTGCTCAAACAATAGTCCGCAAGTATAGATATGGTGAGAATGTCCAACCATCATAACACATAGGAAGGAGACAAGTTCTGTGTCCCAGAGATGAAAATGTTTTGATCCAAAATTTGCAAATCAACCCCAAAACATAAACCAAAGACCTTGTGAAGATGCAGGCTGAAACTCTGCCATGAGTCACAATAGAATGTGTGCTGTACTGTCATGGGCTGAAAGGCCACTCGGTAAGGAGAAAGCCATTTCAGATTGCGGTTTGCAAAAACACACATGGACAAAGACCTTCCTTTTTGAAGACATGTCCTGTGGTCAGATGAAATTAAGGTGGAGCTGTTTGACCACAATCACCATCATTACAGACCTATATCTAACCTTTCTTTCTTATCCAAAATCCTTGAGAAAATGGTTGCTAATCAAGTCTGTGAGCATCTAAACAGTAACGACCCGTTTGAAGAGTTTCAGTCAGGTTTTAGAGCTCATCATAGCACTGAAACAGCACTGGTGAAGGTTACTAATGATATTCTAATGGCCTCAGATAATGGACTGGTGTCTGTTCTGGTTTTGTTAGATCTCAGTGCTGCTTTTGACACAGTTGATCATAATATCTTAGAAAGGCTTGGACATGTTGCAGGGATCAAAGGAACAGCACTTGGCTGGTTTAAATCATATTTGTCTAACAGATTCCAGTTTGTTCATGTAAATAATAAATCTTCTTTACACTCAAGGGTTACCTGTGGAGTTCCAAAGGGTTCTGTGCTTGGACCAAATCTTTATTTGGAAGCAAACACGGATGACTCTAAACCTTTTGCTCTTAAATTCTGACAAGACAGAAGTTGCTGTCTTTGGAACAGAGGCTGAAAAACTAAACTGCTTAGTCAATCACTTCATCTGGATGGCATTAAATTGGCCCCCAGTAATAACGTAAAGAACCTCGGCGTTATTTTTGACCAAGACTTGACATTTAAATCCCATATTAAACAGGCTTCTAGGATTTCCTTCTTTCACCTCCAGAATATTGCTAAAATTAGAAACATTCTGTCCAGAAGTGATGCTGAGAAACTAGTCCATGCATTTGTTACCTCATGGCTGGACTACTGTAATGCTTTACTATCAGAAAGTCCACAAAATGCAATTAAAAGCCTTCAGTTGGTCCAAAATACTACAGCAAGAGTTCTGATGAATATTAAAAAGAGAGATCACATTTCTCCTGCTTTGGCTCCCTGTTAAATCCAGAATAGAATATAAGATCCTCCTTCTTACATACAAAGCCCTTAATAATCAAGCTCCATCGTACAACAGAGATCTGATTGTTTCATATGTTCCTAAAAGAGCCATTCGCTCTCAGACTGCAGGTTTACTTGCAGTTCCTAGGATTTCTAAAAGTAGAATGGGAGGCAGATCTTTTAGTTATCAGGCTCCTCTCCTGTGGAACCAGCTCCCAGCTTTAGTCCGTGAGGCAGACACTCTGTTTACTTTTAAGGCCAGACTTAAAACTTTCCTTTTTGATAAAGCTTATAGTTAGTGGCTTAGGTCATCCTGAGCTATCTCTGTAGTTATGCTGCTATAATAGGCTTAGACTGCTGGAGGACAGACTGACCACTTTTCTTCACTCTGCTACTTCTTTTCTACTACTCTCCAGTTGCATTATATGCTGTTATTTACATTGTTAACTTTGTTTTCTCTGTGTTTTTCTCTCCATAGAAGATATACCTGGTCTGGTATCCTACTTAGCTACAATGCCGTTTGGATGGGGGGCATCGACTGGGATGATGGACTCAGTGGTTGAACATCCACTGTGTCCTGTTATCAACTTTTTACTTTCTTTAATATAGAAGGTACTCTTATTACAGATCTTCAGTTCTTTCTGTTTCTCTGCTCTGTCTTCTCAAACCCCAGGATGGTCGTGGCAGATGGCCGCTTGTTCTGAGCCAGGTTCTGCTGGAGGTTTCTTCCTGTCAAAGGGTAGTTTTTCCTCTCCACTGTCGCTACATGCTTGCTCAGTATGACGGATTGCTGTGGTTGGAAGTCTGCCTCAATGGGATGCAACCTCAAGTCAATGACTAGGTGTAATCTGCTGGGATTCCTTAAATAGGAAACTAACCAAAACTTTAAACTAATTGGAATGTTTGTATGATTGTATTGAAATGTATTTTCTTGCAAAGTGCCTTGAGATGACATCTGTTGTGAATCGGTGCTATATAAATAAACCGAATTGAATTACATTTGGATGAAAAAGGGGAATGCTTGTAAGTCTGGGAACATCATCCCAACTGTGAAGTACGAGGGTGGGCGCATCATGTTGTCCAGCTGTGTAGTTGCAGGAAAACTGGTATACTTCATACAATAGATGGCATCATGAGGAAAAAAACATTATGTGGAAATACTGAAGCAACATCTAAAGACATCAGCCAGTAAGGTAAAGCTTGGGTGCAAATGCTACTGAGAATTTGTGGGCATATCATAAATGGCGTGTGTAAGCAAGGTGGCCTACAAACGTTACTGAGCTACACTGGTTCTGTCAGGAGGAATGGGCCAGAATTCCAGGAAACTATCGTGAGAAAGATACCCAAAACGTTTGACTCGGGTCACACAATTCAAGAACAATGTTATCAAATAGTGAGGAAATTAGTGTAAACGTATTATATTGAAGACATAATTAAATCTGACATATTATTTCTCTCTTCAGTTTGACATCTAGCAAATAGAAGTAATTTTGGTAATTCTAACCTAATCTAAAACAACAGAAGTTTGGTCTGATTTAAATTCAAATGGTGAGAAAGAAAAAGGTGTATGTGTCTTTATTTGGGCTATGTAAACTTCTGGTTTCAACTGTTAATCTTAATACCCTGATACATTCATGCAAAAAAAAAAGATTGATTTCTTACCCGATTTCCTTTAAGTCCTTGTGGTCCTTGTAAACCCTACAAAGAGAAATGTGAAATAAATATAACTTTTTTAAAATCTGCAATCATATTCAATAAATTTGAAATTGTTTTCCAGTGAGGCTCATTTGTCAGAATAAAAGTACCATTTAAGTATAACAACCTTTGAGCAGGCATTTACAAATTCTATGTTAAAATGTTTATCTTTGGTCTGAAATATTTAAAACTTCTAAGAAAATAAATGTTTTTGTCAGCTATAGGGGAAAATAATCATAATTAAAATAAAGGCTTAAAGACTTCAGTCTGTGATAAATCTAACTATAAATTGTGTTTCAGTTACAGAAATGAAAAAATATTTAATATTTTAATGTATTGACAATGACTGTATTTTAGATAATAAGCACACATAAACTCTAGAGAAAATATATTTCTAATTCAGTGTGTGAATGTGTGCGTGACTGGGTGAATGAATTAATTTAGTGTGAAGCGCTTTGGGGTCCTCAAGGACTAAATAAAGCGCTACACAAGTACAGGCAATTTACCATTTAACAATGCTTTCATAGTGTTCAGCATGTAAAAGTGCATACAAAAATGGTTTTATAAAATGGGAGAAAAACATTTGTGTTAAGAATATAACCCTATTGGAAATTTTACTTTTATTTAAAAGAAGCGCATTCCACAGTGGAGTCAGACCATCATAGTTAAAAACAGAAATTTGGAGTTGCTAAATTTGACATCTGTTGTTAATCGGCGCTATATAAATAAACTGAATTGAATTGAATCTTAGTAAGAATAGTAATTTTCTGCCTAAAACCAACAGTGTGGCGCCCTCTTCAGGTTAAAGCTCTATACTGCAACTAAATTTGAATTGGGCATTGCTACCCAGCCACTGTATGGAGGCAGGGGAGGGAGGGCTGTGGAGCGACGTGAGGGGTTAGGGGCGTTGCTGGGAGGTTAGGGCGTTCCTAGGAGGACCCTGGCGTTCAGTACTCAACATGGCGGCAACGAGAGTTTATAGATATTACTCAAAAATACAAAAATTAACCTAAGAAACACTTTAGGCATGTTTTTAAGCAGGGAATGGCATAAGAATGTGATGAAAAGCTTTAAAAAGTGGATTTTACATGCCACCCCTCCTTTAAAGAGTCATGGTATTTAAGTTAAGTATTTTCTAAAATGATATGTAATGATTTATAGAACTATAGCCATTAGAAATTGGCAGCAGACTCTAATCCCTGAATATTTGGCTCTCCTCCTCGAACCGTCATTCACAATATTGGTTTTATCGACAATTTTAAAAGAATTTGGGGCAGGAAGCAGCACTGTTTGGACCAGGGGCTCCATCTTAATAGACAGGGTACCCGCATGCTGGCACTGAGTCTCCATCTCCAATCACTATTAATATGGCACTTTTTAATGTTTGCTCTCTGCTGAACAAAACTTTTATACTAAATAATCTGATTTTAGACCATAGTCTTCATTGTGTATGTTTAACACAAACGTGGCTGGGTGCAGATGCCCCTGTTGTTCTTACAGAGTTCTCTCCACCAAATTTTAACTTCACTTATGGTGTTTTTCTGACTCAGCCCTGGTTCCATTGTTTTTCCACTGGCAGAAGTCGGGCTGAATCGGGCGAAGCTGATACCATTTTTCGTACCAGCTTCGCTGCGGTTCCATCAGGGCCAAGCAGGGACTAAAAAAGCGATGTCAGATGGCTGTCGGTCACTGATTGGCTAGAGGGTGGAGTCACTGGCTGGGCAACATGACAGCCTCTTTTAACAACAATCGGACCGCCATTTTTAAAACTCACTACAGCGAGTGGATGTGAACGCTGAAGTCCAAATACCGCACCATAGAGGACCACACGGGCGAAGCGGGTCAAGCCGACAAACTTGGACGTAGTTAGAGCCAAGAGACCCCTCCATGACCCTCCCTGGGAGCTTTAGCGATGGGGACGGGTCCTCCATGACCCTCCCTGGGAGCTCTAGCGACGGGGACGGGACCTCCTTGACCCTCGCTGGGAGCTCTTGAGACGGGGACAGGTCCTCCTTGACCCTCCCTGGGAGCTCTAGCGATGGGGACCGGACCTCCTTGACCCTCCCTGGGAGCTCTAGCGATGGGGACCGGACCTCCTTGACCCTCCCTGGGAGCTCTAGCGACGGGTCCTCCATGACCCTCCCTGGGAGCTCTAGCGACGGGGATGGGACCTCTTTGACCCTCCCTGGGAACTCCAGAAATGGGGACGGGTCATCTTTGACCCTCCCTGGGAGCTCTAACTACCCATGGGGGGATGTCGGTCGCTGGAGAGCTGCCGCTGTGACTGCCAGGAAGATAGCAGCCACGATGGTGGCAGCCTCTGGGACTGGAACTAGCTCTGAGACTGGAACTGGAACGGGTTCTGAGACTGGAACTGGAACTGACTCTGGTTGGTTGACTGGCCCACAGGCAGAGGCTGACTTTGGGGAGGTCAGAGCTGGAGCCGGTGGTGAGACAGGGGAAGCTGGTCTCGACGGGCTGACTGGAGCCGAGGGACTGGGAGGAGGCGGTGATCTGATCGCGGCAGGGAGGACCGGGGACGAGCAAACAGCTCGCACTTCCACCCCGGAAGCGGCCCTACCTCGACGGCGTTGATGGTTGCGAGGAGGTGGTGGGAGTACTGCATCGGTTGGCGGAGGATCTGATGAGGGAGCAGCGGCCGTACAGGCAGTTGGTGAGGGGACAACGCTCTGCTCCCGACAGCAGTCCCGGTGCAGTGGGATCCCCGCCGGCGGCCAGATGGTGGAAACGGAGAGGGCGGACCGGGGATCTGCTCCCACGCTTCCTGGCGAACCCTCTCAGCCTTGTGCCGCAGCACGGTGAAATCTTGGGCAGAGAACACACTCCGGAACTGCGGGAGCACCTTGAGAATCTCCTCAGCTCCAGAGATGTCTAGAGGAAAGTGAGGAGAGGCGGAGATCCTGGACCGGTTGGCCCAGACGTCCTGATGCAGGGCGGCGATCTCCTGGGCGAGTGCTGGGTCCATTTTTTAAGACCGGATCATTCTGTCAGGGATGCGGTGTGAAACATGGACCCAAACGCAGATGCCGAGAAAGGTTATACATTGAGTGCAGGATATTTATTGAGTGCTGTTGGTGGTGGGGGAGGTGATGATGACGACGGCAGGAACGGAGACAGGACATCGAACGAGCAGGACAGGATAAAGCAGGACGACACACCATGGAGACATAGACAATACACAATGATCCGGTGCTGAGTGAAGTCCCTCGCCCCTCTCCCTCGCCCCTCTCCCTCGCCCCTCTCCCTCGCCCCTTTCCCCCTCGCCCCTTTCCCCCTCATATTCAGTCGAGCGCCGCCATTACTGAATTCTAGTGATGGGAATTCCAGCTCCTTTTTGGGAGCCAGTTCTTTTGGCTTGGCTCACCATAAAGAGCCAGCTCTTTTGGCTCCCAAGTTGCTCCTCAGATTTTCTGTTGCTAAAAGTGTATTTATCACCTAAATTAATGCAAAACGATGTGTACCAAATGTACCAAAACAAGCGGGGGGGAATGAAAAAAAACAAAAAACGCTCCCAATGACGAGCCGGCACCCATCGTTCACTTCAAAGAGTTAGCTTTTAGACCCGGTTCGTTCGCGACCGACACATCACTAAATTCTGATTTGAAGTACGAACTCGACCGTGAAAGATGCAGAAACGTAGTGCACACGTGAGTTGCTCTGTTGTTGACTACCAGAATCAACATGGAAATATTTTTTCTATTTGTTTTAGGCCGGAATCCTTTATGAATTTGGGACAATATCAAGCGAAGTTGGCATCGAAGCTCCGTTTGGAAAAAGGGGCTATTCCAACAATCAGAGACTTGCCTGCAATTGAAACGGTAAGGCTGTGTTTTTATTGCTGTACTGTGTGTAACAAACAGCAGCTAACTGGTAATGTGGCTTTTGTATGCTAGCGGGAGTAGTAGATATGGGTTAGATATGCTGAAGCATTACCAGCGGCGTCAACCCCCCTCCTTTCTGCCACCAATCAACGCACCCCTCATTTGCATTATTACAATGACCAGCCAGAATATCGCATCAGATCTTGCGAGACAATAATGCCTTCAGAAATAAGGGTCAGAGGAGCACTGTGTTTATTTTTTTCACTTTTTTTCAACTTTGCTTTTTTAGAAGGGCCTGAAAAACTATAATAGAGCGGAGGTATCCAGGGTAATACAAGGTTATGACTCCTTTATTAATTTCCGACCGGTATCTAACTTACCGTTTTTAAGCAAAGTTTTAGAAAAGCTTGTTTTAATTCAAGTAAATGATTTTATTAACGCCTATAATGTGCTAGAGAAATTTCAGTCTGGTTTTAGGGTGAAGCACAGCACAGAGACGGCTCTTCTGAAGATTTTAAATGATTTTAGATTAAACTACAATGCCCAGAAGGTGACAGTGTTGGTTCTACTGGATCTAAGCGCAGCCTTACACTATAGTGTGCCTTTGTATAGTGGACCACACTATTCTTTTAACCCGTTTAAAACAGATTGGTCTCTATGGTGCTGTTCACAAATGGTTTCCATCCTATCCCACAGACAGGATTTTTATGGTAAGTTTAGATACATGCTCCTCTAAAGTACACAAGGTCACATGTGGTGTGATCTTTAAGTGAAGTTAAAATTTGGTGGGAAGGACTCTGTAAGAACAACAGGGGCATCTGCACCCTGCCCCAGGGTTCAATTTTAGGCCCAGTGCTTTTTAACCTTTATATGCTCCCTCTTGGCAGCATCATCGGAAGACATGGAGTTAACTTTCACAGTTATGCTGATGATACACAGTTGTACATCTCCATGTCTACCGATGACACACGGCCAATGGATGCACTTTTTTAACTGCATTTTAGACATTAAATCCTGGATGGCAGAAAACGTTCTCCAGCTCAACCAGGACAAAACTGAAGTTTTAGTCATCGGTCCTGAGACTCAGAGAGAAAGAAACTTTTACCAAAACTGCCACCAGTGTCTCTTAACCCTTCTTTACAAGTGAAGAACCTGGGCGTGATTTTTGACTCTGAGCTGACTTTTATCCCTCACATTAAAAACATGACTAAAATAGGTTTTTATCAACTAAAGAAAATTGCCAGAGTCTGTCCCATTCTCTCTCAGGCCAACACGGAGACACTGATGCATGCTTTTATTACCAGCAGAATTGATTACTGTAATACCTTGCTTTCTGGTCGAGTATATCAGGTTTACAGCTTCTAAAAAATTCAGCAGCATTTGTCCTGACTAAGACCAAGAGGTGGGAGCACATCACACCGTTCTTAAAATCCCTGCATTGGCTCCCCGTATGTTTTAGGATCGATTTTAAAGTTATTTTAATGGTTTTTAAGTGTCTTAATGGTCTTGGGCCTTCTTATCTTTCAGAACTCTATTACAATTAATTTTTCTAACTTTTAGGGGACTATTGACACAGATCCACTTTTTATTACCATGTCTGATTTGGGATGACTTAGCAGTAAGACTCCGCCTACCTGAGTCTCGGTTTTAACTTATGTTTAAAGTGCGGATCATAGACTACACACCAGTTTTTAAATTGTATTAATAGGCCAAGTAAATCTGGAGTAATGCTAAAATAGTTAAACCATCTTTTAAACCGTCTTTTTTGAGAATAATAGAGAGAAATGATAAAAATTGGCTATTTTGTGAACTCTTGTTCTTTTGAAAAATTGAAAGGGAATGCACTGGCAAACAAAAAATAATACCAACATGAGATCCATTTTTATTGGTAGAATATCACACATATTCAATCAACAAGAATGGGCAGCATTGTGTTGATGAGGGATGGAGGAAGGTTGCGCAAGTAACGGTAGGAAGAGTAATACGGAAGCTCTGAAAGTGTGTATGCTGTCTCCTTGTTGATCAACAAGCTAGATTAAAACTCTTGAACTACAGAAGGAATTGTATCCCTGTTAAGAAAATTTTTTTCCATAATAGAATATAATGGTAGGGGGACATTTTCAGGTGCTAGAAACAGCCCTTTAGTTCCAGTGAAAGGAACTTTTGATGCTTTAGCAAACAAAGACATTTTGGACCATTTCCATCTCTCACCTTTGTGGGAACAGTTTTTGAACGGTTCTTTCCTGTTTCAACAGAAATGCACACCAGTCCACAAAGCAACATCAATAAAAACACGGTTGAGGAAGTTTGGTGTCAATAAACTTGACTGGCCCAGACAGAATCCTTCAATCCAATTGAAGAAATTTCAAGATAAAAAGTGTGGAGACTGAGTCAAACTTTCTCATCCATCATCACTGTCTAACCTAAAAAAATATGCCTCTTAAACAACTGACAGAAATTCACATGAACACATTTTTAAACCATGTGGGAAAACCTTGTGAAAGGTATTTAACCATATTAATTAAGAATAAGATGTGATTTAACTTCATATGTGTAAAGGAGATGACAAAATACTTTTGGCAATGTTGGGTAACTCCATGCTCAGACAGATGTAACTTTTTGTAATAATGCCAGTAGTTTGAAAAATCTCTTGTTTTACATATGCTGGATTCAAACATGTAAAATTGAGTGTCCAACTTACAGGGATGCCTTGAAGGCCAGCTGGTCCTGGTAAGCCTACATCTCCCTTTTCACCCTGTTATAATTTAAAAAAATATAAAATGCATATAAAATGAATATAATTCCATTCAGTTTATCTTTATAGCACCAATTCAAAACATGTCATCTCAAGGCACTTTACAAAAGTATTGTTAGTTCAATCATACATACATTCCAATTGTCCTACTTATTAAACAGTGCATTAATCCCAGTTCATTATTTCAATTGGGTTAAAAAGCTTTCTATCTAAGGAAACCCAGCAGATTGCAGCGAGTCGTTGACTTGCACCAGTTACTCCTTCTGCACAAACATGTAGCAACAGTACACAATTGCCAGTGTTGTGTCGTTAACTTTACAGCAATCCCTCATACTAAGCATTTATGTGGACAGTGGAGAGAAAAAACCCTTTAACATGAAGAAACCTCCAGCAG
Source organism: Valencia hispanica (assembly GCA_963556495.2). Taxonomy (NCBI): domain Eukaryota; kingdom Metazoa; phylum Chordata; class Actinopteri; order Cyprinodontiformes; family Valenciidae; genus Valencia; species Valencia hispanica. Next base: position 53,173,967 of record OY747711.1, read on the forward strand.
AACCTAGCTCAGTACGAGTGGCCATCTGCTACAGCCGACTGGGTCTTTGAGAATACAGACCAGACACAAAAAAAACTTAAGAATTAAAATAGGAGTACTGTCTATCTCAAAGAAAGTAAAAAGTTAATAGCAGGAGAGGGAGAATGTTTAGCAGTTGGGGGCATTTTCTCAGACAATGCTCCCCTCCAAGAATGTATCACAACCAAGAAGAATGCCAAAACAGATATAGCAGATGCAGCTAGAGAAAAACACTGAGAGAAAATATAAAGTTAACAGCTGAAGTAACAGCAAATAATGCAAATTAGAGAGTAGTAAAAGAAGAAAGTAGCAGAGTGAGGAAAAGTCAGTTTGTCCTCCAACAATCTAAGATTGTAGCAGTATAACTACAGAGATAGCTCAGGATAACCCAGCCCCTTAGAATGAGACATGAGCGAAGCAGAGCCAGGTAGAACTGTCTAACGGGACTGCATTACCACAAGCAAGCTTAGGCTGTCAGACCCTACCTTCCCTTACTCATCCAACGACTGGGCAAACATCACTCTGTTTTTAACTATAAGCTTTGTAAAAAAGGAAAGATTTAAGCCTAGTCTTAAAAGTAGACAAGGTATCTACATAAATTTTCGGACTTTTGAGTCCACCGGAATATAAGATGCACCAGCTAGATTTTAAAAGAAAATACATTTTGTACATATATAGGCCGCACCTGAATATAAGCCGCACGTTTTCATGTTGTAACATGAGATATTTACACAGAAAGACGGTACATGGAAGATTTTTTTAGTTACCTTCACCAGGCGGTAATGTTTTTGTGCCAGCCTGTCTGTCTGTCTGTCTGTTAGCAACATAACTCAAAAGGTTATGGACGGATTTCAGTGACATTTTCAGGAAATGTCCACAATTGGACCAGGAACAACTGATTCAATTTTGGGGTTAATCTGATATGAAAGTGAGTATCCCCCCACTGACCGGCGAACGTCCTCTCCTCTCCAGTGCCAGAGAGCTCAAAGTGGCTCCCCTCGCGCAGGAGCCTCCACTCTCCACTGGAAGAGCAGCATGAACACAGCCGTAAGTCTCATTAAGAGACTTTTTTTTTTTAAATGCCGAAAGTTAGAATTACATAACAACATGGAGATGGGGGGGTGAATGGCGCCTGCAGAAGTCTGCGCTCTCTGAGTGCTTTTCTAGTTTTAATTTAAGATTTGGTTTTTTTTCAAACTCTGCCTGAAAATCAGCAAAAGCAGTGGCTTATTGTCCGAAATGTATGGTACCTCATGGACTAAAGCTGGGAGCTGGATCTGCAGGAGAGGGACCTGATAACTAAAAGATCTACCTCTCATTCTACTTTTGGAAATCCAAGAAATCACCAGTAAACCTGCAGTCTGAGAGTGAAGCGCTCTGTTAGGAACATATGAAACAACCCAATCTCTGATGTATGAGGGAGCGTGATTATAAGAGCAGCTTTATATGTGACAATAAGGATTACAAATTCTATTCTGGAATTAACAGGGGCAGTAATCAAAGGGAACACTTCTTTAAATCATTTGTTTGGGATTGGGTCCAACATTTCAGTTGAAGGCTTAGATGAAGTTAATATTTTTGACAACTCTTAAAGCTGGACTGTATCAACAGTCAAAACACAGACGAGGTTCTACAGTTATCTCCAATCTGGCCTCACTTACTGAGGAAGAAGTAATTATCTTCAGGAGGATGCGAGTGATTTTCTTTTTGTATTGGAATAAATTTTATTCTTGAAGAATCTCATAAAGTCATTACTGTTGAGAGTTGGGGGGATGGATGGCTCAACAGAACTAAGTTTGCCAACTGTACTAAAAAAACAAACCTAGGATTAGTCTTATTCTCATCTATTAATTATGAAAAATATTCTGTTGTAACTTGTTGAAGGATGTTTTTATAGAGTAGTAGACTATTTTTCCAGGTTAAGTGGCACCCCTCTAGATGTGTAGCACGCCATGTGCACTCCAATTTCTACTGTTCTGTTTTAAAGTATGAAGCTCTAAATTAAACCAAGCAGCGAACTTTCAATAAATAATTAAATTCTTTTTTAGGAGTGCTACATTGTCTAATGCCAGACCCAATAAGAAGGTAACACTCAATTTGTCAAGGGCTAGAGATTAAATTGCTGCCCTCTGCTGTAGACTGATTACGTTTCTCTCTGATGCTGAGGAAATGAATTGCTAGCAACTTTCCCTCTTTTGTTCTGACCTGCTGGACCAGGAAAGAACTCCCCTGAAAACGTCAAATTATTGGCTATCCAGCTTCCCGTTTGTGTATCTAGGAAGTCTGCTGCCATCTGAGCTATACCAAGATAGCTCTCTGAAGACAGGCCCGATTCCGGTCATTGCCTGCATTTGGACGCGTCCATCTCTGATCTCAGCTGTGCACGGCTGTTTCTACCACCATTTGAACTTTCGTTCCCTTTTCTCCATCGTTCGTTGTGGACAGGGGTGGAGGGAAGAGAATCATTGCCAAGTAGGATAAACCTGGTTTATTTCTGCTGAGTCTGGGTAGAGGAGTTAGGTCCAAAAGGTTAGATCTCGTCTTTCTGTTGGTTGATATAAGTTTGTGAACTTGAAAACCACTGTTAACTCATCACCAATTAGTGTCGCCGCACCCTGGCCTTGAGTGTTGTATGATCTGTGTTGTAAACTGGTTATCGCTAGAAGCAGTGCTAGATCTTTTCTTTCTTTCTTCCTTTTATTCTGTTAACGTCAGTCGATTGTAGCCGTACCGCCACCTGTCTGGGCCGGCCGGCCGCCCTAGACCAGGTCGCGTGGTCTCCATTGTCTGCTAAAACTAGTGCTAATTGTGTCTTTGTTTCCACATCATCTCCACTGTGGGGTGAGCCTGGCCTTTGGAGCCCATGCTGTGTTTCATTGCTTCACAGATTGGAGCACGAGGCCGATAACAGCAAAGACTTTATGGTCGTCCCCCCACACACACTCCTTGCTCTCGCTCTCTCTCTCACACACACACACACACACACACACACACACACACACACACACACACACACACACACACACACACACACACACGCGTCTTACTATCCTTGTGTTGACATTGTATTGACTTCCATTGATTTTACTATGCCTAACCCAGACACTTTCCCTAAACCTAACCATTACTGATACATGCCTAACCCTAACCTTAACCTAAACCTAATTCACACCATACCTCTACACCTAACTAGTAGAGTTTAATAGCTAGTTAAACATTGTGGGGACCAGGCAAAATGTCCTCACAACTACAAATGTCCACACAAGGGTGGTGGGCTGTCAAAGGTTGGTCCTCACAAGTATAGCTATAAATGTACACACACACACACACACGCATGCGCCCACACACACAGAGGTGATAACAGAATCTTTGAAGTGATGACCTGTTGATTGTCCTCCATTTATAAATTTTTCTAAGATAGTTTGTACGATAAGATTGTACGCATTAGAATAGATGGGATTGTCGACACAGTGAGTTGGCTGTAAAGTTAATCTATTGTGTTAATAAACCCTGTAAAATTTAATGAGAAGTTTATCTATGTTATTCAGCGTGTCTGCAGTTACTCTTCACAGCGTTTGAGCTCACATCCTTCAGAGGAGACTGAGGGTCTGAAGATTCTCCGAATATTAGGATAATATGGGAGTGGTGCCCCAATTAATCAATTAAATAATTGAATCTCATCAATAGTTATATTAATATGAAGATATTAGTCATAACTATTGATGTTGAATTAAACTACTAATTAAATTGTTCACACTCTGTGCCTTCTCTATCACAACAATACCATTAAAGGCTACATTTAGGCTATCACTTTCAGTGTCAACATAAATGTTTAAATTCCCCACTATAATGACCTTACCAGTATTTAACACTAAATCAGATAAAGAATCTGAGATCTAATCTAAAAACTGAGAGTAAGGCCCTGATGGATGATTTAAAAAAATCGACAAACAAAAGTAGTTTTAGTGCTTTGCAATTTGGATGAGGAGAACTAAAGGTTGGAGGTTGAAAAGAACTGTAGCTATTAACTGGTATAGAATGTGAACGTTTAAATGAGTTGACTAATTTCTACTGACAATCTTCTAGCTGCAGCAAAGTTTCTGTGACAAAACCAATCAATCTGATTATCACATATCAAGTCATTAAATAAAAAAGTATTTGAACAGAAAAATAAAACAATGAAATGCGGTTTGTTGTGCATAAGCTCTCTTCAATCAAAGTCATGCTTATTATTGTGAGATTTTCATGATTTGCTCTTCTTAGGTTAATCTTTAATTTTTTTCATTTTGGCCATGGGCAAGACAGTGTCTCAATGGGGTAATGTGTGGGTAACAGAACAAAAACAGCAGAGATGTGGGTTAAATTAGGACTCTGCTTACTGGTCTGGACCCTGGGTTGTCAGTGTTTTGGAGAACTGATAAATTTGGCCAGATTCTTAGTAAGAAGACCTGCTCTGTCCAAAGTAGGGGACCAAAGAAAATGACTCTGTTTGACATTGTTTTGGCAATCTTACACACTGAAGCAACAGTCATTTTATTGACCTCCAATTGGCGTAACGGGTGTCATTACCACCAGCGTGAATAACAATCCTACTGTATTTATGTCTATTCTTAGCCAGTAGCGTCAGGTAGGATTTTATGTTGTACGTTCTGGCCCCTAGCAAACATTTGACTACAGTTGCTGGTGTCTCTAATAACATGTTTCTGACTATGAAGCTGCCAATTACCAGAGTCGGCCTCCCTGCAGGTGTGTCTCTAATCGGGGAATATCTGTTAGAAACACGGACAGGTTAAAGACCCACTCCGATGAAAATCATGTTTTTCTAGGTGTTAACATGTTCTTGTGGCATTTTTCTGATGCTAGATGACATATCTTGAAAAAATGAAGCTCAAAGTTGTATTTCTGAGTATTTCTGCATTCAAACGGCTGTGAATCAGTAGCAGACGTTAAAATGCCAGCTAAAATAGATTGGAGTTGTTACGTAGTAACTCCACTGGGCGGCGCCACAAGCTTCTACTCCTCTCCGCCCCGCCCGCTCAGGTTCTGAGGAGTAGAGAAGACGATGGCGGATCAACACCTATGTGCTGTAGCGGGTTGCAATACATTGCTGAATAAAACAGCCCCTTTCTTTAAATCTACTGCCTTGGGATGTTACTGCTTGGTACTACTACATGTCCACTACACATAGCTTCAATACTGGCATCATTTGTGGGTATGGTTCTATGAAAAAAATAGAAGAAAAAAAGGTTTGAAACCCGACACCAGCTGTCAGCGCGGTGCGCTGTTGAGCGCGAGATGCAGCTGAGCACGACCGAGAGAGGAGAGAAAAGCAATAGAGACGGATAGAGACACAGATAGCGATTTTTATAACCAAAAACAAAATGCCCAGATGACTTTACAGTGCGGATGAGGTGCGTGCACCCCAGAGGCGAATTGCTAATGAGCTACTGCAGCTCTGCTGAAGCAAAGTCCCAGAAAACGGCACAGGTTTTGTGATTTTGGCTAAAAACGGAATAATCATAATTTAAAGACCCCTGAGAATGTTTTAAAAATAGCTCAAAATATGATCGGAGTGGGACTTTAAGGGGTGCATGGTGGCGCAGCTGGTAGAGCGGCTCACCTCACAGCTAGAAGGTCCTGGGTTCAATTACCGCCGGGGATGCTGAGGGTGTGTTTGTTCCCCCGCATCATCGGCACCCACACCCTGGGTGGTGTTGGCAAAAGGGCCTTTCTGTGTGGAGTTTACATGTTCTCCCCGTGTTCCCTTGAGCAGCTAATGTGAGCTACTCCCACAAAAACATGCACTAGTCCTGGGGCTGTATACTGACTCCTCCTGGCCGGCTGGGGCGCCTGAAGGGATAGGGAGGATCTGGCTGGAATAACGTGATCCTTCCATGGTAGGTCCAGCCGGGGGAAACCCCGCCCCGTCAAGTGAAAAAAAGGGCCTGCTCACTCCCCAAGCATGAAGGAGGCTTGGGTTCCAGTGTGGGGCCCTCCCGGGGCTGGCAGAGGGAGAGTGGAACCACAGGAGTGGAACCAGGGTAGGAGCACTGGGTGATTAATAATGGGAGAAAACCGTGGGATAAAAAAATATTTTAAAAAAGAAACACGGACAGGTTGATGGTAACCCGTGGGCTGTTTTCTGAGACTGCTTTCTATGCACTGTCATCCAGTCGACATGAGGTCTGGGCTGCACAGGTTCTGCTGAGGGACTTCTAGGTGGTTGTTTTGTTCTTGTTGGTTCCACGCTGGCTAAGAGGCCTTTGGTATCTGCTTGTTTTTCAACCGTGTGGAGCCTCCAATTTCGACACCTTCACCTCCAAAGCTACAAAAATGCAATACATATTACACGTATCTTTGTCACTGAGGGAGGCATAGTAAGTAAACATCTGACACTGAGCAACACAGAGGAGAGATAGACACTCTGAAAAGAAGCCACAGGAAGAGTAGCTATAGCCATGCTGAAGGTAAAAGCTAAACAAGCTAGCGATCAAATGAAGAGTCTGAAACAACAAACAACTCCAGAGTACCACAGGATCAACAGGAAGTGATACAATGCATCTTACCCAATAACAGCTGCCAATGTAATACTTCTATCATGCTTTTAAGTGTAAAATAAACAATATAAATTTTAGTTACTCTATCTCCTTTTGGTCCTGCAGGCCCCGGTAAACCTGCTGGTCCTGTTAAACCCTGTTGCCACAAAAAAGAAGGAAAAATCACCAGAGGGCATGCATAACAAAAAAAAAAGCACAAATATTTTAAATGTGTTTAATCAGTAAACCGTACTTATGCTGAACATTACCCATTTTTACAAAGCAATTATTGGATCAATCAAGCTATTTTATTCAGTCTTAATTAAAGAGACACAATTATGAAAGGTAAATACATTTCATAATTATTTGTTAATATATTTGGTTCTCTCTCTAAGTGGGAGTTAGAATGTGTCAAAGATATTGCCTCTCAGGCATCTGGAGTATAAGCATCAGTTGTCCCAACTGACTTATGGACATATTTGCATGCAGCATTAGCATCACCGCATGGTTTTTTTAAAGAATAGTAAAGAGCCACAGTTTTAAAATTTGGTAAAATATAAAAACTGGGAATGAAACTATGGAGGAAGAAGTGAGGGCTGGGAATTGACACACTAAATCACTCCAATATAAAGAACAATCTTCAAGAAGTTTAAAATAATTGTATTTTAGATTCATGTTTTCATGTAAATCTTATAGATGTAGTACATGATGGAATAAGCTTGGATACATTAAACTAAACCAAATATAGTGTCATAGTTCTTAGTTGTTTCTGTAGTCTTTGAGTTAAAGTTTATTGTTTCTGTTATGTATCCCTTCTCTCTTATGTTCATTATTGCTTTAAGTTTCTCAGTCTTATTTCCTAGTTACCACTTTGTGTTTAGTCTTTCCTTATGCCTTCTTAGGTTAATCTGTCTAGTCATGTTTTGTTCTTTGCCTCTCTCGCTTTTTCATCCTTGCCATTTTTCTTCTCGGACCCAGCTGCTGATTTCCTCCACCTGTTCTCTCCCTCCCATCTGTAACTGCTTCCCACTAATTAGTCCCCAAGTTTCTCTGCCATTTCCTCACACCTGTTTAAGCATTTAAACAGTTCTCATTCAGTCACCACTCGCTGGTTCCTCGTCAAAGATTCCTGTCAATTGTTCCTTTTTCCCCTCTTGAGGCTATTGCCTTTTACTGAACGAACTTCATCTCCCAGCATCCTTTCACTGAACGAACTGCATCTCCCAGCATTCGTTGCGCCGCCCTCTACCCATTCTCATTGGTTTGTGGCCAGTGATGACATCACAGAGTTGATAAAGGGAGCGCGCAAATTTGAAATCCTCGTCTTTTGGTTCCTACCAGCGGTGCCGCAAGGAGACACATTAATCAATTGCTTGCATTTTTCCCTTTTTCGTTCAAACCTGCTGGACCAGGAAGAACTCCCCTTTTTAAACTTCGAAGTGAACCGGCCAAGCAAACTGACTCCCCGTTGGCGTAACCAGGGAGTCCGCTGGCCTCTGAGCTCTATTGAAAACTGGCCTTAGTCCCTCAGCGCCTAAAGTCGGAAGTCCGCTTTTCTGACCTCGGTTTTGTGCAAAACCGCTCCTTTAAACTGGACACTTTCAAGTCGTTCTACGTTCCTCGTCGTGGACTGTGAAGAGAGTCGTCACCAAGTAGGATAAACCTGGTTTATTTCCTTTGGTCTGGGTAGAGGAGATTAGGTCTAGGATTAATATATATACATTTTCTGTGGTTAAAATAAGCCGGTCAACTCGAGAAAGTAGATACACCCTTCTGTCATAATTTTATGACCCCACATCAAAGGGGCCATAAAGCCATAAACGGGGCCATAAAACCATAAATCCATAGATCAAAGACCCCCATAGGTGTAATAAATTCTTAAATATATACATCAGAGACCCCCCTAGGGGTCATAAACTCACAAAAGCTATACACCATAGACCGCCATAGGTGTAATAAACTCATAAATCCATACATCAAAGAAATCCAACATAAATTCAGGATTTTTGACCCCCTCATGCGCCCCCGCCTCAAAGAAATCCACCTTCTGTAAAATTCAGGATTTATGAGCCTCTCCTGTCATATAGCCTCTTCTGCACCATCCATTGGATCCATTTGACATAGAGGAGAGAGGGTTCCAGTGCCTTAAGTAGTTTGTAGTCGTAGTTGTACAGCTAAATACAATGCCGTTAAGGAGGAATGCTCTATCAACCATGAATGGAAATGAAGAACTTGATCAGAAAACGTCTGCTCTATTATCTGAATTGTCAAATGGTATTCCCTCCACAACAACACACTCAACATGCGATAAATCAACCTCTACAACTCTGGACAAAAATCCAACATTGGCTTTTGCAAAAGACTTTCCTCTTCTAAGTGAAACTCCGTTTTCCATCCTGGATCAAGAGAATCAAATGGATGAAATTGAGGACTGGATACCTTCCGCTTTCAACAGTGCTTTGAAAACTGCTCTAAACCATTTTATGGGTTATGCCTGCATATCTTTACTGCGGAAACATTGTAACGTTTGCAAATTGGGAGGCAGCCAGCAGGAGCACCAGTGTTTAGGCGTAGATGCAATAAAGCAAAACATGTTTTGTTCACAACAAAAGTTGTCATTACAAACAGGTCCTACCATCTTTTAGTATCTTATCCTGTGGTTTTAACAAATGCTGTCTTATCTCCAAGTCTGGTCTGAACAAGAAATCTTAAGAATGTTAAAAATAAAAAGTTGTTAGAGGTTCTTTAACTTTTAAGAATATATGCCTAAATTCTTATAAATACTTTAACATTTTAATTCTGAAGTATCTATACTGTATTGCTCAGACCACCCCCACCTACGTAAAAACACACCCTCAGAGATAAATCAGTTCAGACTTGCACAGCAGTTATACCCAGACCTACTTTAGATCTTGAAAGTAATGTTTGTTTTGATGTCTTATAAGGAATATTCTTTGGTGAATGAATGTGAAATTATAAAGTATAAAAAGCATCATATCTTGCATGCTTTGCCTTGGGTCTCTTCAACAATTTTTTTTAACAAGGTCTGTAGTTGTAAAAGTTACCACAATCTGCTTTTTCTAACTGTTGGTCTGTTTTTCTCTTCTGCTTTGGATTTCAGTATGTATGACCGGCTAAACAGTTTGCCCTAATCTCTAATGCAGTCTCTTAAATGCTCCTATGCAGCCACTTTGAAAAAAGCTTCCTGACAGAATTGTTTTATGCTTAAAAGTTAGTAAAAACACTAAAAACGTATACTTTTTACCAAATGTTTTAAAAGCTTTGAGAAACAAAACAAATGTAGAAAAAAAATTGTTTATAGCTATTCCTTAATGACAACTAGTTGATGTTGCTTAAAACTGAATCAGCTAACTTATGCATTTTTCTCTCTACACTTCTATAACTAACAAGTTACTTTTTAAAATATCCAAATTTCTTATTTATTTCGGAAAAAACTATTTCTAGTCTTTTTTATAGATATCTGTTTTACTTTTTCAACCTTTTCTTGATCATGCAGCCACAAAAGTATGTTTGTTTGATAAAAAGCCGTTCTCAGCCAAGGCAGTTCTCACCTTTCGAGTTAAGAGAAATAAGGATCACCAACCTTTACAGTTTAACATTTGCATATGGAAGACAATGGGATGAGGGGGAGGTGTCTTCTTGAGAAGAACAATTGCAAGTCTAACACTAGAATCCACCTAATCTTGACTGATGATTTAGTATTATAGCTGTGTAAAACACACTAGATGTACACGTTAGAGGCATTCATGCAGAACAAAGTGTTTGTATTATATAGATTTAAAAAAAAGTGAAGATACATACGTTCGATTAGGTAAGGGGGAAGTTCTATGCCTGTACCATCTAGTCAATGATTACCTTCTTATATATTTTGACTGGATTTAGGGGTAAAGTTGAATGTTTTTTTATTTTACAGCAACAATGGCATTTATTTAGAAAATAACTCCAACATCAAATTAACACAATAACCCATTAAAAATGTATTACCCTACGAAGCCCATATTTTAGATTGCTGCTTTTGCAACAAAATGAGAGTTATTGTCTCTTCATTGGAAGCAATGCAGATCCCATGGTTTATTTCAAAATCAAAGACAACGTTCTTTTATTCTTTTTACCCTTAGGTAAATTGAGAGCGATCGACAAATCTGTTTCTTCTCTGTTTAACAAAAAAGACTAAATTCATGTAATCTGTATCTTTTTCCGTCAATGTGCAGTGTCACTGGAGGTTTTTGCCTCTCCTGTTAAAGTCTTTTCAGACCCCAAACCTTTTATGTTGTCCTTTTAGTTTAAACACGAACTGAGGAAAGTGGGATGTGTTTGGCTGTAGGAATCTTACAGTAGACAGGAGATGCTTTTTCATTGAATGGATGGCAGTGTCATGCTAGGGGGATGTTTTTCTTCTGCTGAAATGGGAAAGCTGGTTGCTGGGAAGAAGGAAGGAGGTAATACAAGGCAATCCTGGAATTAATTGAAAGTCAGGTTTTGTCAAAAAAACTCTCTCCTTTCACTGGTAGGACTTTCCCTGGTTACATTATGATGCAGTGCAGAAGGGAGTTTTCTGTTTTTATTCCATGAGAATTTATCTGAAAAAACTTACACCATTTGCTGTAAAATCAGAGCCTGCCTTCATCACTTCAGAATTAAAAAATTATAAAAAAGCTATTGAGAAATTTAAAGCACACAAAAGTATTATACACACCGTCATGTTGTGTCTGTGACTGCTCAAGAAAATCACCCAATAAATGCATAGTTATCAAGTGCTTTGGCAAATCAACAAGCAGAAAACAGGCAGTAGATTGTATTATTTCCCGGCTTGTTGTATTGTCCGCTGCGGTCGGCGCGTGTCTGTTTAGACAGGTCGCGTGGCCTTCCGTCGATTCCGTTTTTCTGTCACCCCCTTCCCTTTGTCTAAGCCACCATTGCTAATTGAAACTAGCCTTTGTTGAATCGCCACACGGTCTTCCTTTGTCTCCCTTTGTGAACCGATCGCGCCAATTGATAAGGCTTGAGTTATTTATCGCATTGAGGGGGTGAGCTGAACCCCCCCCTCATTCGCTCGCTGTGTCCCACACACACACATACAGCCGCACACACACGCCCCCTTCCCTCGACGTTAACTTTGTTCTATATTTTTGCATGCGTTAGAATAGATGGAAATTATGAATGAAATGTAATCTGTAAGGTTGACCTATTTCATTAATAAATTCCCTTAATTTACGAGAAGTTTCCTGTGCTATTTCAGTGTGTGCTGTAAAGTTTGTTAAATCCCCGCGGACGAACTCCGCCCTTTCAGAAGAGCCTGACTGTCTGGTTTAATTAAAAGTATTTCATTTATGACATTGGTGCCCCTATATCTTTAATAAACAGGTTAAACTCGAACGTCATCAATAATTATATTAATATTAAATTATTGATTATAATTATTGATGCTCAGAAAACCAGACAACTTTTTTTTTATTGATAGTTACAACACCCTGTCTCTGTATATTCTGGCCTTCCCGAGTTAATGTAAGTTCCTTGTTTATTTACGTTCTTAGTTTTTCATACCTTGCTGCATTGGGGTCCAAATCTGCAAATCATGACATTTAGTCAAGCTAAACAATTTTCATACTCCTAGCATATTTGGGTTTAAAGTCATTATTTAATTTAATGAACATTAACATTTTGGGGAGGCCAGAGTTCCAACTTGAATCTGATCGAGAATTTATGGAGCAATTACTGAAATAGTTTGATTGCTTTACTGTCAATAAAGACTTCCGTTGACAATTGAAAAAAGTATAAATTTGACATGCCATTTTTGTTCAAATGTAAATATCCAACCGACACTTGCAAGGTCTACAGAATAAAATTGTCAATCAGTGTATATCTTATACTTCAAAGTGAATCAGGTTACTCTTACTGAAACTATGTTTGCATACAAGTAAAGTCTGCTAAAGTCTGTTAACTTTGCCTGCATGAACATTAACCAATCAAGCAGACAGAATGTACATAATGAAGTGCAAATTCTATGTGTTATAAGTGAATCTGAAAAAAAAGAACTGTGCAAATGAGTCATTTCCACAACTCCTGTCACTCCTACTCCCTTCTCTTTTCGGTTTTCTGGTAGGATCTTACCACTCTTCACGAACAGTTTCAAAAAGAACGTTCGTGACAATGGCACCATTGTTTCCTCCGCCCTTCTTTTCCAATCATAGTTCACTCAAGACAAGCTTTACCTTTGCGTTGTACAGAAACCTGCTGTCTTCAGTTGCATATGTGCTATAGATAATGTCAATTTTATGCTTAATACCCAACGTATCCACTTAACTTTACAGTAACTTAAGTTATTAATGAGATAGGACCGTACAGAATTTGCATAGAGCAGAAAACTATGTTCTGGGGAAAGGCTATTTTTAGACTATTTGATTTTTCAACCGATATACTGGATTTAAGTATAAAACTAATAACTGAATGACTGCTGATCACTATAATACACAAAGCCTAATTTAAAATTATAATGTAATTTTTTTCTTCTGTTATAGTTTAGGTTCAACAATGTCTAGATTCCTGTCAGATTGACATTGAAAGTAACCTTTTAATTTGACCAACTTAAAGTGTAACTCACCTCCAAATCAACTTTTTTTGCTGATAAACTGTATAAATGAGTGACTAATAGTGCTGTCTACATGTCGGGTCATTATTGTTGGTATTTTAGTAAATATTAGCAAAATATAAATTTTCTACCAAAAACCGTCAGTGAAGTGCCCTCTTCAGTTTAAAACTTAAATACTGCACTTGACTTTGAATCAGGCATTGCTTCTGGCTCAGCCTCTATGGCTGACGTCAGCCTTTATAGCTGACATCAGCCATCCTGCCATTGTGAAGCATAAAACTCCTCTGTCTGCCAGGCAACGCCTCCTTTTGCCTCATTTTTCAAACCGGAAATGTAGGTGGAGTAAGACTCGAAGGGGGGGTAAGTTGCTCTTTAAAGATGTGTGTTACTTTTGAAGCACTGATATATCTTATAAGGATACAGATGTGTTTCATAAATATATAAACACTACCATAGCAAAAGAAAAAGCTATCAAACATTGAGTTTGCCATTTTAGATAAAAAGATCATGTCTGCAATTCTCCCATAATACTCATTGCAAGTTGTGAGTCTGTGGAAAATCAAGGTGCTAGCATTCCAAATAGTCCAAGGTATTCTAAAGTATCCTACTTATCTAACTTGATTGGTACCTTAATGGACACAAAGTGGAAAAATAGCAGCTCTCGGCAGTTGTTTTGTGAAAAGGTATAGATAAAAGACTAAAGACTTCAGTGAGAACCTAGGGCTCCACATTTTGGGATTTTCACCAAAAGGCATTTAGTTAATAACCAGGGTTATTACAGGGTTATTACAGCTAGTTCCTAAAGGGTTCTGTAAAAGAACCAGTTTAATTTTTTTCACCACCCGAAGACACATCTCTGCGCAAGGATAAACATCCCATTAATTTATACTTTATTCTGTCTTTTGTAAAGGATTTTAATGCATGGAGACCACACAAATAATACTATTTATCTGCTATCTTTATTTGCTATAAAATCCCCACCTTAATGTTTTCCCAAATGGAACATATTTTCATTCAGATTCTAATCCTTATTCTCAATTCAGAGACAGGGGTAATGGCTGACTGTTGGGTTTGTATGCGTGTGTGAGTGTCTAAAAGTCTGAAAATAAGACTTATATTCACAATTTAGCTTTCTCACCAGATGTGTTGCCAGTTTCCCCCTGTCCAAAATGTGCCTGCGCAAAAGTCAGCGCTTGCTTAAAATTTCGCACATTTTCCCATCACGTTTCTTTTTCTATAAATCAGACTTTGCGTAGAAAGTGACTTCCACAATTTTCAGACCCCATTTTGTGCATAAGCAAGCTTTATGAAAGAGGTCCCATCTGGGAGAGCGAGTGTTTGAATAGAAAACAGATGAATTATGTTTATAAATGAAGGTTCAAAGTTCCTTTATTTATACCCATAGGTAAATTTGCTTTACAGAAAAATGAGAGCATTCGGCATCCTTTCACAATAACACATATGTCCATTAAACCTAACAAACATGTATTTGTAATAGTGATAAAAACAAGATAAATAAGATTAAGATAAGTAAAATACAACTATTGAGTTCAGTGATGGCAGTCTGTACAAGGCTATTTTTTAATGCTTTGTCCTACGTCTGGAGGGAAGAAGCTTAAATTCCCCCCGTAGAGGATGAGTCATTATTAATAATTGATAAAGCCATCCTATGTACTGAAGAGATATAAATTCTGTTAATGTTGTATGAGGGTCTAATTTTGTAGTGCATGTGGAAACACTTAGAAACCGTGAATAATCAAGAGGAATGTGGTACATCCTGTGTGCCTTTTGGTGAAGAAGCTGTGACCATTCTGTGAAGGAGGATCTATGTGGGAGGAGTTTCTTTTTAACTTGTTTCAAATAAAAACCTTATGCTGAGATAAAGCTGTACTCAGTTACTAGAACTGAGTCCAGCGAACGACGTCTCACTGTTAAAATATATAATTGTTGTTTGTTGTTCTTATTGCTCCTTTTAACAGAAATGAACGAGCACGCGGGAAGGTGAAATGAGAACTCAGAGAGCCCAGGGTCATAAATTAAATGTGTGTCTGTTCCTTTAAAATAGGATTTAAATTAGATTGAAAACACCTTCTCAACAGTACCTCTTTAGTGTACAGGGAGGCTAGACAGGGCTGTGACTCACCAATCTGATGACTGCACCATCTCACTGTCTCATTTAGTGAGTTTTGCTTTTTGACAGAGGTTTGGCCAAACCATGCCACCAAACAAGGGGATAAAACAGACTCGATAAAGAATAAACAAAGTTTAAATTATTCAGTCAATATGGAAATGAGCACGTTTTCAAGGACAGTTGGTGACCCTTTTTGCAAACAGATTTGCGCCTCTCATCAAAAATTATTTTTTTATTGATTATGATCCCAAGATATTCATGACTGCACTTGCTCTATTTTCTGACCTTTTATTAAAGTGACTCCATGCCCATTTTATTTTCTAAAATTAATAAACATACCTTTTCTCTTAGATATGTTCAGTTGAAGGTAAGACTCCTCACACCACTGAACAAAGTAATCAAGAATTGGACCGTGACTACTTGCACCCTCTTTGAGCAAGCTGACTATAACAGTCATCTGAGTATTTAATGATGTCCCAATCTTCATATCTGCTCTGACACAGAATAAATAATAAGGATAATAGCACACACCCTTCTTGAGAACCTGTGGTGGAGAACACTGAGAGAGACAGAACCCCAAACTGGATAAGACTTCCCAGTCTGTGTAATTAAACATTACTGCAAGGCAAGTACAGATTCTTCTGACCATATGTCAACCTCCTTAGTCTGTGTTTTCTCTCGTGCCTTTTTGTGGGAGAAGTCTTTTAAGACTTTAAGAAGGCATTTGACGAAATAAATTGAGAGATTAAACTAGTAAATGACAACTTTATTCTCATAAATATTGACTTTAATATTTTATTTTATGTGGTCCCACTCAATCATAACAGCAACAGGTAATGTTATCTTGGCTAACATTTAGTGCGAATACTGGCGCTAGCCCACACTTAAATGTATTTTTCATGATTAGAGATCCAGCTAACCGTATCAGTTTAAGCCATCTCCTTCTCTTGTTTTTGTCCAGAGGAAAGCGGTAGTTAACTTATCGTTATATTGGCATAATTTATTTTATTGCAACACAGGACACAGCACTGCACCATTGCTACCGCGATTTGATTTGGACATGGAAGAGACGTTTTTGGCTACGATGACGTAGCCACTAGCCATCCCCATTGAACGCTCAGAATTGGCTCGACAATATTTGTCTCAATACTAAAAAAACTATGTATATCCATCCATCCATTATCTATACCCATCCATCCTCTGCAGGGTTGCGGGGCGCTGGTGCCTATCTCCAGCAATCATCAGGTATTATACAATATGTATAACGTATAATGTTTACAAAAAGACCAAAAGGGAACAACCTCAAGGTCTCTATAAATGGAAATGTATTTGAACATTGCCTCATTTTAAGTACCTTAGAATCATACTGGACTCAAATCTAACCTTCAAGAAACATATAAAAAGGTTTAAACACTATGGTTCAACATCCAAAATGTCAAACAAATCAGGCTTTTCATCTCCACTACAGCTGCTAAACCATTTCTTCACTGTATGATCTTTTCAGATATCGAGTACTGTTTTACTGTCTGGTCATTTGCTGGCATCCCTGCCCTAAAACCTGTAGAACAGCTATATTAGAAAGGTATTAAGTACTTCCAGTGTCCGGCCATGGAGTAAGTCATGTTGACCACTAGTTCCTGCTTAACATAGTAGTTTCATGTACTTATCCCTACATTGCTATTAGCTAACTACATTTTTGGCCCATTTTAAGCGCGACTGAGAAGAACACGGCATCTGAGAGCTGTGCTAATGCTAGCCTAGCTGACGATGCTAGCACTGCCCTTAACCTTGTTGCTTTGGTTGAGCAGCACAGAATGGCCATAGCTGCTAATTTGAAAGCTACATTTGATGTGAATAATGGAAAGCTGGACAAGATACAAGTTGAAGTTGCGAACCAAGATCGACGTATCAGGAGTTCTAAACTAATGCAGAGGATGTTGCTCAGTGCCTAGCAGCACTCGAAGCTTCGTGTGAATCATTACACGAGGAGAACAAACTTTTCAAAACGAAACTTTCTGACCTGGAGAGTAGAAGAAGAAGGCGGAACATTCGTCTGGTGGGTTTGCCGAGTCGGTGGATCAGGGTCCAAGGTCAACTAAGTTCTTTTCCTGACTTCTAGTGGAGATCTTCGGCGCACAAACCCTCTCATCCCCCCTGGAGCTCGACAGAGCCCATCTCACCTTCATACCCAAACTTAGTCCCAACGGAAAGCCGCTTTCTGTCATTATCCGGTTTCACTGCTTCCAGATCAAGTATTGTTTCATGAGGGAGGCACGGAGATGTTTCAATACACCCTCCCCATTTCCTTTTTTTTTTATCATGGAGGTATGAAATTTGGCACATGGGTTGAACTTCCTGAGACCTACCTAGAAGCCTCAAAACGTCATAGTCCCAAATGCACAGGAAGTTAGCCATCTTGCTTTAAACGTCTAATTTTGATTTTTACCCCTTTTATGCCCAAATTTACCATTTCATTTTATCGAACTCCTCCTAGGGATTTTGAGCGATCGGCTTGGAAATTGGTCAGGGTGGCCTTCAGGCTTGGAGTTTTTAAAGTTATCAAAATTCTGAGTTATCATACATGGTGAAGGCGCGGGGCCTGGCCTCAAACTTTTAATACTCGTCAAAAAATATATATATATTATATCTTCAAATAAAATCACAGAGACATGAAACCAAGTGTGATTGGGAACCATCTGGCCCCCAATTAATAACTAAGCCCTGCCCCTGAGAACAGAAAGTGTTTTTTGCTTTGAAAGGTCAATATTTAACACTCGACTTAATTAGCATGAAACTGTGCACAGTGACTGTAAACATGTTATTACTCTGTGTCTAGTACTAAAAGGCTACGAAAGAGGGTGGCGCTGTGGCAAAAGTGGTGAAAGGGGGTCAAGCCATGGCCATACATTTGCCTCCTATTTCCACAAATATATTTGGATCTGGACCAGATTCTACTGGATAAATACTAATCCTACCCCTGAAAGATATTGATGCTAAGATCTAGTTGGCGTGGCCTAATCCCTCCACGGTGCCCCCTAGAATCCCTAAAACAACCAGCAGCAAGCCATACATTATCAAAGGATTATGAAATTCGGTACACCTATGTACTGTCTCAGGACCTACAAAAGTCTTTTGGAGCCATGGTCCAAACCCCACAGGAAAGCTGTCAGCCCCCAAAGCTGTCATTTTGTGCCTTCTGAACACTTGGTCATGCAGATTTGATCAGCAAGCTTAGTGGAAGCGTTAAGGTGGTATTGAGGCAGCTGTGCGTGAGTCACGCGGTCGCAGCACAGGCCGGAGCGGCACTAAGCTGCAAAGGCCGTTTGAGCCTGCTTGCAGCTTTAACTACGTTTATTATATTCCTTTCTTTTTTAGATCGGCACTTTTTAAGTTAAGGGTATACTGTTTAAATGTACAGGCTTGATGCTAGTAGTATGGGAGTACTTGGTTAGTATAATAAGAAAGCAGGTGATGCTGCAGTTGCTATTATATGCAACCGGCTGGGGTGATTTTTCTGTTATGTTTTTGGTAATGCCTCCCTCATTTTTATTATTTATTCATTTTTTCTTTTTCCTGTCCCCACTCCTTCACACCTTGGGGCTACTCAACTTATACAGATTGTGTGACTTCCTAAATAAGTAGTACTCTCACTCTGGTTAGTTGGAATGTGAGAGGCTGAATCATCCAATAAAACAAAAGCGAGTCCTCTCATACCTAAGGCAATTTATGCCTGGAGTATTGTTTTTTGCAGGAGACTCATCTGCAGGGCTCAGACCACTAATGTTTGGCAGGATGCTGATCAGTACAGAAGTTTCATTCAAATTTTAAAGTGAAGGCCAGGGATGATGGTATCCTTATTGAGCGAAATATTAAATTTTCCCCATCTACGGTTATATCAGATAAAAATTGAGGTTTTGTAGTACTCTCTGGTAAACTGCAATAAGTTTGTGACCTTGGAAAACCTTTATGCACCCAATTTTGATGATCGATTTTTTTCAAAACCTGTTATCACAGCTCCAGGACTTAATACTAAGCAGCGGGCCATTTCAGACTGGAATTTGAGCATCAACACGCAGTATGCCCAATCCCCATCACAGGATCTATACAAAGAACGCTTGAGGTTACAGACTAAATTCAATCTATTTTCCACTCTACAGCTTGAAGGATGTCTGATTAGGAGCATGAGCGGATTTTACAAACATGGTGGAAAAACTGGTAAGCTAATGGCTAATCAACTCTTAGGTATGAGTCCTAAACAAATCATAAGAGTTAGGGATGAGAATGGTGATATTAAATCCGATCAGAAACTGATAAATGATACATTCACTAGGTTTTACTCCAACTTATACACATCTGAATCTACTGTAAATTTAAAAGACTTGCTGTACTTCTTTGACTCCATGGACATGCCCTTGATTTACCCAAAATTCAGACAAACTTTTGAGACACCAATTACAAAAGAAGTAATTCTGCTGGCAATATCATCCACGCAATCCAGGAAATCTTCAGGCCCCGATGGGTTTTCTGAAGACTTTTAGAAAAAGTTATCTGATGATCTTGCCCCTTTTCTTTGGCAGGTTTTTATGGAGTAGCTCGACTCTGGTGCACTTCCTCCTACATGCTATGAGGCCTGTATCACATTATTACTTAAAAGAGATCCTACAGACTCTGTTTGCAACAGTGGAAGACTAACTATTCCTCCAGTGACAGTAGGCCTCTGAACTAAATTCTACCAGGGCCTGCAATGAATTTGCCAGCTTTTTCACTGAAAAGACCAACAATTAGACGGTCAGTATGTACCGCAGCACCGAACCGACTACCAATTTATACCCAACTAACACCAATGTAGGAAAAAATGTCAGAATTCCATGAATTAAACCAATAAAACCATAAAGAAATCATTCACCAATTAAGCTCCTTCTCTTGCTGTCTTGATATCCTACCCACAGCTTTCCTTAAGAAAGTTTTCCCTGTCATTGGGTCTGATCTGATTCAAATTGTTAACTCATTCCTCCTGTCAGGTGTCTTCTCCTAAGCATTAAAAACAGCAGTTATTAAACTCCTGCTAAAAAGAATAATCTGGACAACAGTAAAATTATTGAAAAAGCAATGTTTCAGCAGTTAAATAGCTTCCTAACAATGACCAACTGTCTGGTTTCCGTGCTCACCACAGCACTGAGACGGTCCTCGTCAAAGTTATCAATGACATTTGCATAAATACAGACTGTGGTAGAACCACAGTGCTGGTTCTGTTGGACCTCAGTGCAACATTTGACACTGGATCATGATATACTATTGGAACGGCTGGAGAGTTGGGTCGGACTCTCTGGTACAGTACTTGGCTGGTTCGAGTCTTACCTAAAGAACACGGACTTCTTTGTTGCAATAAGAAACCTTTCATCAGATCCTCCTTACTTTCTGTATTTAAAACCCATCACTTCCCTTCACTCAGGGCCGGATCATTGTGTGTGATAGTAGATGTCTCCTTGGTGTGTTGTCCTGCTCATCCGATATCCTGTCTCCGTTCCTGCTGTCCTCCTCATCACCTCCTCCACCAGCCCCACTATTTAATAAATATCCTTCACCGTCTACCGGCGTCTGCGTTTGGGTCCATGCATCACACCATAATCCTTGACAGAATGTTCCGACATTAAAGATGGACCGAGCAGAGCATATGCATACCCAGGAGGAATGGATGGAGTTGATAAGATATGGCTACTCTTCTCTCTCCTGTCTCTAACTCTTCTCTTCTCTCTTGCTCTCTCTGTCAGATGTTTAGTTACTTCCCTGCCTCCTTTAGTGATAATGGTAACTGTAATAAATGTAATATTTTTGTAGCTTTGGAGGCAAGGGTATCAGAATTAGAAGCACGGCTCTGCGGTGTTGAAAAACCAGCTGATAGCCGAAGCCCATTAGCCAATGCGGGGCCAACAAGGATAGAACCCCCTAGCTGTCCTCCGGTAGAGCCCGCGCAGCCAGGACCTCAGGCTGGTTGGGTGACTGTACGTAGGAAGCATAGTTCTAGGACCCAGCCCCCGGGCCACCACCGACCGGTCCGCGTTTCTAACAGATTTTCCCCGCTCAGCGACACACCCGCTGAGAAGCCGACCCTGGTAATTGGCAGCTCCATAGTCAGAAACGTGGCATTAGAGACACCATTGACCATAGTCAAATGTTTGCCAGGGGCCAGAACGGGCGACATCAAATCCTACCTGAAACTGCTGGCTAAAGATAAGTGTAAATACAGTAAGATTGTTATTCACGCTGGCTGTAATGACAACCGGTTACGCCAATCGGAGGTCACTAAAATTGGTGTTGCTTCGGTGTGCAAGTTTGCCAAAACAATGTCAGACTCTGTAATCTTTTCTGGTCCCCTGCCTGATCGGACCAGTGACGACATGTTTAGCCGCATGCTGTCATTCCATCAATGGTTGTCTGGGTGGTGTCCTGCAAATGATGTGGGCTACATTGATAACTGGAGAACATTTTGGGGAAAACCTGGTCTGATCCGGAGAGACGGCATCCATCCCACTTTAGATGGAGCAGCTCTTCTTTCTAGGAATATGATCGAATTTATTAGTCCTCCAAACACTGACAACCCAGGGTCCAGATCAGGAAGCAGAGTCATAGTTTAACCCACCTCTCCGCTGCTTCTGTACGTTTACCCACCCATTACCCTATAGAAACAGTGTCTTGCCCACGGCCAAAATTAAATGGATTAAAAGTTAAGACAACAAAAGCAAATCATGGAAATCTCATAAAAATAAATACAACTTTGACTGAACAGAAAAATAAATCTATTAAATGTGGTTTATTAAACATAAGATCTCTCTCCTCAAAGACTTTGTTAGTAAATGACTTGATTTGTGATAATCACATTGATTTCCTTTGTCTCACAGAAACCTGGTTGCAGCAGGAGGATTATGTCAGTATAAATGAGTCAACTCCTTCCAGTCATTTAAATTTTCACATTCCTAGAAATACTGGGCGAGGAGGAGGAGTTGCAACCATTTTTCGTTCTGATTTACTAATTAGTCCCAGACCAATTGATAGCTACAGTTCTTTCGAACATCTAACCCTTAATTTTCCTCATCCAAGTTGCAAAACATTAAGACCATTTTTGTTTGTGGTTTTGTATCGTCCACCAGGCCCTTACTTTCAATTCTTGGATCAGATCTCAAATTATTTATCTGATTTAGTATTAAATACTGATAGGGTTATTATAGTGGGGGAATTTAATATTCATGTGGATACTGAAAGTGATAGCCTAAATGCAGCCTTTAATGCTATTTTAGACTCAATTGGCTTTACTCAAAAAGTACAGGGATCGACCCACTCGGGTAAACACACTTTGGACCTTGTACCGACATACGGTATTGAGTGTGAGGAAATAACAGTCCACCCACATAACCCGGTCCTGTCTGACCACTTCTTAATAACTTTTGAATTTACTTTAACTGACCATCTTAAATCTGAAAGAAAATTTAATTATAGTAGAGCTTTATCAGACAATGCTGTAACAATTTTTTAAAAATCTGTTCCATTCTTACTTTCCTTAGTGTCTCAGGGTAACACAGTGGATGGCAGCAATTCTATCTCTAACCCTTCAGAAATTGATGGTCTGGTTCACAGCGTTACGTCCTCATTGCGTTTGGCATTAGATAGTGTAGCCCCCTTAAAAAGTGTGGCTAGCCATAGGAGGCTGATTCCTTGGTTCAACGCAGAGTTGCGTACTTTAAAGCAGAATACTAGGAAGTTGGAGAGAAAATGGCGCTCTACACACCTAGAGGATTCCTATTTAACCTGGAATAACAGTCTACTGCTGTATAAAAAGACCCTTCGACAAGCTAGAACAGCATATGTTTCATCATTAATTGAGGCGAATAAAAGCAATCCTAGGTTTCTTTTTAGTACAGTTACCAAACGTACACAGAGTCATAGCTCTGTTGAGCCAACTATTCCCCCAGCACTTAGCAGTGAGGATTTTTAATGGGATTCTTCATAAATAAAATTAATTGTATTAAAAATAAAATCATTGACATCCTCCCAAACATGATTACTTCTTCCTCAGTAAACGAGGCAGTATCGGAAAGAACTGTAGAACCTCAGTTGTGCTTAGGCTGCTTTGATTCAGTCGAGCTTTCGGAATTATCAAAAATATTAGCCTCATCTAAACCTTCAACTTGTATGTTGGACCCAATTCCAACCAAATTATTTAAAGAAGTGTTCCATTTGGTTCCTGGCCCCATTTTGGATATGATGAATCTATCCTTAGTAAACGGATACGTACCACAGGAATTTAAAATAGCTGTAATTAAACCTTTACTAAAGAAACCTTCCCTTGATCAAGATGACTTAGTGAATTACAGACCTATATCTAACCTTCCTTTCTTATCCAAAGTCCTTGAGAAAATATTTTCTAATCAAGTCTGTGAGCATCTAAACGGTAACGAGCTGTTTGAAGAGTTTCAGTCAGGTTTTAGAGCTCATCATAGCACTGAAACAGCACTGGTGAAGGTTACTAATGATATTCTCATGGCCTCAGTTAATGGACTTGTGTCTGTTCTGGTTTTGTTAGATCTCAGTGCTGCTTTTGACACAGTCGATCATAATATTCTCTTAGAAAGGCTTGAACATGTTGCAGGGATCAAAGGAACAGTACTAGGCTGGTTTAAATCATATTTGTCTGATAGATTCCAGTTTGTTCATCTAAATGATAAATCTTCTTCACTCTCAAGGGTTATTTGTGGAGTTCCACAGGGTTCTGTGCTTGGACCAATTCTGTTCACCATATATATGCTCCCAATTGGTAGAATCATTAGACAGCATGGGATAAATTTCCACAGCTATACAGATGATACACAACTATATTTATCCATAAATCCTGATGAACCCAGTCAGTTAGGTAGATTACAGGCATGTCTGGAAGACATACAAACTTTTTGCTTTTAAATTCTGACAAAACAGAAATTACTGTCGTTAGATTACAGTCATGTCTGGAAGACATAAAAACATGGATGACCCTAAACTTTTTGCTTTTAAATTCTGACAAGACAGAAGCTGCTGTATTTGGACCAGAAGTTCTTAAACAGACAATGATTAGTCAATCACTTCATCTGGATGGCATTAAATTGGCCCCCAGTAATAACGTAAAGAACCTCGGCGTTATTTTTGACCGAGACTTCAATTCAATTCAATTCAATTCAAAAATACTTTATTGGTCCCAGAGGGAAATTAAGTAAATTGACATTTAAATCCCATATTAAACAGGTTTCTAGGATTTCTTTCTTTCACCTCCGGAATATTGCTAAAATTAGAAACATCCTGTCCAGGAGTGATGCTGAGAAACTAGTCCATGCATTTGTTACCTCAAGCCTGGACTACTGTAATTCTTTACTATCAGGTAGTCCACAAAATGCCTTCAGTTGATCCAAAATGCGGCAGCAAGAGTTCTGATGAATATTAAAAAGAGAGATCACATTTCTCCTGTTTTAGCTTCCCTTCATTGGCTCCCTGTTAAATCCAGAATAGAATTTAAGACCCTTCTTCTTACATACAAAGCCCTTAATAATCAGGCTCCATCATACATCAGAGATCTAATTGTTCCATATGTTCCTAACAGATTACTTCGCTCTCAGACTGCATGTTTACTTGTAGTTCCTAGGATTTCTAAAAGTAGAATGGGAGGCAGATCTTTTAGTTATCAGGCTCCTCTCCTGTGGAACCAGCTCCCAGCTTTAGTCCGTGAGGCAGACACTCTGTTTACTTTTAAGGCCAGGCTTAAAACTTTCCTTTTTGATAAAGCTTATACTTAGTGGCTTAGGTCATCCTGAGCTATCTCTGTAGTTATGCTGCTATAGCCTTAGACTGCTGGAGGACAGACTTACCAATTTCCTTCACTCTGCTACTTTCTTTTCTCCTACGACTCTCCAGTTGTATTACAGTACATTCTGTTATTTCGACTGTTAACTTTGTTTTCTCTCAGTGTTTTTCTCTCCATAGAAGATATACCTGGTCGGGTATCCTGCTCGGCTGCAATGCCCTGTTGGACGGGGGCATCGACTGGGATGATCCTCCCAGTAACTGAACATCCACTGTGTCCTGTTATCAATTTCTTACTTTCTGTAACATAGAAAGTTCTCTTATATCAGATCCTCTGTTCCTTCTGTGTTTCTGCTCTGTCTTCTCAAAGCCCCAGATGGTCGTGGCAGATGGCCACTCCTACTGAGCCTGGTTCTGTTGGAGGTTTCTTCCTGTTAAAGGGGAGTTTTTCCTCTCCACCGTCGCTACATGCTTGCTCAGTATGAGGGATTGCTGAAGGATTGCTGTGGTTGGAAAGTCTGCATCAACGGAGCCCAACCTCATGCCAATGACTGACGCAATCGGCTGGGATTCCTTAAATAGGAAACTTTTTAACTGATTGGAATGTTTGTATAAATGTATTGAAATGACTTCTTGTTAAGTGCCTTGAGATGACATCTGTTGTGAATTGGCGCTATATAAATAAACTGAATTGAATTCTGAGCCTCCCTGGTAAGGTCTATTCAGGGGTTCTGGAGAGGAGGGTCCGACGGATAGTCGAACCTCGGATCCAGGAGGAACAATGCGGTTTTCGTCCTGGCCGTGGAACACTGGACCAGCTCTACACCCTCAGCAGGGTCCTGGAGGGTGCGTGGGAGTTCGCCCAACCGGTCTACATGTGTTTTGTGGACTTGGAGAAGGCGTTCGACCGTGTCCCTCGGGGGGCCCTGTGGGGGGTGCTCCGGGAGTATGGGGTACCGGGCCCCTTGATACGGGCTGTTAGGTCCCTGTACGACCGGTGCCAGAGTTTGGTTCGCATTGCCGGCAGTAAGTCGGGCTTGTTTCCGGTGAGAGTTGGACTCCGCCAAGGTTTCCCTTTGTCACCGATCCTGTTCCTAACTTTTATGGACAGGATTTCTAGGCGCAGCCAAGGCGTTGCGGGGATCCGTTTTGGTGGCCTCAGGATCGGGTCTCTGCTTTTTGCAGATGATGTGGTCCTGTTGGCTTCATCGGAGCGTGATCTACAGCTTTCGCTGGAGCTGTTCGGAGCCGAGTGTGAAGCGGCTGGGATGAGAATCAGCACCTCCAAATCCGAGGCCATGGTCTTGAGGCGGAAAAGGGTGGGGTGCCTCCTCCGGGTCAGGGATGGGGTCCTTCCCCAAGTGGAGGAGTTTAAGTATCTGGGGGTCTTGTTCACGAATGAGGGAAAAATGGAGCGGGAGATCGATAGACGGATTGGTGGGGCATCTGCAGTTATGCGGGCGCTCTACCGGTCTGTCGTGGTGAAGAGAGAGCTGAGCCAAAAGGCGAAGCTCTCGATTTACCGGTCGATCTACGTTCCTACCCTAATCTATGGTCACGAACTCTGGGTGGTGACCGAAAGAACGAGATCACGGATACAAGCGGCTGAAATGAGTTTCCTCCGCAGAGTGTCTGGGCTCTCCCTTAGAGATAGGGTGAGAAGCTCAGTCATCTGGAGGGGGCTCAGAGTAGAGCCGCTGCTTCTCCACATCGAGAGGAGTCAGTTGAGGTGGCTCGGGCATCTGGTCAGGATGCCTCCTGGACGCCTCCCTGGTGAGGTGTTTCAGGCACGTCCCACCGGGAGGAGGCCCAGGGGAAGGCCCAGGACACGCTGGAGGGACTATGTTTCTCGGCTGGCCTGGGAGCGCCTTGGGGTTCCTCCCGAGGAGCTGGAACAAGTGGCTGGGGAGAGGGAAGTCTGGGTCTCTTTGCTTAGGCTGCTGCCCCCGCGACCCGACCCCGGATAAGCGGAAGAAAATGGATGGATGGATGGATGAATTGAATTGAATAAGATGGAGCGTTAGCCATGGACTGTTTTCAGACTCCTTGTATGTCGGAACCCGCATGGCCTATTGTCCTCCCGGCGTCGGTCCACGCAAGCTTGAGGCAAGAAGCGCCTCCGCTCTCCATCCCTCAAGCCGCCGTCATCGTCGCCATCAACGGGCTGCTCCCGCAGCCTTGCAAGTCCTGCATCACGGCCTCCAGATCGCCCAGCCTCCGATCTCGGTTCCCTGGAGCTGCAAGCCGGTTGTAGACACTAACCGCCTACACCCGTGTTTCCGGGGTCCGCCCTCTGTTCCTAGCCGGCGCGACCCACCTCCTACCCCGGTTCCTCAAAGTTGCGAGCCGCCAGCTGCAGACGCTACCTGCCTGCACACAGGTTTCCGAGGTCCGCTCCCTGCTGCGATCAGCGCAACGGCTCCTCCTAGTCCCTTGGCTCTCGTCTGCCCGCTGGCTTCAGCCTGCTTAGTCCCGAAGTCAGCGTCAGCTTGCTCGGCCATGAAGTCGGCCTCTGCCAGAGAGCCAGTCAGCCAGTCCGCTCCTGCCAGAGAGCCAGTCAGCCAGTCCGCTCCTGCCAGAGAGCCAGTCAGCCAGTTTGCTCCTGCCAGAGAGCCAGTTCCAGTCCCAGAGCCAGTCCCGGTCTCAGCCTCCACCATTCCCGCGGTCTTCCTGGCCATCGCATTGGCTGCTCTTCAGCATCTGGCGTCTCCCCATGGATCGGCAGAGTCCCCAGAGAGGGTCAAGGAGGACCCATCTCTGCCGCTAGAGCTCCCAGGGAGGGTCAAGAAGGACCCGTCCCCGTCACTAGAGCTCCCAGGGAGGGTCAAGGAGGACTCGTCCGATGTCCTGCTCCATTCCTGCCGTCATCACCTCCTCCGCCAGCACCACTATTTAATAAATCTCCTTCACCGTCTACCGGCATCTGCGTTTGGGTCCATGCATCACACCATAATCCCTGACACTATAGCTCGGAGAATAGACTTCAAAATACTTTCAACTAGTTTATAAATCATTGAATGGCCTAGCACCAAATACTGTTACTATATCAATCCCCGAGACCACTCAGGTCCTCCAATTACAGTCTACTCAACATCCCTAGAATTAGAACCAAATCTGAAGAATCAGCTTTTAGTTTCTTTGTTCTTCTAATCTGGAACAAACTTCCAGACAACTGCAAAGCTGCTGAAACACTTAGTTATTTTAAATCACAACTAAAAACTTATCTGTTTAGATCTGCCTTTGAGTAATGTTTTCATGTAGCATATTTTTTGTGTGTGTGCTTCTTGCTTTATTGCTGTTTTTACTTTATATGCTTTGTCTGTGTTTTACTGCTATTTTTATTTTACCCCTTAATCATGTAAAGCACCTTGAATTACCTTGTTGTTGAAAGTGTGCTATACAAATTGCCTTGCATATGAATGCTGAAAAAGCATTTGATAGGGTGGAGTGGGAATATTTGTGTTTTACCCTAGAAAGATGTGGTTTTGGCCCTCTGCTTTGTTCCTGGATTAAACTTCTTTATGCCACTCCCCAAGGGCGTCAGTTTGTTTTTAAAATTGCTGGGGACAATAATCATAAACCTGAGTGTAGTTTGAAGATTGCTGGGGGCAATTATTATTTATTTATATAGCCTATAAGCATTTATCTGTTTCACGTTTCATTACAATATGCACTGCAGTGTATAAACAGGAGTTGAAAATTGTATCTTTATTCAAGCAATAAAAGTTGAAAACCATAAGCCTATGTGTTTTGTTTTTTAAACAGCACTGAAAACCATCATTAGGCTGTTGGCTTCCAAGAATCATTAAAATCGTAGCACAAAAAACAATGTTGGCTATATAGGCTACTCGCCCTATGCGCAACAATAAAACGCATTCACTTTGCAACGCTTTGCGCCGAGAAACTTTAACTTTAACTTATAGTCTAGACTCCAGCAACTGGGCGGGTATCCGCAGGTGACCTGCATAAAGTTGTTTCACAGGTGGAAAAATATAGAAATTTAATTTCACGGGTCTAAGAGGACGTTTCTTTAATGTGGGCAGGTTGCGGGTGAGAAAATATAATTATTTTAAGGTTTTGCTTAAGACTCCCAAAGAGGATTCCGTTGATATATTGCCTTGGTGGAAAGAGCATGAGATCATTTTTCCTAAAGTTCCTCTGATGGCGAAATATTGCTGCTATCTAGACATTCAGCGCTGCTAGAGACACTTTTCTGCGGCTGGATTTGCAGTTCAGGAACAAAGAACACAGTTAAAGCCAGGGACTGTGGACAATATTTTGTTTCTGCACAGTGATCTCTGCATCACATGAATTTCCACTTTGCAACACAATAAAACACAAATAATAAATTTTACTATTGGCTACTTTATATTAAATCAGGGATCGCGTTATTTTCCGTCTTTGACTGTTTTTGTGTTTTTACTTTATTAAAAAAGTCAGAAACATATTCAATATTATTTAATTTTTCCTACATTTTAGTCAATACTCAGTCCATTATATTACAATGAATTATGCAAAGATTGCTGTTCAGAAGGAAAATATCGTCCACAGTCCCTGGCTTTATGTGTGTTCTCTGTTCCTGAATTGCAAATTCAGCCACAGAAAAATCTCTCTCTGGCAGCGCAGGATGCCTAGATAGAAAACATGCCTAGAAAACATTTCGCTGTCTGTACAAAGTTGGAGGAATATTCTGGCATGGTCTCTCAACACAAATTTTTTTTGGTAGTCTTAAACAAACAAAAATACTACATAAATATTTTTTCACCCACAGTAAAGAAACTTCTGCCAGACCCATGAAATTCAATTTATGTATTTTTCCATCTAGAAACGGGTACCCGCAACATTGCAGTACTCTGCCCTGAACATGTTTGCAGCAGACTATGAACGTCTTGTGAGGCAGAAATCTCACCTAAAATTAGCCGCACACAGCGAGCCATCTGCTGAGCAAACTGCCTCGAATGACTTTTTGCTCAGCAGATTGCTCTTGTGTGTGGCAGGCTTTACGGGCTGTACTTGATATACTAAATGATTTTAGTCGGTTTTCCGGATACAAAATTATTGAGCGAACTGTTTATGATTAATGATAAGGCTTGCCATCAGGATCTTCTAAAAGTCCCTTTTAAAGTAGTTATCGACCACGCTTTGATTACCTTGGGATACATGTCACTAAACAATTCAATCACCCATTTAAGAAAAATCTCCTACCTTTACTGGAACAGTGCTATCAAATATTGTCAAGATGGTTCCCAATTGTTTTGTCTTTATTTCAATGCCTTCCCATCCTTATTCCCAAATCCTTTTTTTAAGTCACTGGATTCCATAATCACCTCATATTTGGAATGATAAACATCCAAAATTGAGGAAAGCTCTTCTTCAAAGACTCAGGCTGATGGGTGGTCTAGCCCTTCCTAATTTTCAATTCTACTACCGGGCCGCAAATACCACTATCATTTAGAACCATTGTCACCTGTTTGGGTCACCATGGAGTTCTATTCGAACAGAAAGATTTCTCTGCCTGCAACTTTAGGCTCTTCTCTTCCACTTGTTTTGTCCTTTCTTACTAATAGCAGAGTCGTCTACCAGTCTCTTAATTTGGTCCCAATTCAGGAAAAGTTTTGGTCTCCAGTCTTTCCCACTTTTCAGTCCAGTTGCAGGAAATTATCTATTTGTTCTGTCAATGACGGCGCTTTTTCCATCTGGCACAGAAAATGCCTAAAATTATTTGCAGATTTTTATGTAGATGGAAAATTTGCTAGTTTTTATTTTGCTGACCTCTACTTATTAGAAACCCATAAAACTTTAAAAAAAGAATTCATTTTAAAAATATGTTTGTGTGTCATAAAGCAGAGGAACATAGATCCTTCTATTTACTGTTTTAAAATGTATTTCGTGATTTGATTAAAATGAAAAATGTCTGTGGTAAACATGTGGGACACAAAATGCACCGAATTCAGAGAATCACCCAGATACACAGCTGGAGGGTCAGCAAACAAATTTTACAAATTGTGGTCCCCTTTCCTTGACTTCTTTGAAAGGTCAACTGATTTTTTCTGGGTAGCCAGGGTAGCCTGGTCATCTTTTAATGATTTGTTTTTGTATGTATGAGTTTCCATTAAGAAGAACCACCCATTCAAAAACAACCAAACATCACAATAAAAACAAAGAAATGGAAACTTGGGACGCCGAGCTATCATTCACTTCTAGTCACTGCTTGTGGATGTGCCCCTGAAGAATTAATTCTTCATTTATAAGCAGAAATTACGTAGTCTACAAATGCTTTTTTAAGCTACATTAAAGCTTATCTATCATGTAAACCCAACTTTCAACTATTTTAGGACAGAGAATAGACGAGAGAGGTGAAGAGCAAAGTGGCAAAATAAACTAAGGTAAAAAAATAAAAACAGCACATTTCGGACAGAAAAAGGGTTTTTGTGACTAAAAAAGGACTCATGCTACTCACCCCTGCACCAGGTTTGCCGTCTAACCCATGAGCACCCTGTATAGTGTTATACACAGTTACAGAACAGAAAGGATGAAGAGAATGGGAGTGAGGTGGGGTTGGGGGTAGGATGGTGAGATATGGGGTAGAATAAGGGGGAGTTAATGAACCTGTGACTAGTAACTTCAACACTAAGATGACAAATAAAAGCTCATGAAACTAATGTATAAGTGGTTAATTCACACCAGTTGACCATTTTGAAAATTATCTCATTTTTTATTTATTTATAGAGCTTAGTAGAATGTCCATTAATAATATTTTATGAGACCTCTGTGTATTTAACAACAAATTTAATGTTTTTAGGCAATGACTAGGAATTTAGACATAATCTTTAATTCCTGGTCATTTTCATGCTTAGTCACTCCAGTATATTTTCCTTTCAATATTTTAATCTCTGTTACCCTTTATGCAAACCAATCCAAATGTAAAATTTTAATGGCCCAGCACAGCGTTGTCAAACTCGAGTCCTCAAGGTCTAATGTCCTGCAACTTTTAGATGTGACCCTGATCCAACACACCTGAAGGCTAAATTGCCTTCTAAGCATGTAGTGAAGTTCTTTAAAGTCCTGCTAAGGATATGATTATTTTATTCAACTGTACTGAAGCAGCGCAACATCAAAAGGTCTTAGGAGACGCCTCTTGAAGGACTGGAGTTTGACACATGTGCCCTAGGGCAGTGGTCCCCTACCCTGGTCCTTTGGGCCCCCCATGTTTTAGATGTTTCCCCATTCCAGAACACCTGATTCAAATAATAGCATTACTTCATTAGCATGCCTCCACTGAACACGGCAAAAGAACAATGTTAATCAGCCTTTCATTTAGAACAGGTGTGGAACAGCAGGAAACACCTAAAACATGAAGGAAAGTGGGCCCTGAGGAGCAGGGTTGGGGACCTCTGCCCGAGGGTATGAAAATGTAATTTAATTTAATTTAAAATGTTACATATTCTCATTCAAAGTCAAGGTAAAAACGTATAACACATATCCTTTGAGAGTACCTACATTTGCATTCTGGCTTGACCTTTTTGGAAGGAGAATTAACATACATTTTTAAAATTACTCCTGGTCTGCTTGAGTAGAACTTTGTCAAATTACGACTGATTTAAAATTTATGACTGGTGTGAAGAGCAGGCTTTGGGACACAATGTTGTAGATCCTAGTCTTGAAGCAACAACCACATCAGGATCTCACAAAGACCAAATACACATGAGAGAATCTCTCATAAAGAAAGAAAATCAAATGTTAACAATAAGCTTGGTTATTTTAAATTGAGATCTAAAAAACAGAAAGTAAAGTCACCAGAAAAAAGAACAGTCTCAACAAAATATATTTTGAAAATAAATCTCTCATTACCATCATTACAGACATCCCCTAAGCTTACCCAGCTCACATTGCCATTCTTCACTTGACGGTGGAATACCAACAGCCTCAGTGACTGTCAGAAGCAGGTGAGCATCTTCTCCCACACAAGGTCAAGATCAGGAGAGGCACAACCCAGGGGTATGTTCTTTCCCCACTACTCTTCTCCATATACACAAACAACTGAACCATATCATACTGATCTGTGAAACTCATGTTCGCGAATGACACCTTTGTCATTTGATCCAGACCAGCTAGTCTGTGTACAGATAGGAGATGAATCGACTGGTTCAGTGAAGCAATGAGAATCACCTGAAGTTTAAATTTCTACAACCTGTGGGACAATGCCCCCCACAGTCCCCATTTTTACTATCCTCAATCAAAGTGTGTACTGTGGATCACTTCAGTTTCTTAGGATCCACCTTTTCTCGGGATTAAGGTGGTCATCACACAAAACCCCTAACAGAGGTAATTTCTCCTCAGTTAACTTAAGAATTTTTTAAGTACCTTGAGATGACTTGTGATGTGAGTTGGTGCAACAAAAAATTATATTCAAGTCAATAAAAGAAAAATTGTATGGCTTGGAGAACTCAAGATGTTGAGGTTCACATTGGGACTGACAAGGATGGACAGGATAAGAAATCAGTACATCAATGGGATATCTCATGTTAGTCGTACTTTTTTTTAAGATAAAGTCAGAAGCCACACTCAGATGCTTCGGACATGTTCAGAGGACAGATGATGATTATATCAGTAGAAGCATGCTGAGGTTGGAGCCACAAGGCAGGAGGTGGACCAAAAATTTTATTTATGAATGTGGTGAAAGAGGACATGAAATGAGCTGTAGTGAAGGTAGAGGATGAAGAGGATAGGACTAAATGGACACAGATGATTTGCTGTGGCAACCCCTGAAGGGAAAACCCAAAAGAGAAGAGATTCTTACATGTTTGGTGTTGGTGTGTGAGTACTCCACAGCATATATTAGTGCAACCAATCTAAATAAGTGGAAAATGTATTTTGCCTCATTTCCAAATTCATCTTAAATTCATCTTAATCCTGGTTTTTAATAATGTACTGTTCATATCAAACTGTGGCATCACTAACATTTTATTGGTTTTTGGTTCTATTTCTTGTTTGCATATCTGTGATGAGGCCCGAGCAGCAAAAGCATTGTAAAGGGCTTTCATTAGGCCCGAGCAGAAATAGCACTGCGAAGGCCTATTGTAACTGCCCTGTTTATTATTCTTACAGGTAATAAATTGCCTATTTGGAGGCCTAAACATATATCTAAAAACTCAACGTTTTTTGCAGAAGCTTCATTTGTGTGTGAAATGTACGTATTTTAAAGGTTTTGAAAAGGTCACAAAATAAATGGCTCAACGGCGCCCCCCAGCATTCAAAACCCCCTCCTCATTTAGCTTAGTTTAATGTTTCTGTCTCTGTCCTGTTTCTGTGAATGAGTGTGTGTGCTTCATGTTTGAGGTAATGTTTTCTAAACAAAACATTAAATCCATGTTAAAACTGTTGCAGAGATTGTAAAACTATGTTTAAGATTTTTTTTTTCGCACCTAACTTGGAACCTTACTAAACATTTCATTTAGCTACAAGAGAGAATTTTATCCAGGACCGTGTAAACAACATCTAAACTTGACATGTTTTGTTTCAACACAGGAACGAGACGTTTCACGCTCTCGTTTTTGGCCCTCCTGTCCTGCTTCTTAATGCTTTTCTCTGCAGCTCTCATGGCAGACAAAGGGAATCGCTCCCTTGTGAAAGTATTGGCAACCCTGCAGAGTTATCTGCCTGAAAAAAAAATGTGTGACAACTGGTGGTATAGTATCACCAACCATGCTTCCCAAACCAATTTTTTATACAATAGTAATGTACTGGAGTGGTCAGACATGCCTCCAAAAGAGGAAACAACAATGTAAAGTAAAGAGTGCTCTGGAGCTCAGTGTGTAAAGATTATGATACTGCTTATGTTTTGTAGTTTCTTAGCAGGAGGGGTCTCTGTGTCAGGAACAGGCAGACACCCCAGATTTCTCTAACTCCAGGAACAGTACAATTGCCGATTTAAAAGCAAAGAAATTGGCAAAGTATACTGAAGCCTGGCGGGCTGCAGAGTGGCACAGTTAGTAGCACTGCTGACTTAGGTGTGTGTGTGTGTGTGTGTGTGTGTGTGTGTGTGTGTGTGTGTGTGCGTGTGTGTGTGTGTGTACATGTATAGCTATACTTGTGTGGACCAACCTTTGACAGGCCACCAGCATTGTGTGGACATTTGTAGTTGTGAGGACATTTTGCCTGGTCCACACAATGTTTAACAAGCTATTAAACTCTACTAGTTAGGTTTAGAGGTATGGTGTGAATTAGGTTTAGGTAAAGGTTAGGGTTAGGCATGTATCAGTAATGGTTAGGTTTAGGGAAAATGTCTGGGTTAGGCATAGTAAAATCAATGGAAGTCAATAAAATGTCAACACAAGTATAGCAAGACGTGCGTGTGTGCGTGTGTGTGTGTGTGTGTGTGCGCGCGCGTGTGCGTGCATGGTTGTTTGTCCTGTGTGTCTCTGTGTTGCCCTGCAATGGACTGACGATCTGTCCAGGGTGTACCCCGCCTCTTGCCCCATGACAGCTGGAGATAGGCACCAGCCCCCCCGCAACCCTGCATAGGAATGACGGGTACAGAAAATGGATGAATGGATGGATACTGAAGCCTAAGAAGGCCTTACATCTTAGTAAGAAGAACTAGCTGAGAATTCAGGTATGGACAGCTCTTACAGGATGGCCGGACTCCATGTTTGGTTTCCTTAATTTCTGCCATGACAGGTTTGATCCTGTGAGGTTGCTGCTGTCATCAATTTGGTTCTCTAATGTTTTTTCCCCCTACTAGTCCCACCAGTTGAGTTTTATATGATAATGGCTTTAGGGACTTCTCCGTATTGCAGAAACCTGTGGATGGTTGCCTCTGAGCAGAGTGAATGTCAAGATCATTTTTCCCACCTAATGAATAAATAGTGAACGACAAAAATTAAAATGGATGACTAGCTGGAAAAAGGCATGTGGGTTTTCGATCTTGATGCACAGACATCTCAACAAATTTATCTGTAGTGATCATCAGTGATCATCATTATTTTACATTTTAAGAGCTAATTTTCTGAGCTAATTTCATTATGAACATTGTTGTGATTACATTTCTAATAAGATGAACTGAACAAACTTTTGGATGGCTGGGAGCCATTTCAAAGATGGACTGAGCAGACCACATTTCCCAGCAATCCTAGCAGTGACCATCAACATACTCCTATTGGTCCGTGACCACCCATGGTGACATCGGCGATGACATCACAGCCAAAGGGGCTATAAGAAGGGGGAGTCGCGCCCATTTTGATTTGTTCTCAAGCCAGAAGTTTCAGAGAGAAACTCAGGCTAAACAGAGGACATCTCACCGGTGAAGATTCTCTTTTGTTCTGACCCGCTGGACAGGGAAGAACTCTCATTTCAAAGCTTCGAAGTGCTCATCCTGTTTGTGCAAACAGTTTGGGTTATATCAGGACTGTTCCAAGACAGTTCGTTAGACGTCGACCTACAGGCCATCCAGCCTTTCTTTGGGCCACACGGTCCTTAAATCCTGTACAAGTTTTTTTTTTTTACTCTTCCTTTTCTTGCTCAACTACAGACACAATTCACTCTCTTCCTAGTGGACTGGACCTCCTTCAAAGCAAAGTAGGACTGAACCGGTTCATTTATACTAATATTGTGTCTGGGCGGAGATTAATACAGAAAATAGAGTTTTAACGAGGTAGATCTCGTTCATTGTTGGTTTAAGTTTCTTTAAGCGCTGTACCTGTTTGCTCATTTTTGCGTTGCCGCACGCATAAGTTTGAGCTGTTATTGCTGTGTTTGAAACTGTTTGTTTTATCCTGAGCGGATGATGCCTTTCTTTCTTTTTCCTTCCTCTCTTTTCCTCTTTCTCTCTCTCGCTCCCTGAACACCTGGTCGGCTGAGGTGGGCTCGGTCCGACCTGCGTTAGCTGGTCTTAGCTGGAAAGTTTAACTCCATTGTTCTTTAGTCTGTTGGTAAAGCAGAGGCCTACCACATGGACGCTCCACACCATGCGCTCCTTTAGCCAAAGCTAGTTTGATGACCCTCCCTTAGACTCCATGTGCAGCTCTCCACCTTAGCACAGAGCTAAGATTTATGACTTTTTGTCCCACAGGCTATCTGTGACTTGGGCCCCCTGGAGTGAGCCCCCCCCCCCCCCCCCCCTCTTCTGACCCGAACCGTAGCTGATTCATTTCATGTTAATTGTGTTTAATGTTCACCTATTATTGTTGTCTAAGATCTTTAGTAGAAGTTGCATGCTTTAGAATAGATGGGATACATTTATTAAATGTTTGGCTGTAAGGTTGAGCTATTTTCTAAATGAAGTCCCCTTAACTTAAAGAGAAGTTGTCTGGGATTACTTGTAGTGATGCGTACAATTAATGTCCACAGCATAAGAATTTATTCCTTCATCTACTGTTTAATTATCTCAGCCTTATCATAAATTTTACATAAAATTATTAGTCTTGTTAATAATTGCCCTAGGCAATTATTCATATTTATTTATAGCCAAATCCTACCTATCTGCGGCACAACAACATGATTTATCTCTGATTTTTAAATTATTATTATAACATTGTCTTTTTGTTTTCCTGCCGCCCAATCTTATAGCTTAACTTTAATATAATCATAAATATTTTTTTATGTCTTTAAGTTATTATTTGAGATTGTAATAAAAAGTGGGTAATGTAATGGCAATGTTTATTTCATGACTATATTTCCTGTCTTGTTGTATGAGTGAAAACAATGACAGTAGGTCATGTTAAAGAAATAAGCATAATGTTCAAGCATAATGCACTGATAGATATGTGTCAGATGCAAGAATATTATCTATAATATATATAACATACTCTCCACTCCTAGTATCTGATAGGGGAGGATGGCTGCACTTAGGGAATGGAGAGTCCCAATGAAGATGCAAATGCTTTGTGTTCACTGTTCCTCCATGTTGGTCAACATGATGCATTAAATTCTTAAATGCAAAAGGAATTGCTCTCATAATTGTTAAATGGGGGGGCATTATGCTTCTTCCAGCCACATATTACCCTTCTATAGCACACTCCAATAAAGTTGTCACCTTAAGTCTTTTAAAAGACCGTCATATATCCAAATCCACCTTAGAGAAATTTACTTCCGTATTGGACGCCTTGATTTTCGCCTGTGCCTCTCTAAGACCCTCCTACTCTTTTGACACTCCCCCTTCAGTTCGTCACATACCGTGCATCATCGCAGCATGCACGGAGTTGGAAAAAAAAATCCCACAAAAGACGCGCAGCTGCAGCTGGTGTGTTATAATTACTGCACCTGGCTGGGACTCAGCCGGAGTTGTGTGAGGTGGGGAGGGGCGGGGGAGCTCTGCAGGGGCGAGGCTCTCGGCTGAGTACGTAAGTTTCGGCGGAGGAGATGGGTGGAAAAGGCGGAGATAGGTGGGAGCAGGCGTTTCAGCAACCCCGAGAACTACCAGCAGAGACCGGCAGAGACTCAAAGATTACTCTAACATGAGTGAATGGGTCAGAGCAACACGTCAGTACCCAAACCCCCCCCCCCCCCCCCCCCCTTTAAGATTTTTTCCACAACAGAAGTTTGCTGAGAACACCATTCTATGGAGACGAACATCATGAAAATGTGACGGAATCATTCAAGAATACAAACTGCCGGAGCTATTTGTTATTTTTGTAATATTTAATCACTCATTATTTAGTTATTTATTTTTGGTTCAGTTTTCGGGAATACACTTTTAGTTTGTTTATGATATTTAATATTGATTAAGTTTACTTTGGTACTCAACCACGCTTTGATTTTGAAGGTACTGGGTAGCTGGAGTGCACCAGGTGAGTTTACATATGGGTTGGCAGACACAGATGATCAGGGGGCACCTGGGAGGGCTGATGGTTTTTTACCAGGGCAAGAAAGGCGACAAGGCCCATTGTTCTTTGTTGTTTGTTTGCTAAGGAGAATAAACCTGAGAAACTTCATTTTGCCTGGACAACGGACTTTGTTTTATCCTGCGTAAACTCACTCTCTGGGTGTCCCAGTGGCCGTTTGTTTTGATTTAGTTTTATTATAATTTTGATCAATTTTTTCTTATAGACACGGAGGACAAATAGCCACTACACAAACTCTACAGTTTTTAATTACTTAAAACACATGAACAAAAACGGGAGTGAGTATATAAAAGTTTACTTACAGGAAGTCCAAGATGGCCTCTGGCTCCTTTTTCACCTTTCTGACCTGGCGCTCCCATTTCTCCTTTGGTGCCAGTACCTGGCTCTCCCTAAAAATTACACAAATTTAAAACCCCTTCAAATATTTAATTGATAAAATTAGATGAAGGTCAAGTTTTAAGAGATGCTTCTTTGTTTAAATAGATTTTTTTTCTGAGTACGGACTTGAAAATTACAACATTTAAAGGCAAAGCATTACCAAGATGCATTGGGAAGTATTTCAATATGGCACAATAGAATACATTGTACATGTAACTGAGTGTCAATTAGCAACATTTATTTATGAGAATTAATTTTTTTCGGCTTAATTAAACCAATTTAGCATTTTCTGAAAGCTGTCACTCTGTCATTTGGATTTGATGCTTCTAATGGTATTGCTTTAATGTATATTTTGAAAGTCTTGTTTTGTAGACCTTGGTTGTCAAAGCTTGGTGAAATGTACTATTTGATTACGATCAAAAAGCTTGTTATAATCAAAAGTTTAACTTAACTTATAAATAATAATAAATTATTAACTTCGTGATTTTTTTTTTTTTTTTTACAATGCCTCAGATCAAAAAGTAAAAATGTTCACTTTGAATAACTTACCGTAATTTTAGGACTATTGAGAATACTTGAATATAAGCCTCTCCAGCTAAATTTTAAAAGAAAAGGCATTTTGTACATATGTGGGGCGCACCTGAATACAAGCCACACGTTTTCATGTTGTAAAATGAGATAGTTACACATAAAGATGGTACACGGGAGATTTTCTTTAGTTTCCTCTGTGCTTTGGGAAAAAAATGTCACAAACATTTTTAAAAGGTGCATCACCCCTTGCTTTTTTTGAAATGATAATAATAGTAATTAAGAGGTCAGTGAAACATCAGATGATCCATTGCTTGCCTAACAGGTATTCCAGACACCACAACAAACAAATTTCATCTAAATAAAGAAAAAATAGGGTTTTTGGTTGAATTTATTTATTTCAGTTATCATTTATTTTACTATGCTTATGGAGAAGTATTGTATGCAAAATTATATGAAACTGTGAAGGTTCAGCTTTGTATTCACATGCTCTGAAACATGTGGTCTGCCCCCTGCCCCCCTGAGCAGGATAAGGAGGGGTCAAGAAGGGGTGTGAACGCCTCATGACTGGTGGGGGGTTGCCAGGAATGTGGAAGGGAGGCTATAGAATTGATCTGTATTCCGTTTTAAGGCAGAGTGTGTATCTGTCGTGTCATCCTGTACAACTCTCCTTGCTTTTGCAAATAATAAACTCATTTAATACACTACTGGCTTCTGGTTCTCCTTGTGATCAGGTATTTTTGTGTTTTACACGTGTTAAACCCTGACAGTTGTAGATATTGGCTTGACCCACATGCTCAAAAATCTCAGGAGACCAGAACGATTTTAAAAGCTTTATTGAAATGATGGATCAGGAACTGCTGGGGAAACTGCAAGGGATGGCTGGAGACCTGGAGCTGGATCACTGAAAAGAACAGACAGATGAGTTTGAATAGTATTACAGGGTTGTAGTTGCAGAGATAAATGCTTCCTAAGATGATGCAGAGAAAAACGCCAAGGGAGAGTGAGTGGAGCCTGGGGAAGACCGGTGTAGTGGCTTATCCGGAGGCTGAGTGAGCTGAGAAGGTGAACTGGGGATTTGATACTGATTAGATGGATCTTGTCGTGTGAATATCTTACAGAGGGGTGTTGGAGGGCAGACAGGAGGCACACTGATGAGAATGCTGAGGTTTAAATCTAGTAGATGGTAGTAGATGGAACGAGGAAGCCGGAACCAGCCATGGAGAAGGAATCAGGTAATCCTTGAAAGGAGGTATAAATCTTGAGATGAGGGATCTGCAGCTCAGGAGTGAGAGGGCCTGAAATGGGTACCTGGAGGAGGAAGACAAGGAGAAGATAAGGGTTCTGGAGTAAACATAGGAAAAAACAGAGAGGCATGGAGGGCTTGAAGATTACCACAAAGGTAACCACTCAGGCAGTGAGTGATCGGCTTCCAGCTTCCTTTGTCCTCCTGATCCATAATGATTATCCGCCCACCAGAGCTGAGAAACTGGTGCCTTCTCCCTCCTGTGGATCACCTGAGGAACTAATGTTTATGCACAAACCACCAGACAGACTAAAACCCCTCAGACTCATAACAGATTTTCCACGATTTCCAAACTCTCACAGTTAAAGAGCAACTCACCCCCAAATCAACTTTTTTTTTTTTGCTGATAAACTGTATAAATGAGTGTCTAATAGTGCTGTCTACATGTTTAGTAATTATTTTGGTATTTTAGTGCATCTTAGTAGAAATCTTAATTTTCTGCCTAAAACCGTCAGTGTGGCACCCTCTTCATTCTATACTGCACTTAAATTTGAATTGGGAATTGCTATTCGCTCTGGGATATAAAAGAAGCCAAGTCTCCGCCTACACCTCCTATACAGAACCTCCCTCCATTTCTTCTCTTTCCTCTGGCAAAATAGGTGGAGAGAAAGCCTTCACATCAAAAGATCGCTCTGAGGCAAAGGAGCTCACATTGCTCTCCAACGTTATCGCTGTTTGTGTCTATGCCACTGGAGCAGCACTGCTGTCAACATGTCAATCACAGAGCTCTTTCCATACAGTAAAGCCGAGAGAAAATGGCGGAAAACTGCTCTGTCTGTCTGCTGAAGGAGGAGCAGCTGCTCTCTGTCTCTCTCCAGATCCGTTCACTTTCTTTTCTTTTCTGTTTGCTTTCTTGTTTTCTTTCTTAACCTTTTCTTAGTTACTTTATTTTCCCAGCCCCTGGAGTTACTGTATTGGACCGGATCTCTTCTTGGATTACTTTTTTATGGACTCATCAACATGGCTTTTTGCTCAGCTGAGGATTTTGAAAAACTGCTCCACAGAATTGAGGGCATTGAAACGAAGCTACGTCGTCTGGAAATTAATTTTGATCTCCACGCTGATTATGGACAGAATGACACAACTTTACCTTTGAATACAAACAGCCCTGTGTTATATCGGTCTAACCGTGTCACAGAGACTCCCTACAGGCGTCTGAGCGGCAGAACTCCGCACTACAATGAAAACTGGTCAGCTTTAAAACGCATGAAATCAACCCCAGCCTGTTCTCCGAGGAAGAAAAAACAAAAGAAACTCCGACACAGAGAAACCTCTGAACCCAGAACTGCCGCTTCTGCTAAAAGTAAACAAAAGAGGTTTCAGCCAAAAACAAGAGATATTTCTCTACCTGGAATCCCGCTGAAAAACAGATTCGCAGCCTTGAGTTCCCCGAAAGATGACACAGCCCCCAGGACCAGTCAAAGCCACCAGGAGAAACCCAGCCGCATCAAACGGACACATAACAAAGTAAGAGCGCCCCCAGCAAAGACTGTTATCATACAAGACGGATCAATTAATGGAATTGAGGCTTTTTGTAGCAAGAATACCAAAGTTTATAGCTGCTACAAAAATACAGTGAGAGAAATATCAGAAAAAATCCCTGCATTGGAAAAGCTCGTCATTCACGCTGGATCAGCAGATATCGCGATGAGACAATCAGAGATTCTGAAGAGAGACTTTTCTGATCTCCTACAGAGACTTGATGGACTTAACGTAAACATCCTCATCAGCGGACCAGTCCCTGAAGGGAATGATGAAAGATTTAGCAGACTCCGCATGCTCCATAAATGGTTGAAGAAACAATCAGCTGAGAAGTCGTTCACATTTATTAATAATTTCTAAGTATTTGGAAGTGCTAATCATCTGTTCAAAGCAGGCCGTTATCTTAACAAGGCCAGAGTAAGGGTGTTAGCAGCAAACATTTTTTCTTATCAAAATCAGAAAGCAAAACACTTGCTCCCAAAAGCTGACCTTGAGGCGCCCATGGATATCAGAGAACAAAAACAGCAAGTCTGGATGACACCACAGGACCGAACAGATAAACAATTATCAGAGATTAAGTCTTCATCTTCCTGTGACTCAGCCACATTAAATGAGTCTCCATTTAGAAACTTTACAGAAAGACTGAACGAGCAAATCAAATTTGGGACACAATTAACACCTAAACTTAGACTACACCAAACGCCTGGGACTAGTGTCAAAAAGCCTGGGAGCTTCCCCCCACTGATTATTACAGATATTTGATATTTGAGGGAACCGGGCAATAAATCCACCCCTACCGTCTCCCAGAATTCACCCGGCACCCCTGAGGCTATATCAGTGATTATCAGCAGCAGGAAACATAAACCGTTAACCACACGCTCTCATATTA
The DNA here is from genome assembly GCA_963556495.2 of Valencia hispanica. Lineage (NCBI taxonomy): Eukaryota > Metazoa > Chordata > Actinopteri > Cyprinodontiformes > Valenciidae > Valencia > Valencia hispanica. The sequence goes on from OY747711.1 coordinate 53,217,508, forward strand.
AACAAAATCTCAAATTGATAACCTGTCAGAAGGTTCAGCTGCCCATCATCACAATACTTAAGTTAGCTTTATTGAACATTAGATCTCTATCCGGGAAGTCTTTTCTTATCAATGACTTCATCACTGAGCATAATTTACACGCCCTTTTTTTATCAGAAACTTGGCTTGATGAAAATAACGAAACAACTTCATTAATAGAATCCAGTCCTCCAAATTATAATTTCTTAAGTGAGAACAGAAAACACAAACAAGGCGGAGGTGTAGCCACCATCTTTCACAACTCAAGGAACTTTAAAAAGGTAACTCTGGGCACGTTTGATTCTTTTGAATACCTAGCCACCCAGATAAATGAGCCTAACAAAGCGTTATTTCTAAGTTTATATAAACCACCAAAACTTAACTCTAAGTTCTTTAATGATTTCAATGACCTTCTTTCTGTAATATGTATCGACTATGACCAACTAATCATCGTGGGGGACTTTAACATCCATACCGACAACCCCCAAGATAGACAAGCAAAAACGTTAGATGATACTCTCCACAACTTCGGACTGATCCAGCATGTCAAACAACCAACACACACAATAAAGGACACACTCTGGACTTAATTATCACCAAAGGTTTAAATATTTCTGACATCGCTGTAATTAATATTGCATTATCTGACCATTTCTGTATTTTCTTTCAAAGTACCATCTCTGCTAAATTATCCAGCCACAGTAAGACCACTATAAAAAAGCGTTTTCTAGGGGACAGTTCAGTAGAAACCTTTAAACGTATTTATCCTTCCACCCCATCCCCCTCATCTCCCAACTCAAACTCAGTAAATAAGTTGGTAGATAATTTCCTTGCGAAAATCTCAGACATCATGGATTCCATTGCTCCAACTAAAGTGAAAGTAGTCTCAGGTAGAAAAAAGTCTCAGTGGACAAGTAATCCACTGGTACGTAGTGAAAAAAGAGTGTCGACGAGCCGAGAGAAAATGGCGGAAAACTCGACTCCAGGTTCACTGTGAGATCTACAAAGAGAGACTGAATAGATATCAGCTAACTATAAAAGATGCTAGGGAATCGTTCTTTTCTGAAATCATCAACAGAAACATTAATAATGCACGGACTCTATTTGCAACAGTGGAAAGACTAACTAATCCTTTAGTGACAGTAGCCCCTGAACTAAACTCTACCAGGGCCTGCAATGAATTTGCCAGCTTTTTCACTGAAAAGATTCTAACAATTAGACGGTCAATCTGTACCTCAATATCGAACCCACAACCAATGCCATCCCCAATCAACAACAATGTAGAGAAAATGTCTGAATTCCACGAATTAAACCAGAACAGCCTTGAAAAAATCATTATCCAATTAAGCTCCTCCTCCTGCTGTCTTGATATCCTACCCACAGCTTTTCTAAAGAAGGTTCTTCCTGTTATTGGTTCTGATCTTGTTCAAATAGTGAACTCATCACTACTATCAGGTGTCTTCCCTCAGGCTTTAAAAACAGCAGTTATTAAACCACTGCTAAAGAAGAAAAATCTGGACAACACGTTAATGCAGAACTACAGGCCAATCTCTAATCTTCCATTCATCAGTAAGATTATTGAAAAAGCTGTGTTTCAGCAGTTAAATGGCTTCATAACAATGACAAACCGTTTTGATGCTTTTCAGTCTGGTTTCCGCGCTCACCACAGCACCGAGACTGTCCTCGTCAAAGTATTTAATGACATTTGCATAAATACAGACTGTGGAAGAACCACAGTGCTGGTTCTGTTGGACCTCAGTGCAGCATTTGACACTGTTGATCATGATATTTTATTGGAACGACTGGAGAGCTGGGTCGGACTCTCTGGTACAGTACTTGGCTGGTTCGAGTCTTACCTAAAGAACAGGGACTTCTATGTTTCAATAGGAAACTTTTCATCAGAACGAAGAGAAATCACATGTGGGGTGCCCCAGGGCTCCATCCTGGGGCCCCTCTTATTTAATATCTACATGCTCCCACTAGGCAAGATTATAGCAACCAATAACATTAGCTACCATAACTACGCAGATGACACTCAGCTCTACATTACAATGTCACCAGGTGACTCTGAACCCATTCAAACCCTAAATCAATGCATTGACCAAATAAATGGATGGATGTCCCATAACTTTCTCCAGCTGAATAGAAACAAAACTGAAGTGATTATTTTTGGACCCAAGGAGGAACGATCAAGAGTCAGGACACAGCTTCAATTAATACAGCTAGAAACTACTGATCAGGTTCGTAACCTAGGTGTAGTAATGGACTCAGACCTGAACCTCCAGGGTCACATAAAGGCAATAACAAGGTCAGCGTTCTATCACCTGAAGAACATCTCTAGGATTAAAGGACTGATTTTGCAACACGACCTAGAAAAACTCATCCATGCGTTTATCTTTAGTCGGATTGATTACTGCAAAAGCATCTTGACAGGTCTGCCTAAAAAGTCAATCAGACAGCTGCAGCTGATCCAGAACGCTGCCGCTCGCGTCCTCACTAGAACCAGGAAAGTAGAGCACATCATCCCAGTTCTAAAGTCCTTACACTGGCTCCCTGTAGCTCAGAGAATAGACTTTAAAATACTTTTACTAGTTTATAAATCATTACATGGCTTAGCACCAAAATATGTTGAAGACCTGTTGTCATGGTACCAACCACCAAGACCACTCAGGTCATCCAACTCTAGCCTACTAAACATCCCTAGACTCAGAACTAAACATGGAGAAGCAGCTTTCACTTTTTATGCTCCCCTTATCTGGAACAGACTTCCTGACGAGTGCAGAGCTGCTGAAACTCTGAACTGCTTTAAATCGAGACTAAAAACCCATCTGTTTAGAATTGCCTTTGAGTAAATGCTTGATGTCATATGTATGAAATGTGTTCATGCTCTCTTTGCTTTTTTTTTTTTCTCTTGCTTTATTGTGTATCATGTGTAATGTGTGTTTCTTTTATGTGTTTCTTTTAAATCACCAAATCATGTAAAGCACCTTGAATTACCCTGCTGTTGAAAGTGTGCTATACAAATAAAATTGCCTTGCCTCGCTTGCCTAAAGCCAGCCTGGAGTCACACTAAATGTTGACCCACAGAAGTAATATAAGGTGAAACACAAAGGGAAAAGAAATGTTTACCAACCTGAAGACATATGAACAAGATGAGTACCTTAAGGTACAAGATGAAGCTGAGTGGCTGCACGAGGCCCAGCTTGAGAGAGGTGAGTGCTGCCGGGGCTGATAAGAGATGCAGGTGGTGGGAGATGAAATAGGGCCCCCGTGAAGGGGGCGGATCGACTCCTGAGAACACTAGTTTTCTTTTCTTAGCCTTTTCTTAGTTACTTTAGATTACTTTTTTATGGACTTATCAACATGGCTTTTTGCTCAGCTGAGGATTTTGAGAAACTGCTCCACAGAATTGAGGACATTGAAATGAAATTATGCAGTCTGGAAATTTATTTTGACCTCAACGCTGATTATGGAAACGACACAACTTTGCCAATGACTACACGCCAGGAGGAACAGCCTGGCAGCCTGGTGTTACATCTGTCTAACCGTGTCGCAGAGAAAACACAGGACAACGCTACTCCCTCAGCCAACAGGCGCTTAACGGGAAGAACACCACACTCTGATGAACACTGGCTGGCTTTGAAGCGCACGGAGTCATCAACCCCTGCCTGTTTTCCGAGGAAGAAAAAACAAAAGAAACTCCAGCACAGGAAAAGCTCTGAACCCAAGCCTGCCGCCTCTGCTAAAAGGAAACAAAAGAGGTTTCAGCCAAAAACAGGAGATATTACTCCACCTGGAATCTCGCTGAAAAATAGATTCGCAGCCCTGAGTTCCCCGAAAGATGACGCAGCCCTAGGGACCAGTCAAAGCCACCAGGAGAAACCCAGCCGCATTAAGCGGACACATAACAAAGTAAGAGCCCCCCCCCCCCAGCAAAGATTGTTATCATACAAGATGGATCAATTAATGGAATTGAGGCTTTTTGTAGCAAGAACACCAGAGTTTATGTGTTTCAAATGTTTTTATTGATTTTCAATAATAGAGGCCAATTATGGGGCATATATAGTTCAATATTTAAAACATGACCCCCTCAAAAAAAAAAAAACATAAAAACCCACAAAGTGATACCCTTAACAACCATTACCCCCTCACCACCCCTCAGCCAATCCAACCCCAAGCGCTAAAGAACCATTTCAGAATGTCAGGAGGCCCGCTCCTTTTTCAGGAAGGAAAGCAGTGGTTTCCAGATCTTTTCAAATTGTTCAGTTCTTTCTTTTATAGAGTATCTGATCCTTTCCAAATGAAGGGTGTCTGTCACCTCTGTCAGACAACCTTTCAGTGTAGGCACCTCTTTTCCTTTCCAACACATCAGAATCAGCTTCTTGGCTGTAATCAATCCATATGACAATAGAAGTTGTTGCAACATTCCTAAAGATCTCAACACATCTGAAACACCCAGGATTATTAGGACTGGTTAAGGTTGTATCTGTACCTTAACTATTTTTGAAAATAAACCGAAAATGTCAAACCAGTAGCCTCGCAGTTTGGTACATGTGGCAAAACTGTGCAGCAGATCAGCTTCTGTTGACTCGCATATATCACATAAAGGTGAAATTTCAGGAAAAATTTTGTGTAACTTCACTTTTGAATAATGGATTCTGTGTAAAACTTTAAATCGGATTAAACGGTGTCTAGCATTTAAAGAACAGGTATGAACATGATCTAAGCAGGAGTTCCAGGTGTTATCAGTGATTTGTAGTCCAAATTCCCTCTCCCATTCAGATTTAATCCAAGTCATACTAGGGCGACAAAGACCTTGCAGTCTATCATACAGGAAAGATATTATGTGGTCTGACTGTGTGCACAACTTTAAGCACCCATCCAGTTTGTCAGGAGGTGCATTTTCAAATCCTGGTAGATGTTTCCTTAGATAGTCTCTAATTTGAAAGTATCTGAAACGGTGGGCCCAGGGTAGATCATATTTTTCCCGAAGTTTTTCAAAGGATGCGAAGGTCCCATCGACATAGAGGTCCCCAATATTACCTATACCTACCTTTTTCCAGGCATTAAAAAAGCTGTCCATACTAGAGGGAGCAAATGATGGATTTGATGCAATAGGTAATAAAAGGAGACTTTCCTGAGATTAAAGTGCTTTCCCATTTGTTTCCAGATCCTTATTGTATTGTGTATTACTGGATTTTGACTACAACAGCTTTTGTCAACCACCACAGGTGAAAGTATGACTGCACTGATTGAGTAAGGTAAACAGTCCTCTCTCTCCATCTCCAACCAGTCAGACGACAGGGAGGTGTCGTCCAGCCAGAAGGACATGGAACGAAGGCAGGCCGCCCAATAGTACGCCGTGAAGTTAGGCAAAGCGAGTCCACCATTCACTTTAGGCTTAAATAGATGTTCTTTTTTCATTCTGCGTGATTTGTTGTTCCAGATAAATAAGATGATTGAGTCTAAGTTTTTGAAAAACGTTTTGGCGATGAATATTGGTATGTTTTGCAAGAGATTAAGAAATTGGGGAAGGAAGACCATCTTAGCGTTCACTCGACCTAATAGGGAGATTGGTAGTGTTTTCCAAAATTCTATACAGTTTTTGAGTATTAAAGGAGTAAAATTTGCATCGAACAGGGCTTCAAATTCTTTTGTAATTACAATTCCTAAATAGGTGAATTTCTCAGCAGTAATTCTGAAAGGGAGCCGCTTCATCCATCCATCATCTGTCAATTGTATTGGCATGAGCTCGCTTTTATCCCAATTGATTCTATATCCCGAGAAAGTTCCCAAAATATTAATTACTTCCAGAATCTGAGGAATTGTAATCTTGGGCTTGATTATATACAGTAGTATGTCATCTGCATACAGAGAAATCTTATTTGAGGTATAAGATAAGATAAGATAAGATAAGAAATACTTTAATAATCCCCGTGGGGAAATTAAGTTTCAGTACAACCAATCCAAGATCATACAAACATTTACAAACATTAACACAGTACAGGATATGGAAGACCGCGGTGGCAGCCGCCTTACCCAGCGCCCCTTATAGCAGATAGAAAAAAGGATTCACAGAAGGTAGGGGGGGGGGGAGGGGACAGGGGAAAAAAATAATGTGCAACTCTGCCCAGCCCCCTACAGGGAGCCGAGCCGGGGTGCTGAAAAAAAAACCCACTGCAAAACATATAAGCACATATATCACTCATCACATGTGAGAACACAAATAGTACGGGGGGGAGGTTCGGGAACCCTCCACACAGGGAAAAGCGGTCGCACCCATCCAAGCGCGCCCAGTATTTCACTGTCCGAAGAGTGGGCAGGAGACTGTAAGGTTAACAGCGAGGACATTGAACTCAAGGAGCGTGTGTATCTGTAGTTGTGGCGTGAAAGTTCGTGCGTGTGTATGTGTGTGCGTCAGTAAGTAGGTGAGACAGTGAGACTCATGTAAACACAGGGGAATGGTGTGGGAGTAGGAGCCTCCGTTTACATTCTTCTCTTCACAGGGGGAGTTTGTGATGTCTAGCCTTTCAAGGCCGCACCGGGCTCCAATTCAGATAACATTTTTGGTTCAGGCTGGGACTTTTCAGCCTTACAGTTTTTTCACGGTCTCATAGCCACCGTGGCGCTCCAAACATCCGAATAATGGCTCAGTTTCCATCAGCCCGGCTGAGCAACTTCTCCAGGTTGTTTCCCATCTCGCGTACGAGTCCATCCGCCGCATCCTGTTTGCCAGTCATGGCATCCAGTTTGCGGTTTTGCTCGTTCAGCGCATTAGTCTGAGTGTTTACAGCACGGCATAATCCTTCTTGAAGCTGCAGAAGCTTGCCAATTACTTCCGACTGCTTCTTCTCTTTGCGATACATCAGGAATCCACCCAAGCCAAACAGCAGAAACCCGATTATCATGAATCCAATTATGTAGATATCTTCCACGTCCTCCACTGACATCAACGACAGACATACGATCTTCCACTTACTCCAGGAATCCATCGTATATCCTGACGGATATGTACCGGCAGGGCAGGCGGGTTCCCCCTTCCCCAATTTATGGGTTGAAAAAATTTGATCGATTGCATTCAGAGACCAGCTGACCAGATCCATAGTTGCTTTCCAAGAAGAGTGCAGACAGATGCTCCAGATAGGACACAAGACAGAGATCAGGGGCTGGAATGGTAACACGAGGGAGGAGAAGGAAAAAGCGTCTGTCCTCGTCGAGAGCCGGAAGAAGAAAAAAATATAAGCTGTGTTATGACCATGTATATCAACTTGTGTTCTAATTGTCTGTGCAAGAGGCTCCAAAGCTAGAGCAAACAATAGAGGGCTCAGTACACAACCTTGCTTATAGGGTAAGCCAAGTGCAAATTGTGAAGAAAGTGTTTGGTTGGTTAGTATTCTAGCACTGGGGTTGCTATACAGTAGCCTAATCCATACGATGAACTTGTCACCGATTTAAAATTTTTCCAATACAGATAACAAGTATGACCATTCCACCTGGTCAAACGCTTTTTATTAACAGTTCTCCCGTTATAGCTTCTCTTCATTGGCTTCTTGTTAAATCCAGAATAGAATCTAAGATTCTCCCTTTTACATATAAAGCCCTTAATGATCAGCTCCATCATACATCAGAGATCTGATTGTTCTATATGTTCCCTATAGAGCCCTTCACTCTCAGACTGCAGGTTTACTGGTGGTTCCTAGGTGGTTCCTAGGATTTCTAAAAGTAAAATGGGAGGCAGCTCGTTAAGTTATCAGGCGACTGCCCTTCTGAAAGTAAAATGGGAGGCCCTGAGTAGTGTAGTGGAGGAGTGGTAGGAGCCGACAGCCTATGCCAGTCTGGTAGGACGGTGGAATGCAGTCCAGACAGAAGGCTCACCCTGGCTCTGATTCTCATGATTCTCTTTTGATATCTCGTTCTAATGGGCTGGGTTATCCTGAGCTATCTCTGTAGTTATGCTGTTATAGGCTTACACCTGGTTCACACAGGCCCCGGAAGCGCTGCGAAAGGGCGCGCTCATGAAAATCGTGCGCTATCCGCTGCTCCCTGTTCACACCAGACGCGTATTTTTCCGCCACGGTCAACAAGTGCTTCTTGCTCAGCTATAGTTTTTTCAGAGCTGTTTCAGAGCAGAAACAATCGGCTTACTGCACGAACCAGCAGTGGAGGTTCGCAGGGATTCGTGCCTGGTGTGAACTACATCATAGCTTAACAAGGGCGCCGAATGGAAGCGGTCTCCATTCCACTGAGCTTCCGCGGCCGGTGTGAAACAGGCCTTAGACTGCTGGAAGACAAACTGACCACTTTTCTTCACTCTGCTACTTTTCTCTTTTATTCTCCAATTGCACTGCTGTTATTTCAACTGTTACCTTTGTTTTCTCTCAGTGTTTTTCTCTCCATAGAAGCTACACCTGGTCTGGCATTCTGATTGGCTGTGATGCCCTGTTGGAGGGGCACATTAGCACTTAGTAAACATAACTAACATACTGTTTTGATCATTAGCCTATGTTAGCATTCCCACTTAGAGGCTGGACTCCTCCTGTCTCTCTCTGCCTCAGCAGAGGCATGATAATAGTCATTCATAAAGAGGGTAAGGATCCCACTTAATGTCAAACAGGATTGGTCAGACCAAAAAGGATTTATTACAGGACGATATTATGGAGACAATTTGCAGCGCCTATTAAATATCATCTCCCACTGGCAAGATAATAAATCAGAATCAATAGTCATATCCTGAGATGCATAGAAAGCAATCGACCGAGTATCTTGGCAATACTTATTCCAAACACTAAAACGATTAAAATTTGACCCATCCATCCATCCATCCATCCATTTTCTGTACCCTCCATCCTATGCAGGGTTGCGGGGGGGCTGGTGCCTATCTCCAGCAGTCATGGGGCGAGAGGTGGGGTACACCCTGGACAGGTCGCCAGTCTATCACAGGGCAACACAGAGACATACAGGACAAACAACCATGCATGCACACACTCATACCTAAGGGCAGCTTTAGAGAGACCAGTTCACCTAACAGTCATGTTTTTGGACTGTGGGAGGAAGCCGGAGTACCCAGAGAGAATGCATGCACAGGAGATCATGGAAACTCTATGCAGCAAGACCCCAGGCTGGGATTTGAACCCGGGCCTTCTTACTGCAAGGCAACTGTGCTACCAACTGCTACACCTAAATAAAATATAATTTAAAAAAGTTCACATCAGACAGTAAAAAGGAATACACTAAGTTTGACCCCAATTTTAAAAATTGGATACAAACACTCTATTTGTTCCCACAAGCAGCTGTCAGAGTAAATGGATATAGATAAGAAAGGTTTGCATTAGAAAGGGGATGTAGGCAGGGCTGCCCTCTATCTCCCTTACTATTCGCTATTAGTACCACTGGCCCAATTCATACAAGATAATAAGAATGTGAAAGGAATCATAATAAACCAAGAACACGAGATATTGCTGCACACGAATGACATACTACTATATTTCACAGATCCCCCCTCAATAATACCTTATCTAAAAGGCCTCATTACTAGGTATGGATATTATTCTGGGTATAAAGTGACTATAGATAAAACAGAAGCTATGGATGTGAATAATTTAATTTCTAATGATTATTTTTGGACTCAAGGAGGAACGATCAAGAGTCAGCACACAGCTTCAATTAATACAGCTAGAAACTACTGATCAGGCTCGAAACCTAGGTGTAGTAATGGACTCAGACCTGAACCTCCAGGGTCACATAAAGGCAATAACAAGGTCAGCGTTCTATCACCTGAAGAACATTTCTAGGATTAAAGGACTGATTTTGCAACACGACCTAGAAAAACTCATCCATGCGTTTATCTTTAGTCGGATTGATTACTGCAACAGCATCTTGACAGGTCTGCCTAAAAAGTCAATCAGACAGCTGCAGCTGATCCAGAACGCTGCCGCTCGCGTCCTCACTAGAACCAGGAAAGTAGAGCACATCACCCCAGTTCTAAAGTCCTTACACTGGCTCCCTGTAGCTCAGAGAATAGACTTTAAAATACTTTTACTAGTTTATAAATCATTACATGGCTTAGCACCAAAATATGTTGAAGACCTGTTGTCATGGTACCAACCACCAAGACCACTCAGGTCCTCCAACTCTAGCCTACTAAACATCCCTAGACTCAGAACTAAACATGGAGAAGCAGCTTTCAGTTTCTATGCTCCCCTTATCTGGAACAGACTTCCTGACGAGTGTAGAGCTGCTGAAACTCTGAACTGCTTTAAATCGAGACTAAAAACCATCTGTTGAGAATTGCCTTTGAGTAAATGCTTGATGTTATATGTATGAAATGTGTTCATGCTCTCTTGCTTTTTTTTATTTTTCTCTTGCTTTATTGTGTATCATGTATAATGTGTTTCTTTTGTGTTTCTTTTAAATCACCAAATCATGTAAAGCACCTTGAATTGCCCTGCTGTTGAAAGTGTGCTATACAAATAAAATTGCCTTGCCTTGCCTTGCCTAATGATGTCAACCTACAAAGTGGATTTAGATGGCCTAATGAAGAGATCAAATATCTAGGCATTAACAAACCTCCATCCCTTCACAATCTGTAAATAAGTAAGCTTTATTTATATAGCACTTTTCTCAGACACAGAGTCACAAAGTGCTTCACAGTAAAACAAATAAGAAAAAACATTTAAAATATAGTGAGGGCACTTTACACCGATGCAAAGTACAGGAGCCTTCTAATGAAAAACACATACATACATAAAAACATATAAAAGGCAAATTTAAAACAGTGTGTTTCGCTAGAATGCATTTGCAAACAGATACGTTTTAAGGAGCTTCTTAAAAGTGTCCACGGAGTCTAGGGAACGTAAGTCCGGCGACAGTTCGTTCCAAAGACGAGGTGCGAAAGCTTTAAAAGATCGGTCTCCCAGTGTTTTAAAGAAGGAACATGGAACCATCAGTAGGTTCTGCCCGGATGATCTCAAGGTTTTAAGAGGTTGCCAGTGTAGGAGGGAGCTTGGTTCCGGAGAGCCCGAAACATTAGAACCAGGATTTTAAGTTGGACACAAGATTCTATCGGGAGCCAGTGAAGAGATTTTAACACAGGAGTGATATGTTGCTCTTCTATTTGATCTAGTCAAAAGTCTCAAAGCTGCATTTTGAACTGTCTGGAACCGAGACAACTCTTTCTTGTTGAGACACGTATATAGACTGTTACAGCAAATGGAAGAAGCAGTTTCTTACCAGCTGTCTGCAGTGTTCCTTCAGTGACATAAACTCATCGAAGATCACCCCTAGGCTCCTCAGCTTTGTTGTAGCTGAGAGGCTCAGGTCCCCCAAGTACTGTTTGATAGTGTAGTAACACTGTCAGGGGCAATGATAAGGTTCTCAGCCACTGTTTTACTTGTGTGAAACAGTTGAGTAGGGAGCTCAGTTTGTGGACCTCAGAAGTCTTAAAAGTGCAGTACAGTTGAAGATCATCAGCAAATAGATGATAGGACATATCTCTAAACTGCTGGATTACCAAATGAGACTACTCATAGCATGGATCCAAAATGATACCTCTACCCGCTGACTTAATATAGAAAAAAGTTTATGTTCTTAAACTCTTCAAAATGTACCATTCTCAGAAGCCTCTACCAAAAAAACATTGATTTGGAAAAAAACACTTTAAAAATTTGGACTACAATATGCTCATCCTTTAGAATGCAAATGACACTATCAATAATGAAAAATTTAGGATTTATGAAAACATTCATACCCAACAACCTGGAAACAGGTTTCCAAAAGTGGTCAAAACATAGCCTAATCTACCTACACCAGTTAATCAAAAACCAAAACATTGGAACAATTAAAACAAGAAATGTAATCCTCCCAAATCGGATTTTTTTCAGATAGTTGCATCTAAGAACATTCCTTTTTTTTTTTTTTTTCAATAAACGTGTCCTGTTTGGCAGTGTGGAGCTCAGAACTGGTGTCTGAGTACCAAGAAGAAGCCCAACAGATTTACTTTCACAAGCGGAGCAGTACAGCTTTTGCTATAGTCCTCCACTTGATATATGTGTGAAAAATCTTTATTATGAATTGTTGGGGTTTTTATTTCCTGATGTTATGGACACGGAGACGGAAAATTAAGGAGAAGAAAGAAGGAAGATGAAGAAGAGAGGTAGGAAACAAAAAGTCAGGAGAGAGGGTGAGTTGAAAATACAAGAGAGGAAGGGGAACAAAGAAAACACAGGAAGACATTGAAGTCTGCCTCCATACCCACAGGACGGCAGAGAGAGGGGGAAAAAAACAAAACAAAACACGAAAAAGGAGCATCGACAAAACAAACCAAACATTGTGAACTAAGAATTACACAACCACATCACACAAAAATAGATATAAAAATACAACAACAATGTCACAGAAAAACTCATGGTACCGATTAATCAAGCTCTAGTAATGATAACCTCAGCCCAAGAATATATCCTTAAACACCAGAGACCCCACATCTATGTGTGTGTGTTAGCATGCTGGTGCATATAAGGTTTCTCCATAAGAGTGTTCGATAGTTGGTGTGAGCAGGCATCAATCCGTCTCCAAGGAATCGATGCAGACATGAAGGAGATCGGAACAAAGACGTCCAAAGGACCCCCAGAGCCCCAGGCAGACCCGGGCGGGGCCGACCGCATCCCCCAAGAGTGGAGCAAAGGAGAACCCCAGGGGAACGTCCATCGGCCACTATGCAGGGGCCCGGGGGGCAGCAGTGACGAGCCCACGGGCCCCGCCGGCAACCGGCCGCGCCAGGGCGGGCCGGTCAATGGACCGGGAGAGCCGGGGCCCTGGGGCACCCAACCGCCCAGCAGGGACCCGACAAGGGACCGGCCGACGAGGGGCCGCGGCCGGCCGCCACGCGCCGCCTCCACCCTAGGCCAATCCCCACCGCCAACATCCCAGCGCCCCACCGATAGCCGCAGGGGACGGACAGCATCCCCAGGCCGGGCTCAGACAGCATCTGGACACAAAGTAGTACCAGCTCCCGGGTCCTGATCCCGCGGAACGAAGGGCGCCGAGACCAGGCATCCAACGAGGGCCAGGGCCGGTCCAACCTGCCAATGAACAGACCACGCACGGTGCGCAAAGAACAGGTGATCAAACGAGCAGAGATGCCGGATCCGCATTCCGCCGAGCCACCGAGCAGGCACCACCCAACGATCCCAAACCTGGCACCTCTAAAAGAGGTGCACCAACCAACCAAAGGAAGATATCGGCCCAGCGCATCGGCAACCGACACACCGGCCCCCCCAGGCCCGGCCAGGCACGCACCAGGTCCGAACCGGATTGACCACCGACGCACCGGCAGGCAGGGGCCCCCGTCACCGGCGGGGAGTGACGGAGGGGAAATAGGCCCCCCATTAAGTGTAAGGCCTGAGGTGCGCCAGGCGAGGGGGCAGACCAAGATCCAACCTGACAGGTAGACAAAGACATACAGACATAGTCATACGTTCCCTCCCTCTTAAACCCATACATTCTCACTGACGCTGTACCCTCACTCACACACCCCATACACACTTTATGCTCCCAGGTCCAGGTACCGATGCCCCAGTAGAGCCCCCGGACCCGGGAGATGGACCCCCTACCTTCTAGGATGGAGACAAGCAGACCGCCAAGGGCCCCACAGTGGCAAAGCAGCCCGACAGCCCAGGACCCGGACTAGATGAGCTGAACCTCACTAGAACCAGGAAAGTAGAGCACATCACCCCAGTTCTAAAGTCCTTACACTGGCTCCCTGTAGCTCAGAGAATAGACTTTAAAATACTTTTACTAGTTTATAAATCATTACATGGCTTAGCACCAAAATATGTTGAAGACCTGTTGTCATGGTACCAACCACCAAGACCACTCAGGTCCTCCAACTCTAGCCTACTAAACATCCCTAGACTCAGAACTAAAAATGGAGAAGCAGCTTTCAGTTTCTATGCTCCCCTTATCTGGAACAGACTTCCTGACGAGTGTAGAGCTGCTGAAACTCTGAACTGCTTTAAATCGAGACTAAAAACCCATCTGTTTAGAATTGCCTTTGAGTAAATGCTTGATGTTATATGTATGAAATGTGTTCATGCTCTCTATGCTTTTTTTTTCTTCTCTTGCTTTATTGTGTATCATGTGTAATGTGTGTTTCTTTTATGCGTTTCTTTTAAATCACCAAATCATGTAAAGCACCTTGAATTACCCTGCTGTTGAAAGTGTGCTATACAAATAAAATTGCCTTGCCTTACCTTGCCTAGACCGCCTGTTCCTCCTCCGGACCCCAACCCCTGATGGCCCGTAGCGAACAGGGGTGTGAAAAGACCCCTAGCCTCCATCCTCCCACTCGAGTATAGTGTTGATGCGTGTTGTTATAATGTGCATTTAAAACAGAGCGGTGGGATGTGGGGAAGGCAGCCACACATCCCCCAACCCCCACCCCGAGCCCTCAGTGTCTATATGTGGTTTAACAGTGGGCACCGGCACCAGAGATGAAGCTGATTGAACCGCTCCCCCTCTGGATGCCGAAAAGTGTGCCCACCCCAAAGTCCCTACATATGTGTCGCGTGAGAATGTTATAAGTGGGAGTGTCTAAGTTGTATATTAAAATTGGGACCCTGGACACCACGGGATAGCGAGGAGGGAAGACCCTCCTCGCACCCCAGTGATGTGCCCATGCCCCAAGACCCTATATGAGTGGTAAAGTGATGGAGCGGGTGGACAGAGGTGTCCAGGGATGGGGAGGGAAGGACTGGGAGACAAAATGTCTTCCCAGCGAGCCAGCTCCCCCACTGACCCCAATAGGCACCGTTGTTCACCGGGATCCACCAGGGGAGGGAGGCCATGGCACGTTCGACCCGGGGCCCACGGCCACAGCACCACAAAGCCCCATGGACACCAAGGCAGTCCCCCCAGCCCCATCCCAGAAGGGGAACTAAACCCACCCTGACATTCGCTCTACTCTCAAAACACAAAAGACACTAGACACCCAGGTTGAGTTCGACCCCACCCCCCACCCTCCCACACACCCCTCCCCCCTGTCCAAGTGCCCTCGTAGGGGGAGAGCACCTGTCGCTACACAGCAACAGCCTCACCGCCAGCAAAGGAGGCCCCCAGCGCCACCCGCACACCGGAGGCCCCCGTAGCCCGAACCACGGCGACGTACCCGCCCAGACCAGGAGCAAACCGATGAGCCGGGCGGCCAACCCACTAGGCCGACATCCACCAGCCCCATTCCTTGTGGAGCGACCACTGCTGCTCAACGGCCTGGCAGGAGACCATACCCAGCGCCCCACCCACCTGCCCTGCACGCCCATCACCCGGCCAGTCCACCCGCAAGTCCGACCAAACCCGGCCAAATGCCCGACCCCAGCGCCCCGCACAAAGACCAAGACCCAGGAGCCAAGTCCAGCGCGAAAAAGGACTGATCCGGCCCAGAAATGCCACCCAGCTGCCGCGACCAGCAGCCAGGCACCCCAACCAGCAAATAAGGCGAGACGCCACACAGGGACCGGCGATGACAATCAGCCCAGAGAAAAAGAGAGAGGCGGCTGCACATGCCGGCCACCGGCCGGCCCAGACTCCCACAGCCAACAGAGACCCCACGCCGGCCAACCCCCAGCCAGGACCACAGGTAGGGGGTGTGGCGCCCCCGCGCCCCGAATCTCCAGGCCCACCCCAGGCCACCAGGCCAGTAACCCATGTCCGCCAGTGCAACCCCCCTATGGCACCGCATGCAGCCATCAGGAGTTACCACCCAAAGCCCAACCCCAGGCCGGCCATGACGTCCAGCGCCCCATCCGCCCAGTGATCCCACCCCCCGGGGTCCCCCCCAGACGCCTCCAACCCCAAAACCCCCACATCAGCAACAGTGTCCCAAACGACAAAACCAAGTGCCCCCCACCCCCACTAGGTGATGGAGCCAATCAAAGGAGCCCAGAGAGATTGATCAGATATGGAGCCAGAGGCCGTCTCAAGACAAATATGGCCCAACAAGAGATTTCTATACTGATTAATATTAAGAGCTTTTTTATTTTTCCAGTTCAGGAGGATAGTTTTCTTAGCGATGCATAAGGCATGTGAGCCATTAGAACTGGCTTTGTGTCCATGGTGACATCATTTAAATTTCCTAACTTGAGGGAGATGGTGGGATGTTACATTTCAGACACTTTGATAAGTCCTCACATACCTGGCACCAAAATTTCTTAACAGGTGGACAGAACCAAAGCGCATGAACATAAGTATCTGGTATATTGCTTGTGCATTGTAAGCAGGTATTGACCGATGTAAAACCCATCCTAAACATACGTTGACCTGTATAGTTTACTCTATGAAGGAGTTTGTTTTGTATTAATTGCAAATGAGGATTTTTTGTTATTTTAAAGGTTCTTAAACATATCTGAGACCAGATGTTTTGGTCAAAGCTGGCTGATATATCCACCTCCCATTTTGAAATAGGGATGGCTATTGATTCATCTAATGTAGATAAAGTTTTGTATATTTTAGACAGCAATTTGGGGGTGTTGAGATTAAGAAAATCTAAAATCCTTGCTGGAATTTGTAATTCAGCTGTATTGAGCCTAAATTTACCTTTAATAATAGATTTAATTTGTTGATATTCTAAGAATTTGTTTTTATCAATTCCATATTGTGTAATTAGTGTATTAAATGGGATAAAGTCTGTTCCTTCAAATATATGTTCCAGGTATTCAATTCCATTGCACCTCCAGACTGGAAAACTTATCATACATTTTTTTTGCAAGATGTCGGGGTTATTCCAGGTGGGTGTACGTCTGCATGGGATTATTGTGGACTCTGTCATTTTTAGAAACTCCCACCATGCTGTCAGAGAGGAGCTGATATTTATGCTTTTAAAGCATTCATATTGTTTTATATTTGAGCTAATAAATGGTAGGTCTGAAAGTTTTATCTTATTACAGAGTGTCTGTTCTACGTCTATCCAGGACTCGTCTAGGTAGCTATGTTTTAACCATCTTAAGATGTATTGGAGCCTGTTGGCTAAGAAATAATGATGGAAGTTTGGTAGATCTAGACCTCCTTTTTCTTTGGTCTTCTGCAGTGTTTTTAAGCTGATACGTGGGGGTTTATCTTTCCAAAGAAATTTAGAGATAGAGGAGTCCAGAGATCTAAACCAGTCTAGTGATGGTTTACTTGGGATCATTGAGAATAAGTAGTTGATTCTGGGCAAAACCATAATTTTTATTGAAGCAACCCTTCCCATAAGTGATATGGGTAGGGATTTCCATCTAGCAAGATCATCTTCCACTTTTTTTAAAAGTGGTATGTAGTTTAGCGTTATTAAATCTGCCAGTCTTGGTGAGACATTGATACCTAAATAGGTAATATTCCCTGACTGCAGTTGTGTATTAGTTGGATTCTGGACAGAACAATTGATTGGAAGAACTGTAGATTTTAACCAATTTATAGAATAATCTGAAACATTTGGGTAAGAGTTTGTCAATCCGATTACCTGAGAGAAAGAGGTTTGTGAATGCTGGAGAAAAAGTAATACATCATCTGCATAAAGACTGATTTTATGTTCTATGTTATTGCATTTTATGCCTTTAATATTGTGAGTTTGCCTGATTGCTGCAGCTAGTGGTTCAATAAAAATAGCGAACAGGGAGGGAGAGAGAGGACATCCCTGCCTGGTACCTCTCTGAAGATAAAACCTAGATGATGTTTGGTTATTTGTTCTGATACATGCTGTTGGTGAAGTGTATAATATTTTCAACCAGTTTATAAAAGAATTTCCAAAGGCAAATTTATGTAAGGTTACAAATAAGAATTTCCAGTTAACTCTATCAAATGCTTTTTCTGCATCTAAAGATAATATATTAGTTTTAATGTTTTTACAGTAAGAAAAATCTATTAAATCTATTAATCTACGTGAATTTGTGGATGAATGTCTCCCTTTAATAAAACCAGTTTGATCAGGATGTATTATAAGAGGTGTTACTTTCTCTATCCATTTTGTGAGGGCTTTGCAGATTATTTTAAGATCAACATTAATAAGGGATATGGGACGATACCTGGTAGGAAACAAAAGGTCTTTACCTGATTTTAGTAGAAGACTAATTTAGGCAGAATTCATATTTGGTGGGAGTCGGCCATTTTCCTTGGTTTCCTGCAGCATTCTGTGGAATGTTGGTGCCAGAATATTCCAGAATTCTTTATAGAACTCTGCTGGAAATCCATCTGGCCCTGGAGCCTTTTTATTGGGCATGCCTTGGAGGGCCTCCTGGAGTTCAGCCGCTGTTAGTGGTGAATCCAGGGCCATCGCTTGACTTTCAGATAATTTAGGTAGTGTTATGTTATCAAAAAAATTTTAAATTTCATGATCTGATGGATTTATCTCCGGTGAGTATAAAGCCTTGTAAAATTCTTTAAATGTATTGTTTATTCTTCCAGGATCATATACTGTATTCCCGGTCTGATCTTTAATAGCAGATATAGTTTGTTTTTCTTTATTAATTTTAAGCTGGTTAGCCAAAAATCTACCTGATTTATTACCTTGTTCAAAGTTTTCTATCCTAAGTCTTTGAATTAAGAACTGGGTCTGTTCATTAATAATTTGATTTAATTCTAGCTTTGCTTTATGGATTTTGCCTAGTCTCTCCTCATCTAGAGAAGCTTCTAATGAATTAATAGTTTCTTCTAATTCCTGAATACGTTTTTTTTCCTTTTTTTTTTTATTTGATGAGAAAGAGATTATTTTACCTCTAATCACAGCTTTTCCTGCCTCCCAAAGAATGGATGGCGACGTACCAGGGAGGTCGTTATATTCCAAATATGAGGCTCACTCTTTTTCGAAATATTTAATAAATTCTTTATCCTTAAGTAAGGATATATTAAAACTCCAATTTTTGCTTTGAGGTGTTTCTGTTTTATTTACTAAAGTTAGAGAAACAGGAGCATGATCGCTAACAGCTATAGGGTGTATCTCAGTGTCTGAAATGTCAGTCAACAGTGAGCTGCTGACTAACAAATAATCCAGTCGAGAATATGAATGGTGGACATTTGAGAAGAAAGTATATTTTTTGTCATTGGGGTGAAGAGATCGCCATGCATCACAAAGTCCATAATCGCTCATGTACTGTTTGACTATATCTATAGATTTCCAGCTGCCCTGAGTCCCTGCTGTGCTGAGCCTGTCTATTTCTTCATTTAAACCAAAGTTGAGGTCGCCCCCAAGAAGAAGTGAGCAATCCATGTGTTCAATGAGCACAGAGAAGAAGGAATGAAAGAATGAGGGGTCATCAACATTTGGACCATATATACTAACAATACATAACTTTTGGTTATGTATAGCTAGTTTTACTATAATAAATCTACCCTCTGGATCTGTAACTGTATCTATTACTGTAAAATTTACATTTTTATTTATTAATATTGCTACTCCCCTTTGTCTATAGTTATAGCATGCAGAAAACACATTAGGAAACTCAGGGGATTTAAGATCATCTGCAGCTGAGGTAGATTTATGGGTTTCTTGTAATAAGATGACATCTGCCTTCAATCTTTTAAGCTGGTTAAAAATCTTAACTCTTTTCTCTCTGGTGCCAGCTCCATGAACATTCCACGTGACAAACCTTAGAGTAGTCATAGTTTTGAGATAAAAGTTGTAAAGTCCATATCACCATAGAAACTGATAAACACAGGTGTATTATTAGTTTGTGCTTGGGGTTGCCTAATTGAAAATCCAAAAGCCGAGATATAAGAAAGAGAGAAATAGAAGAAAGTTGTGAAGGTGTGAAGGGTGAGAGAGAAAGAAAGTTATATTATGAAAAAATTCTGTGTGTGTTTGTGAGTGATAAAAGAAGAAAAAAGGAGTGACAAAGACATTTGGTGATAGACATGTGAAGATGAGAAAAGAAAAAAGTCAGTATCCCAGTGCTTAGCCCTGGCCCCGCCCACATTGAGTAATGTAAACAACTTTACAGAGCTGTGCTAACAATACATTATAGTTGACTGATAAAACAACTCTTATCTGACCAGTGTTACATGACTAATAAAGCCAAGGAGTAAGCTGGCGGTCCCTGAACAGCTGCCCATTAACATGGAGTTTATCTACCGCTACTGTAGCTCTGGTGCCTTCACTGATATATTTCTTTCTAATTGGGAACAAAACGCGCCTTCTATCCAGGATTTCCTTCGGATATTGATCATTAACGCTGTAATTCGTTCCCCGCAGCTCTCTGCCCTGGCCTCTGACCTGCTCTTTTTGCTTGTAATGCTCGACAAAAGCATATGTCACTAAATATTAGCATATTAAGATCCTAGAGTAGCAGCCTTTCTTCAGTGTCTTGTTCCTTGTTATGCATGAAACTCAGGCCTTCATGGCATATAATATACTCGGACGGACAGACAGACAGACAGACAGACCAAAAAAGTCACCACCAAAAATAAATGTCACATACACTAATATTTCGTTGGATCGCCTTTAGCTTTGATTACAGTACGCATTCTCTTTGGCATTGTTTCAATAAGCTTCTGCAATGTCACAAGATCTACTTCCATATCCAGTGTTGCATTAATTTCTCACCAAGATCTTGCATTGATGATGGTAGAGTCTGACCACTGCGCAAAGCCTTCTCAGCACATCCCAAAGATTCTCAATGGGGTTAAGGGCTGGCCTCTGTGGTGGCCAATCCATTTGTGAAAATTATGTGTCATGCTCCCAGAACCACTCTTTCACAATTTGGGGGGGGGGGGGGGGGGACATGGGGAAAGAGGGGATTTGGGTCCACCCCCAGAATATGGGGGAATAGAAACTCAACTTTTCTATTCTTCCGTCATGATTGACAGCCAAGATTTTGTTTGACGTTTTTGGGGAGGCAAAGAAACCAATCAAAGTAAAAAAAATCCTGAGCCTGAATTTGTTTTTGTTATGTGGGTACATGGATGGGTGGGTCGGTGGCTCGGGGAGGTAATCAGCGTGGACACATTTGCAGGGTCAAAATGATTCCATGAATGATTACAGATTAAGTTTGACTTTTGAAACTGCAATACCAAGAAAGGCCAATAGGTGACAATTACAAGTTTTTCTGCTATTTTCTGACAGGTTACAAAACAACCAACAATCACAAGTTGACATGTTTTACAGGTATGTGAAATTCAGTCAGACATTGGATGAATAACATTTGTTTTGCAATCATTTAATTTAGGGTATTTAAGGACAGCTGCTCTATGACTCGTGACATGGTGGCACTTTTTTACCGCTTTGTCAGCCAGCATGGAAACTTCGCGTCTCACGTGTGTCACACGCCTCCCTGCCAAATTCAATCCGGTAAATCCAGCTTCTGGCGGTCTGCACTCTGATACCTCGATGCACTCTCTGGTCAGGCAGCACGGAAACTGCGTGCCTCGCTACCCCCCCAAAATGTATTTTTTCTCATATAATCTACACGATTGACGTAGCTCACCAGTTTTTGCTTCAAAACGGCAAATTTCGCCGAAAGGTGAGAGATTACTATGCCTGTTCCAGTGCTCCGGAGTCCAATCTCCTTAACAAATTTAAGACTTTTTTCCGGTTTGCCTTACTGATTAGTGGTTATCATACGGCTACACAGCTGTTCAGTCCGAATCCCTTGAGTTCCCTTCGGATTGTGCGTGTGGAAAAGCTCTTACTTTTACTATTAAACATAGCCCTTAGTTCTACTGTTATTTTTCTTCGATTTGATTTCACCAAATGTTTAAGTGATCACCGATCACGATCTTCAGGATTTTTTTCCAGCCACATTTCTTCCTCAAAGACGATGGGTCCCCACTATCATTCTACTTTTTAATAATGTGTTGGACAGTTCTTAACCCAATTTTAGTAGTTTCTCCAATCTCCTTAGATGTTTTCTCTGCTTGATGCATGCCAATGATTTGACCCTTCTCAAACACACTAACATCTTTTCCACGACCATGAGATGTGTCATTTGACATGGTTGTTTATGAAATGAGAAGCAACTGATTGCACCAGTTGGGGTTAAATAACTTGTTGCTAGCTGAAAGATAGTCGCCCATGCAGTAATTATCCAATAGGAGGCTAATACCTATTTGCTTAGTTAAATCCAGGTCCCGACGTTTTTTTGGGCCAGGCAGTGTAATAGACATTAGAATGACAAAATATATAAATAGTGCACTCAGCTTCTCCAACCCTAAATATTCAACTATGAGTATACTATTGTCCAAATTTTTATTTATTATCAAAATTCTATTCCGAATAAACATAAAGTTAGTAAAAAAGATGCTCAAAGATATATTTTATGTTATATTAACCAACAAATTATATATATATTTTAAACTTCCAGACTAAAGAAAAAAAATTCAATCAGACTGAAATCAGTAACTGATCACAGCAAAGGATTACCTTTTCTCCATCCACTCCTGGAGGACCTGGTAGACCGACTTCTCCCTGGTGATATAACAATGGATATGGTGATGGCTTCTAAACAAACATTAATATTTTTCCACAAATCTGACTTACAATGTTTTGGTAGACAATGTAAAAATAAATATTTGGGTTTAACATCAAGTTAAACTTAAGAAGTACAACCTGCCCCAGAAGCTAGTGGTTATCTTCTAACATCATGTCAAAACTGGACTTCCAGAAAGCATCTCCTACACTCTTCCCCCTCATCAACACTGGATCACTTGCAATTCTAAGGATCCACACATTTTTTTCTAATCTATGATAATCCTCACACATAGACACTGTAAAAAAAAACACAGCTTCCTGTCTTTTTCCTGTGGCAATTTAAGAAGTACAACCTGCCACAGAAGCTAGTGGTATCTTCTACACTACCATTATTCAGTTTGTCCAGTGTTGACCATCACTGTGTGGTTTGGCTCAGCCACTAAAAGAGGACAGGGAAATGAGACAGACATCTTTTAAAGAATATTTAAAAATGTAAAAGGATTATCAGTTTTGAAAAATAATCTGTTTTTATTTACATTTTATTTTAAGAAACCAGATTAAAAAATACCAATACCCTTTTTAATAATCACTGGAAAATGTAAATTGGCATTACAGCAATCAAACTACCGGCATCTTTACAATTGCTGACCAGCTTTTGTTCAATGTTTCCACTCAGTATTTTGGCCATTTAATCTTGTGATAGTCTTTGAGGCTTGCAGATTCAGGTGAGGGCTTAAGAAAAGAAAGCTTAGGAAAAGTTGATACCTGAGACTTACATCTACCAGGGGGTATAATTAATTTTGGGCTTAACTGTAAAAATTATGTAACAACCAGCGGCAGTTACAAAAAATAAAGCAAAGTCTATTAAAAAGCTAAACATCAGAAAATTATGTGTGAATGTTTATACATTAATTATGTAAAAAAAAGTATATTTACAAAAATTCTCTTACCTTTGCACCAGGGAATCCAGAGGGCCCTGGAGGTCCAGGTAATCCAGGAAGACCCTAAAATAATGTGAAATAATGTCAACAAAATATAAGATAATAATAATGATAATAATAATTAAATCACTTTTTGATTCTTCTCATATATAAATATCTGGTTGATGTTTTTTTTTTACTTTACCAGAATCAGAATCAGAAATGCTTTATTAATCACAGAGAGGAAATTCAGGATTTTCAGTATAACCCTTCCGAGAGAAGAAAAAAAAGAAGGATCCCCTGCACCACAGAGCATGAAGCCACTCAGCCCCTTGGTAGGAGCAGGAAGGAGCGGGAAGGAGGGGGACTAACACACTGAGATCCAGGAATGCGTGCGTGTCTGTGATTGTAGTGAATGTGCATGCGTGTGTGCGTCAGTAATAGTGAACTCTCACTCAGAGGCCTTTTCCATTGACTTGTTTTCAGAGTTGGTTCGGTGCTAGAGTCTGACTTAGAATCGGTTCTTTGTTTCTCCACTGTGTAAGCACCTGTTTTTCAGTTCGGAACGAGTGCTTAGCCAAGCACCAACTCGAAGCTGGGTGAAACTGGTGCTTTCTAAGAACCAGTTTCTACTCCCAGGTGTGCTGGAGGGACTACTTTAAGTGAAACAAACAACCGCATTTTGTTTTTCACACACCTTTGCAAATCCAGCAAAGTGTGGAAGCACAACAGCAGCATTCGAAATGGCAGGATGGTGCTCTCCATTGTTATCTTTCTCTGTTCGCGTGCTTCCTGTTTTGGTCTCCCCCATGGGGGCATATACCGCTGCGTGCTATGATTTAGATGACGTTAAGACGCAGCACCGACTAGGCTCCATGTCTGCAAAAACGTAAACTGGTTATTAGAACGAACCAGCTAAGAACCGGCTAAGCTCTGGCTCTAGCACCAACTCCGGTTCTTCCTCAATGGAAAAACCCTATGAGTCCCATGTAAAGACAGGAGGGTGGGCAAGGAGCTACTGTCAGCATTGCCCTCCTGGAGAGCTTTTGTTTGCTAGCCTCAAGGCCAGCACAGGGAGCCAAATTACAGATAGTTCAATTCAATTAAATTCAGTTCATTTATATAGCGCCGATTCACAGCAGATGTCATCCCAAGGCACTTAACAAGAAAAGTGATTTCAGCACAATAACTGTGTTTGTTTTGGTTACAGGCAGGAGCTCTGTTTTGTCTGCCTTAAAGTCTCTGAGCTGTCTCCAAGACCAATTCACAGGGTCAATTTCCACCAAGCCAGGCTGAAAGTTTCTCCAAGATGGTTTCCATTCCACGTGTAAGTTCCAACATCGCAGCCAACCTGCGATTTAGTTCATTTAACGCTTGAGTCTAAGCACTTAAAGCCCGACACATCCCTTGGTGTTGGTCAGGCAGGTTCCCAATTGCTGCTAACACCTGTTGAAGTTTACGATAAACCAGGAATCTACCTGCTCCAAACAGCAAAACCTGGCTACCATCAATTCAATTATATAGACATCTTCCATGTCCTTGAAGGACAGCAACGACAGACACATAATCTTCCACTTTCCCCAGGAATTCACAATGTAACCACCCAGAAGCATACCGAGAGGACAAGAGAGCTCCCCAGGACCCATTTTTCGATTGGAGAAAATTTGATCCATCGCATTTAGAGACGAGCTGACTAAATCCATGGTAAAGATGGTTAAAACTTCAGATGAAAAATGCAGAGAGGTGCTCCAGATAGATGTGACAAGACAAGAGTAGCAGGCCAGACACAGAGAGGAGGGGGGAGCAGATATAAGATCGTCCTCGCCAAGAGCAGGATATTATCATGATAATATCCGGATAATATAATACCATATAGCCAAAGTATAGAAGTTGCAAGTGATAAGTGAACTGCTTTCATCTCTACACTGTTTTTGCACCTTCGAGCTTGGTTTTCTAGTGTAATATGTACCCTGCCTGAAAGTTTGATTGCTATTTCACTATTTGTTCTCTTCCTTGCTAAATCACACGGAGTCCATTTCATAGCTAGAAAATTCCTGAATAAATTTTGAACAGGGCCTTGTGTGTATTAATCAGACCCAAATCAGTGGTTCTGTTGCCGAGTTAATAATTAATCCCAGACCAAATAATAGCTGGCTACAGATCTTTCAAAAATGTAATTCTGAGGTTCCCTCATCCAAATGGCAAAGCACTAAAACCACTCTTTGTGGTTTTGTATCTTCTACCAGGATCTTACTCTCAATTTTTAGATCAGATCTCAGATTTTTTTATCTGATTTAGTTTTAAATACTAATACAGAGTAAGAGTGATAGCCTAGATATAGTCTTTAATGCTATCTTAGACTTAGTTAACTTGCTCAAAGATTCCACATACCTACACACATATGTATATTTGGACCTGGTGCTGACATATGGCATTGAGTGTGAATAAATAACAGAACTTCCTCATAACCCTGTCCTGTTTGAATATTTTTCTGAGTTCTTTTACTAGATACTCCAAAAATGTAAATATAGTACAGCATGGTATCTTAGTACCCATTTTTGGGATGAAACCATACTGCTGCTCACAAATGCTCACTTCTGACTGAAAGCCTAGCTTCCACAACCCCCACAAGTTAATTTTATTTATTCCTTTATTCCTCTGTAGTTGCCACAATTCTGTAAATTTAGCTTGTTCTTAAAACACTACAACACTTTTCCTCCATTCCTCAGGCATCTTCTCAGCCTTCAAGTCCTTGTTGAACTACCTAGTCAAAAACTCTTCTGCCACCTCTCCTAGGCAATTTCCATACCTCCACAGGTATGTCATTAGGACCAACTGCCTTTCTTCTCTTCATCATCTTCAAAGCAGTCCTCACTTCATCCATACTAGGCAGGGCAAGGTAATTTTATTTGTATAGCACACTTTCAACAACAAGGTAATTCAAGGTGCTTTATATGATTACGGGGTAAAATAGAAATAGCAGTAGAACACAGACAGAGCATATAAAGTAAAAACAGCAACAAAGCAAGAAGCACACACAAAACATATGATACATGAAAACATTACTCAAAGGCAGCTCTAAATAGAAGTTTTCAGTTGTGATTTCAAAGAACTCAGTGTTTAAACAGTCTGGAAGTTTGTTCCAGATTAGAGGAGCATAGAAACTGAAAGCTAGGGCTGCACGATTAACCTTTTTCGCATCGATATTGAGGTTTTAACTCCTGCGATAACCTAACCTCAGGAGGCTGAGGTTTATTTCCCGCCCCTGACATTTGAGTGACAAACCTATTCACCAATCAAAATGGTTGAGTCTCGCATTCCTGGCTTGGTGGCCAATCAGAAACGGTGATGGGAAACAAGCTTGTATGCAGAGCAGTGTTGCCAACTTGGCGACTTTGTCACTATATTTAGCGACTTTTCAGACCCCCCTGTGAACGTTTTTTTTTTTTAAGTGACTAGTGACAGATCTAGCGGCTTTTCCATGTGTTGCTAGAGACTTTTGGCGACTTGTTCAATGTGAAAGCAGAATGTATTCCTCACTGTTCTGAGCGGGTAGCGGGAGAGGAACCTGGCTGCAGATCTCCGCTGTCAGTCTCTCTCTGCTGCCGCGCTCAGGTATGGTTGCCAACCATCCCGTAAAAAACGGAATCGTCCCGTATTCAGAGAAAATATTACACGCTCCGTATTGAGGTGAGAAGGAACGCGATTTGTCCCGAATTTCAGCTAGAATGAAAAGACACAAAGCTGGAGTTATACTGTGTCTTTAACCTGCGCAGCTGCCTCGTCTTCTCTCATTCTCTCCCCTCCCTCTCCTGTTGCTCCTTCAATCATGAAACTGATCAATGATCAGCTGATCGGCTTTTCTGTCACAGTCTCGTCTCTGTTTGTTTATCGCGGACTTTTAGCAGATAGAGGAAACCAGTGGGTGTCGCGCTAAACAACAACAGCACGTATAAGCTTGATAAACTGTCGTTAGTATTGATTTAATATGACTTTCTGATGTTTGCTGGAGCCACAGCCGTAACAGCTGCTGGTCATGATATCGGTTTGGACATGTGGTGAGATGGAAACATGAAGATGAAACCAGGAGATGTTCTTACTGAATCATCAGAGCTGAACAGGTGATGGAGAAACAGGTTTACCTTTTAGGTGACATGAATGAGTTGAAGGGACGTTATAAACAGTTTCTGAGAGACAAATAACACCAGGATCGTTTTATGTAGCTGACAGCTGGTAACTGTGCAGGGGCGGCTCTAGCAAAGTTTTGCCCGGGGGCCAGGTAGGGCATTAACAGGAAAAGGGGGGCACAAATACATACTTTCCTTATTCTCATTTAAAATGTCTAGCTTTTAATAAATAATTATCTGAATCTTACAACCAATTGGATGTAGTGGTCATAAATCCTTTATCATATACAGCAAATATTAAGTCTAATACAGTATCCTACTAAGCTATAGTACTTTTTCCTTCGGGAAGGTACCATCTGTGCAGTCTGCAGTTCTGTCAAAGAAAGATGTTGAATCTATTTAATTATTATAGAAAAACAATTCATTTCTGTGCATTTGTTTTACACGTGCATTAAATGAAAGTCGATTAAGCATCATGAGGCGGAGGGTGGGGGGTGGTTCCTTATTTTTTTTGCTGAGTGTTGGCAACCCTACTGTCAGGTTACTACGTTTTATCTTGCAGAAGGCTGGATAAGGTCTTGTTTTTAATTGTTATCGTCATTTATTTTAAAATGGGTGCAATATAACAGTTTCATGTTTAGTAAATGGCAGTGGACTGCAGAAGATTTTGTTTTCTAATTGTAAATCTAAATCTAATAAGAGTTCATTTTCTATTTTTCAATGGCAAAGATTCGTCAATAATAATAAAAAATTAAGCTACCTGTTTAAGTTAATTTCCATTATGTCTTATTCTTTGGTATTTAGGTTCAGGTATTTAATAACAAAAAGCACAAAGCATTGAACAATCTCATTACCTCAATCACTATGTAGTTTATATTAGAGATTTTTTAGGTTCAACAGCAGACAAAAGCCAGAGGAGGGCCCTGGCCACATAAATATGTTTTAGGTTATTGTATATTGTTCGCATTGTGTGTCCAGTTGTACAAGACTGTGTTGTAAAAGTAACAATATATTTCTTTCATAATTTTAGTTTTATGCACTTAAAAGTATCGAAAGTAAAAATCGAAAATCGCATTGCAATCGCAATATTGGTCAGAAAAACCGCAATTAGGTTTTTTGTCAAAATCGTGCACCCCTACTGAAAGCTGGTTCTCCATGTTTGGTTCTAATTCTAGGGATGTTGAGTAGACTGGAATTGGAGGACCTGAGTGTTCTGGGGGGTGGGGATAGTAACAATAGATCTTTCACATACTTTCGTGCTAAGCCATTCAACGATTTATCACCTAGTTGAAAGTATTTAGAAGTCTATTCTCTGAGCTATAGGGAGCCAGTGTAAGGACTTTAGAACTGGGGTGATGTGCTCTACTTTCCTGGTTCTAGTGAGGAACACGAGCAGCAGCGTTCTGGATCAGCTGCAGCTGTCTGACTGACTTTTTAGGCAGACCTGTGAAGATGCTGTTGCAGTAATCAATCCGACTAAAGATAAATGCATGGATGAGTTTTTCCAGGTCCTGTTGTGACATCAGTCCTTTAATCCTAGAAATGTTCTTCAGCTGATAGAAGGCTGACCTTGTTATTGCCTTTATGTGACCCTGCAGGTTCAGGTCTGAGTCCATTACTACACCTAAATTTCGGGCCTGATCTTAAGTTTCTAGCTGGATTAACTGAAGCTGTGTGCTGACTCTTGATCGTTCCTCTTTAGGTCCAAAAGTAATTACTTCTGTTTTGTTTTTGTTCAGCTGGAGAAAGTTATCTTTACCAGATCTCTTTCTGTACCATGGTGGGGGCAGAAACCCCCGCCCCAGCCAGAAACCAGCCTGAAATTATCAAAATTGCGGTTACTGATGTGTGAGTGGAACTGGGAGCCAACAACTTTCTAAAGGATTTTTGAAATAAAGGATGGTTTGAAATTGGACAAAGATTATGGGAGTTTTTAGGATCTGCACCAGGTTTTCTGTAAGCCTGTGGCTGTAAGTCGCCGCTGCAAGGCACAAGGACACGATGCAGCACCCGCAAAACATCTCATTTCCGTAAACAATGCGGGAACACATGCACTGAGTTTTTTCTGCCGTAGTTTGAGTACTTTATAAATCTAATGCAAGAAAATGGTTCTTGCTTGTGTAGCAAAGGGTTGCGAAAACAAGTCAAAGACATACAGCAACATAATGTTTTACAGAATTCCATCTAATGTTGAATGAAGAAGACAATGGCTTGCTGCCCTGGGAATTCCAACAAAACCAGGATTTCACACCAGAGGCCAATAAGAAAAAAATACAATATTCTTCCAGAAAGATGGTACTGCGTCTTAAGAATACGGCAGTCCCATTCAATTTCTGTACAGATACTGAATGAAGTGCATCATCAATGGCTTCAAGTAATGATCTATTTACTATAAATTTGTGGGTGTAATTATGTTATTATGTATTATACTGTAATTGTGAAGTCTGGCAGACAATGTCACCTCCAGACCTACTGTATTACATTTACAACATTTCACCCTTAAAACTATAAATGGTGAATTTTGTAGAGTAAATATCTTTTAGATGTCTTTTGCAGCGCTGCGTCATGTCCTTGGGCCTTGCAACGGCGCAAGGACACAGGACACAGCGGTGCTTTGTCGTAATGTAGTCCCAGATCTAAATCGGCTCCTGTAATTCTTTCATGTTACTTATTATTTTCATTTGCAATTGATATGAATATTGAGGTCACCAGAAATAATTAGGATCATTATTGGGTAATTCTCATGACTTTTGCACACAAAATGCTAGTTGTTACCATTCTCTTACATTGTTTATGGTAGGCTAAAGCAAACGAAAGCTGCTAGATTAGGAGAATGACTATACTTACAAATAGCTTTTTGTCACTTATCTATCTCTGGGGAATATGGCAACAGACAAAATTTTACTTTGGGGTGGAAGATCCCTCTTAGCTTGATTCACATACTAAGATAACTATGCTGATTTCTGACCTAATTCTCACCTTCCGACAATCTTAAGGAAGCTCCAATATATCGTGATTGCTCTAAAGATATCAGATAATCCTGCTGTGTGTGGTCAGAGTGCTCTTGTCTGCTCGGGAGGACGTTGGGACCACTCCGATCACAAATCGTGGATATTCAACATGTTGGATTGTCTTGGCCCGATATCACCGTGTGTGTGGTGTGTTCCATACGAGCATGCAGCCTGTTGAATGTGATGTCTACCCAATCAGAAAGGAATCTGAGGGGCAGCGATACATCTTGGAAGCGTCTAGCTTGCCAAATAGTGATGGGAATTCCATCTCTTTTCGGAGAGTCGGTCCTTACGGCTAGTCTCACTAAAAAGAACTGTCTCTTTTGGCTCCAAAGTGGCTCCTCTCATTTCTGTTTCTTAAATTCATTTATATCTAAAAAATAATGTAAACTTATGTGTAAAATGAATTATTAATCTACAAACACATTACAGCAAAAGTTTATTATTTATTTGCCTTATTATATTCGCCATGGAACAGAGTGCTAGATAAATTTTAAAGTACAATACAAACTATAATTGTATGTAAAATACTTATAGACTATTTGTATTGAAAAAAATATTGAACGCTAAGATAATATAGATAATTGTAGAACCTCCTCAATATATTTTAACTGCGTACAATAAACTCTCAGTTTGAATTACACTATAATTGAAATTCATCAAAATATTGCTGTGTTCCTGCAGTCACTCATTTTCTCACCTTTCCAGCATGTTTTGTCTGTAGCACTTTGTTTTTTTTCTCCTTTTGCACTGTCCTGTTTCTTTCTGTGTTTGTAGCATTATCTGTGTCTGTACCCCCTTCCATCCCACTTCTGCTCAATGCGGACACAGAGACGCTGCCCACCACAAATCATGTAGTTGACCAATCATGTGTGTCTTGAACAGAAGAAAAAAAAAGCGGCTCCGTCTCACAGGCAGGAGCCAGCGTCGATCGGTCACTTCAAAGCGCCAGCTCTAAGAGCCATTTTGTTAGTGACTGACACATCACAACTCCCAGACCAAGAAGAAGAAAGTTAGGTGATGCAAGTGTGGTATGCCGCAAAATTGGCCACTTTTGTATGCATTTTATTTGAGTAAAATTAATCTAATTTAGCTAAGAGCTAGAGTGATGTTATTTTATTTTCATATATATAATGAAAAGATGTGAGTGTAAGCAGAACCAAAGTGGAACTTTCGACACGGGAGCAGTTTAGTTCTGGGTTGTTTTATTGTGGATACTTCCGCCCACCTTTCAGACGCAACCTGGACAACAAATGGTGAATGCTCTGTCTTGATTGTTTCTTGCAATCTGTTGTACAGGTCAGTAGTCGATAAAAATGACCAATGTTAATTCTGTAAGTCACATTGCACA
Organism: Valencia hispanica; assembly: GCA_963556495.2. NCBI lineage: Eukaryota > Metazoa > Chordata > Actinopteri > Cyprinodontiformes > Valenciidae > Valencia > Valencia hispanica. The sequence goes on from OY747711.1 coordinate 53,249,358, forward strand.
TATGTGAATGTTATTCAGAGACTTTGATATTGTTGTGAGCATGTCAGATGAACTTTAAAACGTTATGAGAACTAGTGATGGTGAGATGAAGCCCCATGAGGCATTGAACCACTTGAGCCAATTGGTTCAAGAAAGGGTTCTGCTCACGGAGCTTCATGTGAACACAAGCCCCCCCTACTGGCCAGGTACATAATCACAGGCAGCTGTAGCTCTTAGCCACTTAATATGTGAAGCATTAAAGTTGTAAGTCTGCTATGGTTCCTGGGAATGGCTATGAGTTCCCCCAAAAAAATATCTCTGTATATGTCTGTAAATTATCCCAAAATGGTACTATTATATGTTATGGCAGGTTGTTTAATAATGTTTTTCTGTCACTTGAGGCAAAAGACATGGGCTTAAGCAGGCAGAGGAAAGTGAAAAAGCTTGTGGAACTAGGAAGAGGGCACTAAAAATGATTGTGTAAATCATAACCAAACAGGGGGAAAACATTTTTATTCAAAAATAGCCGTTTCTCAACAGTTTTAGGTTTCCTAATCCTTTTTCTTGACACCACCTCACCAGCCTTCGAAAACACAAAAAGAGGACACTTGGCCCAGTCCTGAAACACTGTCATGACTGTGACCAGACTTTTGATTTTAACATATTTAAAGCATGCATTCTCCATGTGGTTAGAATAAACAGTTAAATAACAAACTTCAGATAGACTTTCACAAGTGCAAAAATGACTTTAAAATCTCTAGAAATTAATTAATAATAGAAATAATTACTCTTCCGAATTAGAAAATGTACCAGAAACAGTAATAGTTTGCTTTACTGGACAAAAAATTAAACAAAAATCTGAAATACCATTCTGAGAAAACAGGTATTTTCTTTTCAATGTAATAATAAAATTAAAAAGCAGCAGTCTCAAAAAACACAATAATGCCTGCTCCATTTTTTTAGATTTTATCTTCATCCTCCTCAGTCAGTTTATAGATGAGTTATTATTATAGATTTCGTTTCCATGTGGACCTACTAGATCTTTGCCACTTTTGTCACACACAGAAACCCATATGCCAGCTATGCCAGCTCTGTTTGTCTGTAAAGCTACACTTGCGCTTTAATATCTTGTAAACAGTCATAACGCCATGCGCTCAGCACGGCCAAGTGGTGCAGCGCATCAAAGCCCGCTGTCTTACTTCTATGAAACTGTTCAGAATCATCCACGAGAACGATAGATGAGAGGAAATGTATCATATTGCATGCATCGCACCAGTCAATCTAAGAATGCTTATTAAAAACGATGAAAATCCAGACATTTTCATCAATCTATGAAATCCCCCCGGACGCCCTGGACTGCACGTGAAAAGTGGACATGTCCGGGGAAAACAGGACGGTTGGTCACCCTACCTAAATCTTATCTTTCTGTCCTCACTCTCCTAAATCTTCAAACGATCTGTCTCTATACTCTCCAAACTATATAAACACTAACCAAACTCTCCTATCCAAACTCTAAACTGACTGCAACTCTCCTACACAAACCCACATTTTGAATGGAGCCTGATGGGATTATATTCCTGTCAAACCACTCCGCAAACCCTGAACCACTTCCTGAAGCAGTCACGTGGTACAGCCGGGAGGCGGGGCTTCAGACGTCATCGTTTTCAGCTCCTCCCCTAAATAAAGCAGTCCTCGACACGCGCTTTGTAGAAATGCTCCCTCCACTCCTTGACAAACGCTTCGTGGCCTCGGCACACATCATAACATCACTAATGAGAACTCTGCCATGCTCTGGGCAGCAGGCACAGACGTTGCTGCATCAAGGGGCTGAGGGTTTCTTTTACCCGTGTCTTGTCTTGCAGGCGTGCCACTATATTTGTATTTTGCCTTGTTTGCACTGATTTATGTTGGGTTCCCGCACACTGTAGGTTAAGAAAGGGTTAAATATTGTAAAACTGCATTTGTTTATTGAGAATGTTAATTTATTTTATGTAGTGTGATATGAATGATGAAACAGAGTACATGAGAATGTTAAACATAGATGAATAATTGGATTAATGGACATTTCCAGGCACTTAAGTAAAGCACTGGACTGAGACAGCCATGAACACTCGGGGAATGTTATGTGTTATAGTCTTTTTATTGTGGATACTTCCGCCCACCTCTCAGACGCAACCTGGACGACAAACGGTGAATGGTGTGTCTTGATTGCTGCTTAACACTTGCCTCTGTTTTACAGAGTGATCATTTTGTTGCCGTGGTACCAATCCTGGGACCCGTAACACAAGTACGCTGGACGGAGCGAGGGAAATTCAAAGAAATGTTCATGAGTGAAATCTGTTTGTGTTTGGTGTATTGTCATTGCTGTGTAAACGCACACCACATAATGTACGACCAAAACTGTTATATCCGTCATTTTTGTTATTGCAATGTGTGGTCTGTTGGGTTTCGAAAAACTTAGTACATATTTTAAATATTGCCATGTAAACGAAGTGATTGGTTCAGGTTAGATCAACCAAATTTGGAGGTAGACTTAATTCTGCTCTACCGTGTATCACACAATTTAGCTGAGATGCATCACCATTTGTCCACCTAGACGGTGCGTTACTCTCATTCATACCCAACCAGTGCAGACCGACCCTGACAAAAAAAATCAGATCTCTATGGTGCCAAAATCTCTTCTTCATTAAGTTTTTCTTCCATTAATAGAGAGTTTAAGGTTTTATTTAAACCATTGAACAATCTCATCAGTTTTTACCATGCTCATTAAACACCAGTTATAACAGTGATATTTCTAAAAAAGATTGGGATAAAATGTTGCCTAAGTTACCCTAAAAATCTGATGACTGCTTTAACATACATAGACATAAAAACTGAATGATTGAAATACCTTAAATAAAAGAAGCATGTGACACTTTTTTGTTTACTGCAACACTTGTAGAATACAGTATGTATAGACCTTATAGTTTATATCAATTACCCGTATTTATTATTAAGACCGTTATGGGGTCCATTACAATACTATCTTTGGTTCAACTTAATACCGTCCTCAAGATAGTGCTAATGTTAAACCAAGTTTTTTTTAAAGTTAGTTTTGTTTAATATCAAGTATCCTACATTGGCCTCCTGGTTAGTTTAATTTTATATTTGAGTAGTCCTCCAACTACCCACCGTATACTTAGGGATAAACAGAAATTACTTACCATCAGGGGTATATTGTGGATATCCTGTAAAGAAACATATAATATTACCATACTCGTATTATTTTTGTTCCTGGAATACAATGCATGCTCGAATAATGGAATACATTTTCATTGTTCTGGATTTCAGGCTTTCCTGGCTGCCTAGCTGGACCCGGTGGACCCTAAGCAATAAGAAAAAACAATTGTAAAATCTGTGGACAATAGATTTTTTTTAGTTCTCTGAGTTTCGAGGAGAAAAAAATGATAAATTGAAAAAAAAAAAACTATGTATCTTTATAGACTTACTCTTGGGCCACAGGGACTCCGCCACCTGCTTCCACCAATAGTTAAACGGAGTTCTATAATTTCTTTGCATAGTGCTACTCTTTTATTTTTTTATTTTTGTGGAGAAATGTTTTCACTTTTTTTCTTACCTGGTTTCCTTTCTCACCCTAAAACAAAAAAATTTTCATTAAGTATTTTTTGGCAAAGTGTTAACTACTGAGCTAAAAGGTAATCACTGATACTCTATCTCACCTTGGGCCCCATTAGACCGGGTAGTCCTGGTGAGCCTGGTTCCCCCTTACTCCCCTTAGCCAAAGTATTCTGCTCTCCCTTTTCACCCTGGCACATATGGAAAAACAAGTCCTAACAATATGCATGTTTCTTTGACAAACCATGAATCCAGGTGTTACTGTTAATGTGGACAGTATTTTAAAATTCTTTGAGTATTTTTTTTCTGCTCTCTGCCCTTATCCTTCAAGTACAAGTTAGTTTTGGCACAAACATTTCGCAGATAGTGTGCCAAAATTCAGTGCACTGTTTTCGCTGCGCTGTGATTCGTCGTAGCTGATGTGTGCGCACTAAGCAGCAGATTCCAGTGGTTGAAATCAATACGTTGAAGTTGTAACCAAAAATAAACACATAAAAAAAATATTTATAGTAGGAAACGATTACTGATAAGCGGAGAGCTGTAATTATGTTTGTATAAAAATGAAAGCAGACATGTGAATATTTTTATGTGGCTTTACATTCAGAACAGGTTAATGTGAAAGTTTTCTCCAGGTGAAAATCTGACACTAGTGCATTTGTTTCACACAGGGTCTTACATGTTTGGGGTTTTAGTGCAATTTGAAATTCAGTTTGTGTGTGTGATTTTTTTCCCCCCTGCTGTAATGGTTCACATACAACTTCAGATTTTTGTTGCTCAAGTTCTTAACTGCAATTCTACAAGTGTTCAGGTAGATGTTTGACATATAACTTCAGATTTTTGTTGCTCAAGTTCTCCAATGGTATTCTACAAGTGTTCACATCGCAAGCTACAACTACATGCGTTTTGGCACATATCTACCTTCATAAACAATCAGCTGACATCTGTTGCGACACACTCAGACATTGGGTGGCGCTAACCCACATTCTAGCTCCAACAGGAGAAGAAGAGGACAAGAGGTTTTATAAGGCCTTGAGTCACTGGAGCTCGCGCTCTTCAGTTTGGGCTTTCAGCCAGACAGAGCTAGGAGGGACCACATCCTTCCTTCGCGGGCAAGGGAATCACGCGAGTTTCTGGGAGAAACTCACTCCAAGGATGACAAAGACTGCTGATCGATCAGGTGAATCGCAACCCACTGAGGAGATAAATCCCACTGTTCTGCCCTGAGCCCTACAGAACCTCTCTGACTTACAGACGCTGCCGTGTGGAGGGGACCACTAACAAGCTACTGTAAGCCGCAGAGCCGCGTCCAGACTGGAGCATTACCCCACCGCTACAAAGCCTGGGAGGAATGCTATCTTGAACCAACAGAAAAGGTACTGTGTCAGTGAAGGAAGGTGGAGCTGATTGCTGTTTAGCCAAGCCAGAGAGGACGCCGTCCAAGCTAAGGCTACATGCACCCCAACAGCCATAAGGCCTCCCACTTCTAATGGGCCGCAGCTGTTGTTAGCCTGCCGGCTAACGTTGTTTAGCTTCCCCCATCATCCGAAGCAACCTGCAGAACTTTAACCGTTCAATAAGGTCTGTCTGAGCAGAGGCGAGATTAGTTAAAGATAAACAAGATTTAAGGGTTGTTTATTTTCACTGTGATTTGTTACTTTGTGTAAGATTTCATTTATTGTTCGGGTACAAACAGACCGGTCGGCCTGGAGGTTTAAACAGGGATTTTCGAGGTTTCCGATGGAAACTCGTTTTATATCCTGCAACCTGAGTTACTCAATCCGACAGTTTTCCTTTGTTTGGTGTTTAATAAATGAACCAGAGCGGCTTTAAGCAGCTCCACGTGAGTTAGCTGTAGGGTACATGCTATAGCGAACCACGTGGGCCCGCCTTTGACGGTATTTTACTCATGAACAATAAAGACTGCCGTTAATGCTATTCAAAATAGAGATCGACTTTAAAACGGATAGTTTAAACACTAAAACTAATCTTTTAAGTCGTTTTTGAAACCACCTTCTTCGTAAGTCAGAATACGAAATTAGATCGACATAATTGGTGCGGCCATTAACGTCAACATAAAGTCTAAATATTAAATTAGATAAATCACTGCAGTGACCGATCCATAAAATATAATCAATTATCTAAAGGTTATTGATTTCTAATTCAGCAAATGGTTTATTGAAACTTTGCTTCTTCCAAATAATGTTTTCTTCACTTCTGATTTGCATTGTGAATTGGTGGTTTGGAAACAAACCAGAAGATGTTGATTAGTCTTAAACTGACCACAATTAGTTAAAACTAATTTAGTTTAATTCCCAAAACTCTTCAATACAAGCCTTGGTATTTAAGCAAACATAATAATTCTGAACTGTGACATCATTATAAATTTATTGGTTATTGTTTCTATTTCTGTGCATATTTATCACTTTTACAGTTTTTTTTGGGTGTTAGTTTTATTATAGTTATTCTTAGTGGTTTAGTTGTGTGTTACTAGTTTGAGTTTCTTGATTAAAGCCTGTTAACTGAAAATTGAATTCTTTTTGTAATAAACTCTTGTATTTTGGAAAACCGTTGTTATTTCACCTACATGTGTAGTAACTTGCTGTTAAGAGAGCGCCAGCAACTTATTCCTTCATATATTGTTTAATTATCTCAGCCTTATCAGGCAGGTAAGCATAAACATAAACTGAGACTATACAATTAGGCTATTGATTTTCCTGGAATCCAGGTGGTTCCCTTAAACTTGGTAATTTTTACATAAAATTATTAATCTTATTAATAATTGCCCTAAGCAATTATTTGTAATTATTCATAGCCAAAAACTACCTATCTGTGGCACAACACATCCACATGGCTACTGGAAATAAAATGCAAATCTGAAGGAATCCCAGTTAGTTGAAGGGATTTTTCAAGTAGCTGCTAATGCTGCAGTCAGGCATGGCTGGGACACTAGTCTGTCAAAATATAAAAACTCCAAAGGGATTTAAACATATTTTGTATTCAAATATGGGCACAGTCTTGTTTAAACATTTCTAAACACTTAAACTTGCTGTTTTCAAAAAGTTATATTGTTGTATAATCTATTTATCCAGGCTCTGGCTATGCCTGCCTATACTACTTTATTTATGAGAAAACATCAAACCAAATCTCCAGTCAGTTTTACACTTTTAGTTTTCACAAAAACTTTTGAGCTACACCTGCCAAACTGTCTCAGGTACAACATTTTAGAAACACGTAGGGCACACATGCTGACTCGCATGCTGCAGATTTGTATCTGTTTAATAGTGGGTATATCCATATATATTTTAAATGCAGATGTACACTGTTATTTACATTCAAGAGCTGCAGCTAATAATTATTTGCAGTGGCGTTTCCTGGACTTGGAATCATTGGGGGCTGAGCTCACACCCTCAGAGGAATCTGGGGGAACCTATGCAGTAAAAAAAGCTTTTTATTAAAGCTTTTTTGAGCATTGTGGGACCTTGTTTAAAGCCAAATACGGCGATATGTACTTCAGAATGTATTTATTTTCAAACTTAAACGTGACAATATAAAGAAGATCTCTGAAATCAGTATTAATATTAGGTAAAACAAGATGATAGAATTAGTCAATAGGTAACAATTATAAAAAAAATTTCCCTTCCCTGGCGAGCACAAAAGTTAGTTCTGTGTGAGGTTGCATGGTGGACCCCTGTGTCCTGTCTAGGTCATCTGTAAACCAAGAATAACATCAGATTTCTTTTATCTTAATAGATGTTATCAAAAAGTAATCATAAAAGGAAATGACCGTTGCAACATGATTAGCATTCAAGAGTCATTTTTGGGGGAAAATTGGCTCAATTGTATAGTTTTAACTAGAAAAGCACTCAGAGCGCAGACCTCCGCAAAGGCAGCTCAGTCTGTCGAGACAGCAGTCTTTGTACTCAGAAAAAAAGTTAAACTGTTGATTTAATCAGTGCTGTAGTCTAGTTTATTCTAGTAGTATACTCTGATTTGTTTCCTCCCAGACGATCATCGGTCAAAATGTTAAATCAGTCATTGATTAGTCAGAGATTTTAATCCTGCCCTGCTTTCTGCAACAACTCCTTCTATTCTGTATTTTTGAAGATGCTACATTATCACTTTTTGTGTAAATAAAAGTCTAATGAATGATAAGACAAACAGCTTTAATTAGTTAGAATTATTTATGTATTATAAGTATTTAAATTTACACCAATCTTTGAACCCCCAAGGTATGATTCTGTCTGTAACTCAGTCTAGGCCCCGCCCCCTTTGTATTACAGCCCTGCTTTTATTTTAGTGTGACACCCCAAGATCATCACTGGCCCCATTTAGCCCTCTTTAAAATCTTCCTAGATACACCCCTGCTCACCAGTGTTAATGAAGCATTTTTTGGCTTATACAGATGTGGGTATGAAAAATTTCCGCCTTTTTCAGCTGATACTCCTGTAGTATCAGTGCAGTATTGTCGGGTTATGATCGCGTTACTATCAGCTTAACAAATTCGGCCGCAACATACGTCATTACGTCCCTTGTCCTGACGTAGCGAGTGGAAACACCCCTACTCCAAGCGGTCATTCAATTTCTGCAATCGTAAATCTATCCACCAGGAGGCGCAGAAGTGCAAGCCTCTGTAGTCTGTAGATTCGATTACACAGGCAGTGGGCTGACGCCGTGTATCTGCTTTAGTTTTTGAAAAAAATGATTTCCTTTGAGGGAACCCCTGGATCTTTTACATTTTTTAGCTTTGTCTTTATCAGATTTTGTTTGTTGGCACTCGTAATTCTTGCAATATTTTTAATAATCATAGATTAAAGACAAAACAAAACACAAAATAATCATTGAGGGGAAGAACATTACCAATTGTTTTGACTTCAAAGAAAATTAATTATATACTATAGTAAACATTTATATTTTGTTAGGGAAGTTTCATATCCATACATGTAAATTTCAGGATTCTTCACCATCATTTAAGTTATTTTTGATAGAGGTGGATTATTATTTTAAGTATCTTAATTTAATTACAAACAAGAAATATATATCATTAATGAACATCTATTCAGAAATGTTTAACGGATAATATGTCACTATAACTATTTCTCATGGGATACGTTATTGTTATAACGAATGTGAGCTGGAAAGACTGAAATGTTGTTGTTGCTACAATTTTAAATAAAGATTTTTTTTTTAAAGCTGTTCGTCTCAGAACATCAGCTGATGTAAACAATGCGGACACGTCGTAAAACCTAAATATCATGAGCGAAATAAGGACCTTAAGTTTGAAGGTGAGTATTAACGTTGCTCAAATATGCTAGCTACGCTATTTATTTGATGTATAACTTTGGCGAGGTTTATTTTGTGTAATGTTAGGTCTTGTTAACTGGCGTAAGTAATTAGGCCTAGCAGATTTATTACTGTTCACTACTACCACGGATGCTATTTTTGGGTGTATTTCTGAACTGATAATTGTATAGGCTGGTAGTAGTGAGGCTAATAAGTGACTGATTTATTAGATATATTGTTGGAGAGTTAATTTTTGTATTTTTAACATCAGTCAACTGTTAATTTAACAGCTAAGGAACACAATTACAGGAATAAATTAAACGATCCAAGAAAAATGATAGCATAAACATTATAGGCCTACTATTGTTTTCTCCATCATGTGTTCTTGTCTTGGACACACTAGCTGATGAGAAAGATTTGATAAATATGACCCCCAGTCATCTTCAAATGACCTATTGCCACAGTTTGTGAATGTTAGCTCATGGAGTAGCATGTAGTTTTTTATAACATTTATGTGCTGCAGGGTACATGGTATTTAGAATAGTTATTTTCGCAATACCATTGGAATACTGGTGTGTTTTACACTTTCGTGGTCAGGGCTCACGAATATAATACTCTTTGGAGCTGAGCAACACACTCCGTTTATTTTCTTTCACACCACCGCATCTCTGCAAACCATAACACTGTCGCTTCTCTCTGACGTCAAACCCGCGCCCCATTCTCACACTATCAAGCATCAGCGTTAATGTGAGAGGCCAGGTATGGATTCAGATTCAGATCTATATACAGTCACTGATTCAGACCAGGAGCTGGAGTGGTTGGAGCCACAACCGCAGCCGAATCAACCTACGAGGAGTGAAGGAAAAAATGCATTAATTTCCTGGAAATTCAAGCAATTTTTCACGCTAAAAAAGAAGAGGGGGGAGCACTCTTAACAGTGCAGTGCACTGTTAAGAGTTTCCCAGCGAACAACCTATTAGCTGCGTCCAAAGACTCAACGTCTAATCTGAAGAAACAACTTAAAGTATCCTACATTGTTTTTATAGACTGTATGCATTATTTGACAGTACCTGTATCGTGTAAGTTAGGTCATTTCTCACAGTTATAGTGTCACTGTTCGTTTTATCTGAAATGACAGCTTGATGATGTTTCCTGCGATAAGGATAAAAGCTCTCAATTTGGAGTAAAATGAACGTCATGCTTATACAAACAGAAAGTCGCAATAGCCTTTTTTTCTCTTGTCAAATTGTGAAATACAAAGGGTAAGCAAAATGCATATGTATATATATGTCAAGAAGTCATCAGACCCAACTCGAAGCAGCTGCTTCTGATGAGATTCTCCTCCTCCCAAACACTCAAAAGCTCCCGTCACTCACCTCTATGGCGCTCAGTCATCAACCTCGTTGTGACGCATAGCTCCTACGACTCCAACCTGAGTAGTATTCTAGACCCGACGATTCCCTACGGCTAATAGCCTTTCCAAGCTCCTCGCATCACGAGTTCCTGGTTCTTCCATCTCCTCCGCTCCAATAAGACCTTCGGCTGCATCCTCACTCTGCACTTGGAACATCCATCTTCCCAGCAGCGATCTTCCAATGATCGCTGCATTCGTGACAGGATGACTGAGCCCGGAAATGTTCCAGCAGAAGTGGAGGCCCTTCGTGCAGAAGTGGTCCATCTCCGAGGCATGGTCGATCACCTCAACTCCAAGCTTCAGACCATCTCCGACGCCCAAATTCGCCTGTCGGAGTAGTCAACATGCTCCAACAGCGGTCGTCCCACACGGTCGAACCGCGGATCTGTCTTCCAGACAAATGGAATGGCTCGGACGGCAAACCAGATGGCCTGATAGCAACTCTGGACATGATTTTTGAATGTCAGCCGATCATGTATGCCGCCCCAGCCTCCAGAGTGGCTCTGCTCACCTCACTGCTGACCGGGAGAGCGCAAGAGTGGGCTGCTGCGCTCTATAATCAGAAGTCTCCTCTGTGCAACGACTACACTCTGTTTGTGGGGGAACTCCGGAAGACCTTCACCCCGCCTTGCAGTGAAGTCAATACAGAGGGCCAGCTCCTTCACTTGCGTCAGCGCAACCAGCCGGTTCACCTCTTCGCCGCCGAGTTCCGCACACTGGCCGCCAAGCTGTCCTGGAGCGACGGTGCGCTGAAATCCATCTTTCTGGAGGGATTGGACGATTACATCAAGGATGAGATGGTCGGCCGGGAGGCGCCCAAGACTCTGGATGCCGCAGTGACCCTGGCTCTCGAGATCGACCGGCGCGTCATGTGCCGCCCAAAACCACCGGCGCGCTCTCCGACGCACCGGTGAAGATCAAGAGGAGCCGATGCATCTTGGCCATCTGCCCCCGGAGGAGAAAGAGAGACGGCGCCGAGAGAGACTCTGTGCCTATTGTGGATCGCCAGCACATCCCCTGCGGCAATGTTCACTCCGGCCGGGAAAAGACCAGGCCAGGTGAAGGTAGGAGGAATTTCACCTGGTATCACGTCTCCTAACCGCTTCCTCCTCTCTGTCAAGCTTCTCCACCCTGATCCGCACCACACATTCTCTGCTCTGCTGGATACTGGTGCAGCGGATAATTTCATCTCCACACAGTTAGCTGAGAGATTACAACCATCCGACAACGTACCACAGAGGTTCGGATGTGGGTCGGCGACCACACGGAACTCATCAGCTTCCTGGTCATCGCTTCCAATACTACACCACTCATCTTAGGCTACCCCTGGTTCCGGACACACGACCCTCAGCTCTCCTGGTCCACGCAGCAGATTCTCAGCTGGGGTCCGTCCTGTTCACTCCGATGCCTCCGCCCACCCTCCGTCAGGATACCAGAGGTCATCCCGGTCCCGGCCATCGAGGAGATCCTTCCTCCCTACAGAGATCTGGTTCAAGTTTTTAGCAAGAGGAGGGCTTCCCAACTACCACCCCATCGTTCCTACGATATGGCCATCAACCTCTTGCCAGGAGCAGCGCCCCCGCGTAGCCGCCAATTTCCCCTCTCCTTGGAGGAGACGGCACAAATGGAGACCTACATCTCAGAGGCTCTCGACCAGGGGTTCATCCGCCCTTCTACTTCTCCGGCATCGGCAGGGTTCTTCTTTGTTAAAAAGAAGGAGGGGACCCTCCGTCCCTGTATTGACTACCAGGGTTTGAACAAAATAACCATTAAAGATCGTCATCCACTTCCTCTTGTGAGCACTGTGTTAGACTCTTTGTCCAAAGCCTCCATCTTTACTCGTCTCGACCTGCGGAACGCTTACAACCTGATCCGTATACGGGAGGGCGACGAGTGGAAGACGGCATTCAGTACTCCCACTGGCCACTGGGAGTACCAAGTCATGCCCTTTGGTCTATGCAACAGCCCAGCGGTCTTTCAACGCCTCTTAAACGACGTTCTCCGAGACATGCTGGAACGGTGGGTGTACGTCTACCTGGAAGACATTCTGATTTACTCCACGTCGGAGGTAGACCACGTCCGGCATGTCCACGCTGTCCTTGAGCGACTTCTCCAGAACCACCTCTACTGCGAACTGGAGAAGTGTGCCTTCCACAAACGCTCCACCACCTTTATGGGATACGTCATCTCGGCCGAGGGCATAGCCATGGATCCTCAGAAGGTGTCTGCGGTGACCGCCTGGCCACTTCCCACCACACTCAAACGGCTACAGTCTTTCCTCGGCTTCGCTAACTTTTATCGGCGGTTCATCCGTAATTACAGCTCTGTAGTGGCTCCACTTACGGACCTCACCAGACCTACTGCACGGCCACACCCATTTCATCTAACCCCAGAGGCCAAATGTACGTTTCACCAATTACTCCGGCTCTTCACTACAGCGCCGATCCTGCTCCATCCTGACCCCACCAAATCGTTTACCGTCGAGGTGGACGCACGCCTCAGAGATCGGTGCTGGTGCCGTCCTGTCTCAGCAGGGTCCAGACCAGAGGCTCCATCCCTGCTGCTTCTTTTCTCGAAAGTTCACACCCGCACAACAGCGCTATGGGGTTGGTGATCGTGAACTTTTGGCCATCAAGTGGGCGCTGGAGGAGTGGCGTCACTGGCTCATGGGTACACCAGAACCGTTCCTGATCTGGACGGACCATCAAAACCTCATCCACATCCGGAACGCTAAGCAACTGAACCCCCGCCAGGCTCGGTGGGCTCATCTTTTCGAGCACTACAACTTCCATATTTCCTATCGACCTGGTTCAAAGAACGGGAAGGCTGATGCTCTCTCTCGGTGCCTCTCCCAAGATCCTGCACCATCCCAACCCGCCCCCATAATTCCCCCGCATCAAGTCATGGCCCCCCTCCGTTGGCCCTTGGAGGATTCCATTCAATCGGCCCTGGCCCTGGAGCCGGCACCACCTGAGACACCGCCCAACCGCCTCTACGTCCCGACCCGCTGTCGTCAGGAGGCTCTTTTGTGGGGCCACTCCTCACCGGTGGCTGGTCATGCGGGCATAACCCGAACTCTTCAGTTCATCCGCCGCTACCTGTGGTGGCCCACCATGGCGAGGGACGTCAGCAGTTTCGTCCTCCACTCAACCCGGGACTGGAGTACTTCGTCCTCTGCCGGTTCCAGTGAGACCCTGGTCACACATCGGGGTGGACTTCGTCACCGGCTTGCCCCCTGCTGACGGCATGACCACCATTGCCACCTTTGTCGATCGCTTCTCCAAGGCGGTCCATCTGGTCCCTCTGCCTGGCCTGCCCACAGCCAAGGAGACAGCAGAACTGGTCCTCAAACACGTGGTCCGCCTTCATGGGTTCCCCCAGGATATTGTCTCAGACAGAGGGTCCCAATTCACGGCACGGTTCTGGAAGGCCTTCTGTCGTCTCATCGGTCCCACCGCCAGTCTTTCTTCTGGCTACCATCCGGAAACCAACGGACAGACGGAGAGAGCCAATCAGATGGTGGGCAAGTACCTCCGTTGCTTTGTCTCCTCGCAGCCTACCTCCTGGCCTCAGGCATTGACTTGGGCCGAGCTATCCCTAAACCTGCAGGTCTCCTCCGCCACAGGGTCATCCCCCTTCCAGGTCTGCAACGGCTACCAACCTCCTTTATTCTCCCAACAGGAACCTGAGGTAGAGGTCCCGGCTGCCCGATCGCTTATCCGCCGAGCCAAGGCCGCGTGGATCCGAGCTCGGGCATCCATCAAGCGTGCCAACGCTGGTTACATGGCTCAACACCACCGACATCACCGACCCGGTCCCACGTTCCAGCCAGGGGATCTGGTCTGGCTCTCCACACGGCACCTCAGACTGCCTTTGGGGCCCCAGAAGCGAACTCCCCGCTTCGTGGGTCCTTACCCGGTCGTCTGCTGCATCAATCCAGTCACTTATCGCCTCCGACTCCCATCGTCTCTGAGGATTCACCCTGTCTTCCACTGCTCACTCCTCAAGCGTCACCTCACCTCGCCTCTCTCCCCCCCGGAGAATCGTCCCCCGCCTCCTCGCTTGATCGACGGGGGTCCGGTGTACACGGTTCGCCGTATCCTCAATTCCCGACCGCGGGGAAGGGGATTCCAGTACCTGGTGGACTGGCAGGGATACGGTCCGGAGGAGCGCTCCTGGGTTCCATCCCGCCACATTCTGGACTCCACCCTCATCGCAGACTTCCACCGTCTTCACCCAGATCGTCTGGGCCCTTCAGGTGCCGGGCCTCGAGGGGGGGGTCCTGTCAAGAAGTCATCAGACCCAACTCGAAGCAGCTGCTTCTGATGAGATTCTCCTCCTCCCAAACACTCAAAAGCTCCCGTCACTCACCTCTATGGCGCTCAGTCATCAACCTCGTTGTGACGCATAGCTTCTACGAATCCAACCTGAGTAGTATTCTAGACCCGACGATTCCCTACGGCTAATAGCCTTTCCAAGCTCCTCGCATCACGAGTTCCTGGTTCTTCCATCTCCTCCGCTCCAATAAGACCTTCGGCTGCATCCTCACTCTGCACTTGGAACATCCATCTTCCCAGCAGCGATCTTCCATTGATCGCTGCATTCGTGACAATATATTACAGAAAGTAATGCTGTGCTATGTTCAAGCACTTTGCCACTTTATTACAGAAATGTTCTGTTGACACTTTGACAAATAAACAAAAATAATTAAATTGTTTTATTTCTTTTTGTTCACAATCAGTACATAATGTTTAGCATTAATATTCAATTTTCAATTCAATTCAGTTTATTTATATAGCGCCAATTCACAACAGATGTCATCTCAAGGCACTTAACAAGAAGTCAATTCAATACATTTATACAAACATTCCAATCAGTTAAAAAGTTTCCCATTTAAGGAATCCCAGCAGATTGCGTCAGTCATTCGCGTGAGGTTGGGCCCCGTTGAGGCAGACTTTCCAACCACAGCAATCCTTCAGCAATCCCTCATACTGAGCAAGCATGTAGCAACGGTGGAGAGGAAAAACTCCCCTTTAACAGGAAGAAACCTCCAACAGAACCAGGCTCAGTAGGAGCGGCCATCTGCCACGACCGTCTGGGGGTTTGAGAAGACAGAGCAGAGACACAGAAGGAACAGAAGATCTGATATAAGAGTACTTTCTATGTTACAGAAAGTAAAAAGTTGATAACAGGACACAGTGGATGTTCAGTTACTGGGAGGATCATCCCAGTCAATCCCCCCCGTCCAACAGGGCATTGCAGCCAAGCAGGATACCAGACCAGGTATATCTTCTATGGAGAGAAAAACACTGAGAGAAAACAAAGTTAACAGTCGAAATAACAGAATGTACTGTAATACAACTGGAGAGTCGTAGGAGAAAAGGAAGTAGCAGAGTGAAGAAAATTGGTCAGTCTGTCCTCCAGCAGTCTAAGCCTATAGCAGCATAACTACAGAGATAGCTCAGGATGACCTTAGCCACTCTAACTATAAGCTTTATCAAAAAGGAAAGTTTTAAGCCTGGTCTTAAAAGTAAACAGAGTGTCTGCCTCACGGACTAAAGCTGGGAGCTGGTTCCACAGGAGAGGAGCCTGATAACTAAAAGATCTGCCTCCCATTCTACTTTTAGAAATCCTAGGAACTACAAGTAAACATGCAGTCTGAGAGTGAAGTGCTCTGTTAGGAACATATGGATCAATTAGATCTCTGATGTATGATGGAGCCTGATTATTAAGGGCTTTGTATGTAAGAAGAGGGATCTTAAATTCTATTCTGGATTTAACAGGGAGCCAATGAAGGGAAGCTAAAACAGGAGAAATGTGATCTCTCTTTTTAATATTCATCAGAACTCTTGCTGCCGCATTTTGGATCAACTGAAGGCTTTTAATGGCATTTTGTGGATTTCCTGATAGTAAAGAATTACAGTAGTCCAGCCTTGAGGTAACAAATGCATGGACTAGTTTCTCAGCATCACTCCTGGACAGGATGTTTCTAATTTTAGCAATATTCCGGAGGTGAAAGAAGGAAATCCTAGAAACCATTTTAATATGGGATTTAAATGTCAAGTCTTGGTCAAAGATAACGCCGAGGTTCTTTACGTTATTACTGGGGGCCAATTTGATGCCATCCAGATGAAGTGATTGACTAATCAGTTTCTGTTTTAGAACTTCTGGTCCAAAGACAGCAGCTTCTGTCTTGTCAGAATTTAAAAGCAAAAAGTTTAGGGTCATCCATGTTTTTATGTCTTCCAGACATGCCTGTAATCTACCTAACTGACTGGGTTCATCAGGATATATGGATAAATATAGTTGTGTATCATTGGCATAGCTGTGGAAATTTATCCCATGCTGTCTAATGATTCTACCAATTGGGAGCATATATATGGTGAAAAGAATTGGTCCAAGCACAAAACCCTGTGGAACTCCACAAGTAACCCTTGAGAGTGAAGAAGATTGATCATTTAGATGAACAAACTGGAATCTGTCAGACAAACATGATTTAAACCAGCCTAGTGCTTTTCCTTTGATCCCTGCAACATGTTCAAGCCTTTCTAAGAGAATATCATGATTGCTTGTGTTAAAAGCAGCACTGAGATCTAACAAAACCAGAACATTATCATTATCTGAGACCATGAGAATATCATTAGTAGCCTTCACCACTGCTGTTTCAGTGCTATGATGAGCTCTAAAACCTGACTGAAACTCTTCAAACAGCTCGTTACCGTTTAGATGCTCACAGACTTGATTAGCAACAATTTTTTCAAGGACTTTGGATAAGAAAGGAAGGTTAGATATAGGGTTTTAATTCACTAAGTCATCTTGATCAAGGGAAGGTTTCTTGAGTAAAGGTTTAATTACAGCTATTTTAAATTCCTGTGGTACGTATCCGTTTACTAAGGATAGATTCATCATATCTAAAATGGGCCCAGGAACCAAATGGAACACTTCCTTAAATAATTTGGTTGGGATTGGGTCCAACAAACAAGTTGAAGGTTTAGAAGAGGCTAATATTTTTGATAATTCCGAAAGCTCGACTGAATCAAAACAGCCTAAGCACAAATGAGGTTCTACAGTTCCTTCCGATGCGTCCTCATTTACTGAGGAAGAAGTAATCATGTTTGGGAGGATGCCACTGATTTTATTTTTAATAGAATTAATTTTATTTATGAAGAATCCCATAAAATCATCACTGCTTAGAGCTGGGGGAATAGTTGGCTCAACGGAGCTATGACTGTGTAAGTTTGGCAACTGTACTAAAAAGAAACCTAGGATTGTTCTTATTCGCCTCTATTAATGATGAAAAACATGCTGTTCTAGCTTTGTCGAAGGGTCTTGTTATACAGCAGTAGACTGTTATTCCAGGTTAAATAGGAATCCTCTAGGCGTGTAGAGCGCCATTTTCTCTCCAACTTCCTAGTATTCTGCTTTAAAGTACGCAACTCTGCGTTAAACCAAGGAGTCATCCTCCTATGGCTAGCCACTTTCTTTTTTAAGGGGGCTACACTATCTAATGCCAAACGCAATGAGGAAGTAACGCTGTAAACCAGACCATCAATTTCTGAAGGGTTAGAGAAAGAATTGCTGCCATCCACTGTGTTACTCTGAGACACTGAGGAAAGTAAGAATGGAACAGATTCTTTAAAAATTGTTACAGCATTGTCTGATAAAGCTCTACTATAATGATATTTTCTTTCAGATTTAAGATGGTCAGTTAAAGTAAATTCAAAAGTTATCAAGAAGTGGTCAGACAGGACCGGGTTATGTGGGTGGACTGTTATTTCCTCACACTCAATACCGTATGTCAGTACAAGGTCCAAGGTGTGTTTACCCGAGTGGGTCGATCCCTGTACTTTTTGAGTCAAAGCCAATTGAGTCTAAAATAGCATTAAAGGCTGCATTTAGGCTATCACTTTCAGTATCCACATGAATATTGAATCTCCCACTATAATGACCCAATCAGTATTTAATACTAAATCAGATAAAAAATGTGAGATCTGATCCAAGAATTGAGAGTAAGGGACTGGTGGACGATACAAAACCACAAACAAAAATGGTCTTAATGTTTTGCAACTTGGATGAGGAAAATTAAGGGTTAAATGTTCAAAAGAACTGTAGCTATCAATTGGTCTGGGACTAATTAGTAAATCAGAATGAAAAATGGTTGCAACTCCTCCTCGCCCAGTACTTCTAGGAATGTGAAAATTTAAATGACTGGAAGGAGTTGACTCATTTATACTGACATAATCCTCCTGCTGCAACAAGGTTTCTGTGAGACAAAGGAAATCAATGTGATTATCATAAATCCAGTCATTTACTAACAAAGTCTTTGAGGAGAGAGATCTTATGTTTAATAAACCACATTTAATAGATTTATTTTTCTGTTCAGTCAAAGTCGTTTTTATCTTTATGAGATTTCAATAATTTGCTTTTGTTGGCTTAACTTTTAATCCATTTAATTTTGGCCGTGGGCAAGACACTGTTTCTATAGGGTAATGGGTGGGTAACAGTTCAGAAGCAGCAGAGAGGTGGGTTAAACTACGACTCTGCTTCCTGGTCTGGACCCTGGGTTGTCAGTGTTTTGGAGGACTAATAAATTCGGCCATATTCCTAGAAAGAAGAGCTGCTCCATCCAAAGTGGGATGGATGCCGTCTCTCCGGATCAGACCAGGTTTTCCCCAAAATGTTCGCCAGTTATCAATGTAGCCCACATCGTTTGCAGGACACCACCTAGACAACCATTGATAGAATGACAGCATGCAGCTAAACATGTTGTCACTGGTCCGATCAGGCAGGGGACCAGAAAAGATTACAGAGTCTGACATTGTTTTAGCAAACTTACACACCGATACAACACTAATTTTAGTGACCTCCGATTGGCGTAACCGGGTGTCACATGGTGTCTCTAATGCCACGTTTCTGACTATGGAGCTGCCAATTACCAGGGTCGGCTTCTCAGTGGGTGTGTCGCTGAGCGGGGTAAATCTGTTAGAAACGCGGACCGGTTGGTGTTGGCCCGTGGGCTGGGTCCTAGAACTATGCTTCCTACGTACAGTCACCCAGCCAGCCTGAGGGCCTGGCTGCGCGGGCTCTACCGGAGGACAGCTAGGAGGTTATATCCTTGTTGGCTCTGCGCTGGCTAATGGGCTTCGGCTATCTGCTGGTTTTTCAACAGCGAGGAGCCGTGCTTCTAATTCTGATACCCTCGCCTCCAAAGCTACAAAAATATTACATTTATTCCAGTTACCATTATCACTAAAGGAGGCAGGGAAGTAACTAAACATCTGACAGAGAGAGCAAGAGAGAAGAGAAGAGTTAGAGACAGGAGAAAGAAGAGTAGCCATCGCCGCAATGAAGCTAAGCTAACTGAGCTAGCGAGACCTTACCACCCCAAGAAAAACTGTGTAAAACACAAGGAGTTCCCAAAACGCAAAGTACACCACCACAAAACGTGCGTTTTAGTGTGCTTGTGTGTTAAAATAACTTAGAAAGGCCTCAGCACAGAGAAAATAAGATCAATTCAAGAGAGTCTGAACACCAAACAGCTTAGAGGGAGTGCAACAGCGACAACAGGAAATGACGCAATACGGCTTACCCCATCACAGGTTGAGGTGCATCCTCAATAAATACTGGTAAGCCACATGAAGTTGTTTCGAGAATTTATCTCAATACGCAACAACAAAGAGGCACTCAGACAACAGTGGCACATATTTGTTAAGCTGCTCTGATACCAACAACAAATGAACGCCTTGTCGCCTTCTGCTTCTGGCGGGTCTCCTGACAACATGGCCGACGGGGGCGGGGCACTGGGCCGTGACGACATCTCCTTATTCTCAATAAATGCTTCATTGTTGTTGTGGAGGTTGTCTGTTGTAACAAGAGAGAAATGACGCTGATTAGCAAAGAACTGTCACAGCGGATCCGTGGTTGGCGAGGGAATGGCAAGACTACAAGGGAAATTCATGAACTGCTTGCAGGCCTGGGTATCAAGGTTACCCGCCGAACTGTGCGTCTTCATGTGGGAACTAAATGATGGCCCCTTGGAGCACGGAAGACCAAACTGAATACGTAAGTTGTCTAACTACTGGCATCAACATTAACATTCACATGTAATAATTATTAAACTTAACTTCAAGGAATGTAAGATTTTTGTGAACCCCAATAATATTTTTTTTGCATGCACACATTTGGACAACTCAGCCTTGGTTTTTTTTCAACCTTTACATACTCAAAAACATAATAAACCCTGGGATGTTATGAAATTTAATTGCATAATAATTTTGCATAGATTTACATTGAGTTATGTTAATGCACATGGTTTGCTTACTGTATGTAATGCTAGACAAGTACTGTAAACCATGTGCACTAAGATTATTCAATTGAAATATATGTAAGATTATTAGCCTATGCAATTGAATTGCACAAGGTTATTGGTTATTTTTCTGTGTGCAATGACCCAATGATATGGTCCGGAATTTCATTTTTTAACCCGAAGAGTGTATCTTACTGTATAATATGTGCCACAACCTATAGGCCCTAATGTAGGCTACACATGCTTTTACTGTAGAGCATAAATCCAATATCAATACTGATCACAATTTTGTGCTTGTATTTCACAGAAATATCCAGGATTTCATTGATGCAGAGACAAAGGCTAACGTTGAGTTAAGTTCCAGAGGTTTGCACGACAAGATTGCAGTGGAACATGGAGTGCAACTTTGTCCATCTACTGTACGCCGTGCCCACAGAAGACTTGGATGGAAATACACATAAGCCCGTGTCTCTCCAATGATTAAGGACAAAAACAAAGAGGCCAGACGTCAACAAGCACTGCAGTGGCTGCAGACTGGCAAAACATGGCATGATGGGTTGTTCACAGATGAATCGACTGTTGCATTAGAGCATTACGCAAGATTTAGTCCGTATAGAAAAGATCACAAAGTTTGTAGGCCTACACCAAAGCATCCTTTGAAAATGCATGTGTGGGGATTAATTTCACGCAAGGGGTCCAGGTCCATTGGTTATCTTTGATGGGATCATGGAAAAGATTTACTTCCAGAATGAGATCATAGAAAAATGTGCAGCACCATATATAACTAGACATCAGGATGAACTTTGCTCATCACAGAGCTGCTGGTGTTGCAAACAGCATGAAACTATGACCTTTTGTTAGCCTCAATCTATGTTTAAAACTGGAGGTAGAATTAACTTCTGTGTTAAAACGGAAGTATATATGTTGCAAGTCCCCAACACCTAGGCCTATGAGTCTGCTGTCTGGCTTTTGCAGCTGCATGCATGCATACCTACCTCTATCAGACACCCAAAAAAAAGAACATTGCTGGTATCAGCTAAAGTCAGTATGACTACGCATGGAATTCTACAGATAACACGATAGGAAGAGCTTTTGCCTACATCACCGGAAAGAGCCTAGAGAAATAAGTGTAGATTTAGTCATTTTCTTGTGGAGAGGATCTTTCTTCTTGTGCACAAACTTTGTGTAAGACTAAGATCACAGCACTGTTTTACCCTCTACTCGCTGAAGCCTTAATTAAACCTTGTTAAATATATTCAGAAGTTGTTTTTGTGAGTGAGACTACGTTACTGAAAAGAAAAGAACAGGCACATGTTAAATGTATGATTAAATTGAAATTACTTTTCTTTTAAAGTGCCTTAAGAATACGTGTTGTGAATTGGAGCTATGTAAATAAACTGAATTGAATGAAATTGAATACCACATCAGGGAGGGCATCCAGGAGGCATCCTAACCAGATGCCCAAGCCACCTCAACTGTCTCCTTTTGATGTTAGGGAATAGTGGTTCTATTCTGAGCCCCGCCTGTATGACCGGTACAGACATATATACCAAACGAATACCACTGATTTATACCTGGACACATGCAGAATGTTTACAGGGTTAATACAGGAATCCTGCTTTTTACAATCTCAAAAATATTTTTCACTACCAATACGACATCAAGCAGTCGCATTTTTGGGAGTGGATATGCAGCACAGCCAAGACCTCACGAAGACAAAACGTTAAGTGTGATGCTGTCTTGACTAAGACATTGCATACATCAAACCTTGCAAATCCAATTCCAAAAGACTTGGGACATTTGGTTTCCTAAAGATATAAACAAAATGTGACAACCCTTGAGTTTCACAAGCCAGTGTTTAATTCACTACAGAATGTTGATAACATGGCAAATGTTCAAACTGAAAAATCAGCTGGGAGAACATGTAGCAGCTAAAGTTAAATCACATCCCCAGAATAAAATTTCTGAGGTGGGTAGAGTACTCAAACAATTGTACTAAAGTAAGGGTAGCAGAACTTCAACATATTTTTACTCAAGTAAAAGTAAGAAGTACCCATCCCAAAAAGTATTCAACAGTAAAAAAAAAGTAAAGCTTCATAAAAGGCTACTCAAGACTGAGGAACTGAGGAATTGATTAAAAAATCTGATTAGATATTTTAAAATGATACAATCAGACAAAGATATTGTGGGATTTCTAGCATTTTAAGGACCAGGATAAAAAATTTAAATAAACCAACAATTTGGACGTTACAACATAACAAATTTAGGCAGAAGAAACTACTTTCCAAATCAAATTTTGTCGTCATAAACTTACAGTAGGTATCTTCTTTATCTCCATATGGCCCAAAAGGCTCAGCACACGGAAAATAACAGAACACAAAAGTTTGCATAGGAACAAGAGGTCTCACTTTAACATAAGTTGTAGGTGTGTGTTTGTATCTTGAAACACGTATGCTAGTTTTGCCAGGTATGTTCATCCATAAAACTACACTTGACATCTTGTAAACAACCGCAACAACACAACAGTAAGGCACAGCGCGACAAAACACGGTGCAACGACGCACAAAGCAACGTGTTGTGGCACATCGCTGTGCACTGCAGTCCGGTGTCTGTTCTGTCTATGAATGGATCAGAACCACCCACTAGGTAGCAGCTTGGAGAGGACATCAGATAAGAGAAAGGCTGTGGTATTGCATGCATTGCACCAGTCAGTTTATGTAGGCCTATGCTTATTGCTCCCCTGAAAATCAACAAAATCCCAGACATTTTCATCAATCTATGAAATCCCCCCAGATACTCTGGAAAGCACTTAAAACATGGACATTGGAAAAGAGGACAGTTGGTCTCCCTAAATATTTTAGAATAACATGAATAAATTAAAATCCAATTACAATGTGGGAACAGTGGAGATAGCCTTCCCAGATGATTTGCTTTGAACTGACTGACATTGTAGGTCAACATCAAAATACATTAAAACCATACCTGTCAAGTTTTGGATTTGAAAACAAGGGAACTATTCCAGCGCGGGCAATCCCACCACCACGAAAACTCCCACTCTCATATCTGCCATTTTTGTAGCACGTAGGATCATGTACTCGCGTGCTTCAGATTTGTAATTATTCAACAGTGGGTATTGTAGTGACTCTTAACATTTCCATATTTTACACCCCAATGTTTGCAAAAAACTTTGACCTATGCCCACCACATTGGCAGACGTGGGAGTGTCTCAGACAGGACACCGTTAAAAAGTGTAGGACAATGTACTCGCATGCTGCAGATCTGTATCCATTTATAATGTCTATATGCTAGTATGTACTGTCTTACATATACACTGCTCACAATGAGTTAGGGATATCGTGAGAGACTCAGTGGATGACATACATATGGTGTTTGTTTCACTTCAGAGATTGTTGGGATAGGGAGGCAATTGTTGTGGGGTGATAAACACCTCATTTTGTGTTTTCCATGTAATGGTCTCACTGTGTACAGTGTGCCTTACATATTGGGGCCAACACCAAAAAATACTAAAGACAGCCCATTTCAATGTGGCATCAGTTTCAACATTCTGTGGGTTTAAAAAGCTGGTATTGTCAGTAAGTCATTCCAACTTCATCCTTCAAACAGCCATGAATACACAACGTCACTTAACGGACGAGCAGAGCCACCTGGCCATAAAGCGCCTTCGGGCCGGTGGCAGGCAGTCAGATGTTGCGTGTGAACTTGGTGTGTCTCAAAGTGTCATCAGTAGACTTGCAGCAAGACACAGAACTACTGGCAGAGTTTGTGAAAGACCCAGGAGTGGAGCCCCACGAGTGACAGACAGCAACGATGATCAGTACCTAAGGACCTATCAGTCAGACATCATCATGCAACTGCCACACAGCTGCAGGCCCGTTTACAAGATGTGAGGGGTACTAGGGTTTCCAGACAAACCATTCGCAACTGACTCCACCGCATTGGCTTGAATGCCAGACGAACATTGCAGGTGACTCCACTGTCACCAAGACACCGCTATGAACATTTGCAGTGGGCATGTGACCTGGACAATGTAGCAGTGGTCTACCGTCCTGTTCATTGATGACTGTCGGGTCACCTTGCACAGAAATGATGGTTGTCAGCGTTGCTGGAGAAGGCGAGGTGAGCAATACGCCAAAGGTCAACATGATCCCTAGAGTAAGCTTTGGTAGAGATGGTGTAACAGTCTGGGCAGACATCACCAGTCAGCGCAAAACTGATTTGGTTATTGTACATGGCTCAGTCACTACAAGTTCTTACCACAGAGACATCATAGAACCCATCATCCTCCCCAAATTCCGCCAGAACACCCCCAACTTTCTGTTCATGGATTATAATGCTCCCCCACATTGTGCCAGAATTGTCACGGCTCGACTTCAGGAAGTCGAAGTGCCTCATATGGTATGGCCAGCAATGTCCCCTGACCTGAACCCCATAGAGCACGTTTGGGACCAGCTGAAGCAGAGACTGGATGATCGTACCCCACCCGCATGTGACCTGGCAGAGCTGTGTGTAGAACTCGTGTAAGAATGGAACGCATTGCCTCAGGACAACATCATGACGCTAGTGAGGAGCATGAGACGTCACTTTTAATCTGTCATTGCGGCAAATGGTGGAAACACCCACTACTGACATTGTCAATTTGTGTTATTTGGGGCTACCCTTCTTATTGTCTGCATTTTTTCGGTAATAAATATTACGCTAATTAAAGTGGTTTTTCTTCTTATTCATTATTAGCAATATCAAAGGATACTTTTACTTATGTCATTAAAATTCAGACCAGATAGGAATAATGCTCATGTAAATAACAATATCCCTAACTTATTGTGAGTAGTGTATATTGTGTTTCTTACTGAACATGTTGGTCCTTAGGTTTTCGCTTCTTAAAGGCATACTCCGCAACTTTTACACCTTAATATAATGTTTTTTTCAAAAGTTATGGTGGAATGTTATCATCTATTATGTTCATTTTTAGAGTTATCACCACCTTACAGGGGTCCTTGGCTTTTTTCTGCACTATAGAACTTTTGAGCTGCAACCCGCCGCCGGAAGTACCGACTAAGTTCTGCTTTACGGCAGTCATACGGCCACGCTATTTAGACTGTAGAGATGGCTGATCCGCCAAAGAGACCGAGAAATCCCATATCAGAAGAAGCTAGAAAAAGAAAAAGAGAACGTGATAGAGAGATAGCAAAGACCAGAGTAAATATTGGGCTGGCTTTTCCTCGTTGGAGAGTTCTTTTGGAACGAACGTCATGTACTATGGACGCCGAGTTAAACGTGCTGCTAATGGATATGTAAGTAATCAATGATTTCATCCGGGGTTATAGTGTTTGGTCTGGCATGATGTTGTTTTACAGTCCTGAGAAAGCTATTTATTCAATGTGTGGAGGTGGATGAACATAGTTTGCACGGTATGCCTTACAGTAGTAATGTGAAATACACAACCGAGTCGATCTCCGTTAGCCATCTAGAGGCTAATGTGATGCTAACGTGTAAGACTCGGTTCTGTAGATAAAGCTGCAAACTCTGGCGTAGTCGCTGTATTTCAGTATATAAGTCAAATCCTTCCTGAAACTGCTGGCTAAAGATAAGCGTAAATACAGTAAGATTGTTATTCACGCTGGCGGTAATGACACCCAGTTACGCCAATCGGAGGTCACAAAAATTAGTGTTGCTTCGGTGTGTAAGTTTGCCAAAACAATGTCAGACTCTGTAATCTTGTCAGGTCCCCTGCCTGATCGGACCAGTGACGACAAGTTTCGCCGCATGCTGTCATTCCATCAATGGTTGTCTAGGTGGTGTCCTGCAAACGATGTGGGCTACATTGATAACTGGCGAACATTTTGGGGAAAACCTGGTCTGATCCGGAGAGACGGCATCCATCCCACGTCGGATGGAGCAGCTCTTCTTTCTAGGAATATGGCCGAATTTATTAGTCCTCCAAAACACTGACAACCCAGGGTCCAGACCAGGAAGCAGAGTCGTAGTTTAACCCACCTCTCTGCTGCTTCTGTACTGTTACCCACCTATTACCCTATAGAAACAGTGTCTTGCCCACGGCCAAAATTAAATTGATTAAAAGTTAAGACAACAAAAGCAAATTATGGAAATCTCATAAAGAAAAATACGACTTTGACTGAACAGAAAAATAAATCTATTGAATGTGGTTTATTAAACCACAAAGACATTGTTAGTAAATGACTTGATTTGTGATAATCACATTGATTTCCTTTGTCTCACAGAAACCTGGTTGCAGCAGGAGGATTATGTCAGTATAAATGAGTCAACTCCTTCCAGTCATTTAAATTTTCACATTCCTAGAAATACTGGGCGAGGAGGCGGAGTTGCAACCATTTTTCGTTCTAATTTACTAAATAGTCCCAGACCAATTGATAGCTACAGTTCTTTTGAACATCTAACCCTTAATTTTCCTCATCCAAGTTGCAAAACATTAAGACCATTTTTGTTTGTGGTTTTGTATCGTCCACCAGGCCCTTACTCTCAATTCTTGGATCAGATCTCACATTTTTTATCTGATTTAGTATTAAATACTGATAGGGTCATTATAGTGGGGGACTTCAAAATTTATGTGGACACTGAAAGTGATGGCCTAAATGCAGCCTTTAGTGCTATTTTAGACTCAATTGGCTTTACCCAAAAAGTACAGGGATCGACCCACTCGGGTAAACACACTTTGGACCTTGTACTGACATACGGTATTGAGTGTGAGGAAATAACAGTCCACCCACATAACCTGGTCCTGTCTGACCACTTCTTAATACTTTTTGAATTTACTTTAACTGACCATCTTAAATCTGAAAGAAAATTTCATTATAGTAGAGCTTTATCAGACAATGCTGTAACAATTTTTAAAGAATCTGTTCCATTCTTACTTTCCTCAGTGTCTCAGAGTAACACAGTGGATGGCAGGAATTCTATCTCTAACCCTTGAGAAATTGATGGTCTGGTTCACAGCGTTACTTCCTCATTGCGTTTGGCATTAGATAGTGTAGCCCGCTTAAAAAAGAAAGTGGCTAGCCATAGGAGGCTGACTCCTTGGTTTAACGCAGAGTTGCATATTTTAAAGCAGAATACTAGGAAGTTGGAGAGAAAATGACGCTCTACACATCTAGAGGATTCTTATTTAACCTGGAATAACAGTCTACTGCTGTATAAAAAGACCCTTCGACAAGCTAGAACAGCATATTTTTCATCATTAATAGAGGCGAATAAAAGCAATACTAGGTTTCTTTTTAGTACAGTTGCCAAACTTACACAGAGTCATAGCTCTGTTGAGCCAACTATTCCCCCAGCTCTTAGCAGTGATTTTATGGAATTCTTCACAAATAAAATTAATTCTATTAAAAATAAAATCTTTGGCATCCTCCCAAACTTGATTACTTCTTCCTCAGTAAATGAGGCAGCATTGGAAAGACCTGTAGAACCTAATTTGTGCTTGGGCTGTTTTGATTCAGTCGAGCTTTCGGAATTATCAAAAATATTAGCCTCATCTAAACCTTCAACTTGTATGCTGGACCCAATCCCAACCAAATTATTTAAAGAAGTGTTCCATTTGGTTCCTGGCCCCATTTTGGATATGATTAATCTATCCTTAGTAAACGAATACGTACTTCAAGAATTTAAGATAGCTGTAATTAAACCTTTACTCAAGAAACCTTCCCTTGATCAAGATGACTTAGTGAATTACAGACCTATATCTAACCTTCCTTTCTTATCCAAAATCCTTGAGAAAATTGTTGCTAATCAAGTCTGTGAGCATCTAAACAGTAACGAGCTGTTTGAAGAGTTTCAGTCAGGTTTTAGAGCTCATCATAGCACTGAAACAGCACTGGTGAAGGTTACTAATGATAGTCTCATGGCCTCAGATAATGGACTTGTGTCTGTTCTGGTTTTGTTAGATCTCAGTGCTGCTTTTGACACAGTCGATCACAATATTCTCTTAGAAAGGCTTGAACATGTTGCAGGGATCAAAGGAACAGCACTAGGCTGGTTTAAATCATATTTGTCTGACAGATTCCAGTTTGTTCATCTAAATGATCAATCTTCTTCACTCTCAAGGGTTACTTGTGGAGTTCCACAGGGATCTGTGCTTGGACCAATTCTTTTCACCATATATATGCTTCCAATTGGTAGAATCATTAGACATCATGGGATAAATTTCCACAGCTATGCCGATGATACACAACTATATTTATCCATAAATCCTGATGAACCCAGTCAGTTAGGTAGATTACAGGCATGTCGGGAAGACATAAAAACATGGATGAATCTAAACTTTTGCTTTTAAATTCTGACAAGACTGAAGTTGCTGTCTTTGGACCAGAAGTTCTAAAACAGAAACTGATTAGTCAATCACTTCATCTGGATGTCATCAAATTGGCCCCCAGTAATAACGTAAAGAACCTCGGCGTTATTTTGACCAAGACTTGACATTTAAATCCCATATTAAACAGGTTTCTAGGATTTCCTTCTTTCACCTCCGGAATATTGCTAAAATTAGAAACATCCTGTCCAGGAGTGATGCTGAGAAACTAGTCCATGCATTTGTTACCTCAAGGCTGGACTACTGTAATTCTTTACTATAAGGTAGTCCACAAAATGCCATTAAAAGCCTTCAGTTGATCCAAAATGCGGCAGCAAGAGTTCTGATGAATATTAAAAAGAGAGATCACATTTTTCCTGTTTTAGCTTCCCTTCATTGGCTCCCCGTTAAATCCAGAATAGAATTTAAGATCCTTCTTCTTATATACAAAGCCCTTAATAATCAAGCTCCATCATACATCAGAGATCTAGTTGTTTCATATGTTCCTAACAGAGCACTTCGCTCTCAGACTGCATGTTTACTTGTAGTTCCTAGGATTTCTAAAAGTAGAATGGGAGGCAGATCTTTTAGTTATCAGGCTCCTCTCCTGTGGAACCAGCTCCCAGCTTTAGTCCGTGAGGCAGACACTCTGTTGACTTTTAAGGCCAGGCTTAAAACTTTCCTTTTTGATAAAGCTTATAGTTAGAGTGGCTTAGGTCATCCTGAGCTAGCTCTGTAGTTATGCTGCTATAGGCTTAAGACTGCTGGAGGACAGATTTACCAATTTTCTTCACTCTGCTACTTCCTTTTCTACTACTACTCTCCAGTTGTATAACAGTACATTCTGCTATTTCGACTGTTAACTTTGTGTTCTCTGTGTTTTTCTCTCCATAGAAGATATACCTGGTCTGGTATCCTGCTTGGCTGCAATGCCCTGTTGGACGGGGGGCATCGACTGGGATGGTGCTCCCAGTGGCTGAACATCCACTGTGTCCTGTTATCAACTTTTTACTTTCTGTAACATAGAGAGTACTCTTATATCGGATCTTGTGTTCCTTCTGTGTCTCTGCTCTGTCTTCTCAAACCCCCAGACGGTCGTGGCAGATGGCCGCTCCTACTGAGCCTGGTTCTGTTGGAGGTTTCTTCCTGTTAAAGGGGAGTTTTTCCTCTCCACCGTCGCTACATGCTTGCTCAGTATGAGGGATTGCTGAAGGATTGCTGTGGTTGGAAAGTCTGTCCAACCT
Source organism: Valencia hispanica (assembly GCA_963556495.2). Classification (NCBI taxonomy): domain Eukaryota; kingdom Metazoa; phylum Chordata; class Actinopteri; order Cyprinodontiformes; family Valenciidae; genus Valencia; species Valencia hispanica. The sequence continues at coordinate 53,279,537 of OY747711.1, forward strand.
CACGCCAATGACTGACGCAATCTGCTGGGATTCCTTAAATAGGAAACTTTTTAACTGATTGGAATGTTTGTATAAATGTATTGAAATGACTTCTTGTTAAGTGCCTTGAGATGACATCTGTTGTGAATTGGCGCTATATAAGTAAACTGAATTGAATTGAAACTTTTTTCTTTTGGTTTTGTCAAGCTAGTGATTTACATTTTTGTCGTTAGATTTTTTTCCTATAAACACCTAAAGATGTAGGCTGATTTTAGTGTCGGGAGGTGGTTGCTACGTGGTTCTCTGTATCTAATCCCACTGTTTTTCCAATTACCCCGACCTCCCCCATAAAATGAATACCTAGATATGAGATCTTTACTCTAAATCAGAGGTCACTAATAGGCGGACCGCGGTCCGGACCGAAATACTGTCTCATGCGGACCCAAGCCTAATGCCACAACAGAAATGACTATTTATAACCCTAATGAGTGCTTCTGGCTGACGCAGCTTTTGTGTTCTTTACGGTAGTGTTGTAGCGTCATTGGAAACCCGCAGGCCAATGGTATGCGAATTTTGCTATACCACGTGATACCATACCACCAAAGCCAATAAGCACTTTGCATCCCAGCCGGAAATCTTTAGGACAAAAAATATAGCGAAGCGTACCAAAAATAAACAGAGATACCAGCCGAAATAAAGACAAATATCGCAGCGAAGAGAAGGAGAGATTCAGGCGGAGAGAAGGAGAATTATCTGTGGAGAAAGTTAGGAGAAACAGGCGACCAGAAGGAGAAATCCCGGTGGTGAAAGTTTAAACTACAGGCGGAGAGAGGGAGAAACAGAGAGGTGAGTCAGAGGAAAGGAAAAAACTGATAGTTGATACGGAGAAGAGGAGAGAAACAGGCAAGTGAAACGGATACAAGTAGAAAAATAACAAATGGGAGCCAGCCTATAAAAAACGCAAAGTGGACAGGGAAAATAGAGCATTTAATGAATGAACAGAGTCCTTTCTCTTTGTACTTCCCACTGGTGGCACAAAACCTGTTTGTCTCATATGTTCAGAAACTGTGGCACTTATTAAAAGTGGCAACGTGAAACGCCATTATGAGACAAAAACGTTTTGAACAATCAATCTTATGTTTGAGACAGTTTAGTCCTCATTTGAAAAAGAAAAATTTAAAAATAAATTATTTCTACATTTATTGTTTTCTGAAGTTAGTGTGTGAACATGCACACAGTTGCCATGTCTTATTTTCTTATTTACATGTTAGTTACCCTACTTTTATATTTAGTAAATGAGAGAACATTACACACTTGAGAAATCATATGTACATGTTCAGCACTTTATGTGACAATGTTTGACAAAATTTAGTCCACATTTGAAAAAGAAAAATATAAAAATTAAGCTTTTCCTACATTTATTGTTTTCTGAAGTTAGTTTGTGAACATGCATATGAATATATGTACATGTATGTGAATAAAATTCAATTCAAATGCACAGTTGCCAAGTCTTATTTTTTTATTTACATGTTATCCTACTTTTATTTAGTAAATGAGAGAACATTACACATTTGAGAAATCATACATAAATGTTGAGTACTTTGCGACAATAAATGTCAAAAATATTTCAATAACACTGAATTAATTTCAAGAATGCAGATGTTGATACAAGCGCTAAGATACATAAATATATAGTTTTGTTTCGTTTTATTGAGATCCTCATTAGCTTCTGCCTAAATGCAGATGCTAGTCTTCCTAGGGTCTCATACATTTTCATGCAAAGATTTACTTTACATAAAATAATACACGCGCACACACACACATACACATCCCTAATTCACAGAATCCATAGAAGCTCAAGATGAAATCACATATTTGGAACAAAATAACATATACAAACTAATATCAGGAAAGGAGCTAGTCACACCAATTAATATTGAAAATAAAATACAACAGAATAGAATAGAATAGTGGCTTCATATCGATCATTTTGTTTCATTGTCCATCAATACAAAGTTTTTAGCCTTCAAACAAAATACACAGTTCTTAGTTACAAAATTCTTAATCACAATATAATTTAATGTGTAAACAAAAAAAATTTCAGTTTCTTCTGAAAATAAATGTTATTACTTTCAAATATTAAAAATCTAGGTAGCGCATTCCATGCAACCATAGCTTTGTAGTGAAATACTTGCTGAATTTGACTAGTTCTACTGCGTGGTAAAACACCTTTCATCTCATTTATCTGCCGTGTATTATAGGCATGAGTGTCTGAGAAAAACAGTAACTTTCTATGTATAACTTTTGGTATTTTTGTAATTATAATTTTCCTCACAAGTGTTACCAAGAAATATTTCAATCTGCTCTTCACATTAACCCAAGCCAGTTTTTCATGCATGGTTCTCACATTTGTTCTGTAGGAGCAGCCTAAAACAATACGAGCAGCTTTATTTCGATATTTCTATATTTTATATTTATTTCTATATTCAATAAATTTTCTCGGACTGGACCTCTTTAAATTTCATTTGATTATCCCTGCTCTAAATTATCCCGATTGTTACAGTTGAATTGTGAACTGAAACGGCTCTTGTTTGTTGTTTGGGCAAGCGATTTGGAAAGCAGCCACTGAAACATGCCTCTTGTGAGCGACAGAGATAATTGATTTTACAACAGTGATGTTGCGCGGCAAGCCTGAAGAGGGCGACAGAGAGCAAATATCATGAAAGTTGCGGAGTATGCCTTTAAATTGTTTCCAAATTAAATACAAATGTCTACTATTTATTACATTTTAGAGCTGCATTAAATTATTTGGTAAATAAATTTGTCAAAATGTTAAATGAGTTGTTAATTATTCAGTGATTTTTATCCTCTGCCTACTAGAGCAGCTCATTATGTTCTTAATTTGAAAAATAATTATGAAAATGTTACATTATCACTACTTGTATAATATTTTTAACAATAAAATATGAGAGAACATTAGTTAGAATTGTTTGTGTTTTATGTATTTATGTTTACGTCAGTCTTTGACCCCCATGTTGTGACTCTTGTGTCAAATATAGGCAAAGTATTATAGTTGACGTATACCTATGATGAAAATTGCAGGCCTCTCTCATCTTTTTAAGTGGAAGAACTTGCACAATTGGTGAATGACTAAATACTTTTTTTTACACCACTGTACCTATCTGCAGCAGTAATAGTGTGATGGGTGGAGTATGCCCTTGACAGCTTATTACTGTGGATAAACATATTTTTATGATCAGCTTCTTAAGGGTGCAATTTAGACTCCCATAAAAATAGATTTTCTCTTCAACTAGACATAAGATTTTATTACATGCTGAATAACAGTTTCATGTTGACCCAAAAGTGTTCCTTGTACAGTAACGGCATTCTGGATCTGGGCTGCTGAGTCAGGTTGGCCAGATGGTTCTGTCATGTTTGCTGGGTTTAATTACTCAAAGACAGTACCAGATTCAGAAGAACCAGACTGTACAGTTTGGATATATAAGAGATGTTTATTGTGACAGAATAAGGAGTCCTTGGTTGACTGCCGGGGAAGAACGAGTCCACGGTGGCCGACGGAGGAACTGCAGCAGAGAAGGAGATGTGAGAATGTGTGATATTGTGAGGCAGAGAGAGTGGACACTAACTCACGGGGTGAAGATGATATCCGATCTTGGAGGGAGATATGCAGGATCCAACACCAGGAAGTGAGAGGAGGCTGATGTTGCACTAAGCAGTGTGTGATTGCAGGTGGAGCGGGCAGACGGACAGGCGGGTGGATAATAGGCAGACCAGCGGAGGAGACGGAGCAGAAGCTGACCGGGAGGAAATCCAGAGCGATCGGTAAGTTGTTTCCGGAAGGCTTCACCGTAGGAACGGAGATCAGAAAAGGAAACCAACTTTGGAGGATCAGAGAATCTGGATTGGGACCTGGGAGGAAACCAGGAAGGATTAGCGCACCAAAGAGACACAAAGCAATCTTTCTGGAGATATTGGTTGGCCGTGTTACCACGCTGGAAGCGAGAACCATCTGGCGTCAGCTTGCAGTCTCCGTTCCTCTTTTGAAGCTGTAGATGATGAGCCTGAATGAGCAGCACCTGTCACCAATCGGCCACGCCCCTGCAGAGAAGTTAGGAGCTGGATGAGACAGGTTTGATCTGAGATACGTGGAAGACTGGATGAACACAGAGATGGGATGGAATCTTAAGTTTGACCGTAGATGGACTGATGACTTTCTTGATGGGGAATGGACCAAGGAACCGAGGAGCAAGTTTTCGAGGATGAGATCTGAGCGGAAAATCTTTGGATGAGAGCCAAACCTGTTGTCCTGAAGAGTAATGGGGTGCTGGTCGCCTCTTCTTATCTGCGTAACGTTTGTTCTGAGCGGCGGTGTGTTGGAGGGTGGCGTGAGCCTGGTTCCAGACACGTCTGATGGCGCGGATACGAGCATGGACCGATGGCAAAACTGGTTCAGGGAAGGAGTCAGGGAGAAGAGATGGTTGGTAGCCGAGTGATATTTCAAAAGGAGAGAATCCGGTTGCTGAGGAAACGTGAGAGTTATGGGAGTATTCGACCCAGGGGAGATGGATAGACCAGGTAAGTGGGTATAAACTGCATAGACAACGGAGGGTGTTTTCGATTTCTTGAATAAGTCTCTCGCACTGACCGTTAGACTGAGGGTGCTATCCGGAGGTGAGTTTGGATGTGGCTCCCAGTGCTGAACAGAACTGTTTCCAGACGGATGAGATGAATTGTGGACCTCGATCGGAAACTATTTCGGATGGGATTCCATGGAGCTTGAAGACGTGAAGAATGAGCTGGCGGACAGTTTCTGTGGATGAGGAGCGTTTGGGAAGCGACAAGATGACAAGCTTTAGAAAAACGGTCAATGATAGATAGAATGACTGTTTTACCTCTGGAAGGTGGGAGTCCGGTAATGAAATCTAGAGCAATGTGAGACCAGGGACGAGAAGGAGTGGATAGTGGTTGCAGGAGACCAGCTGGAGGTTGATGGGATGATTTGTTTTGGTTGCAGATATGACATGCTGAAATATACTCGGCTACGTCTTTGTTAAGGGATGGCCACCAGAAATACCTACGGAGGAGGGCTATGGTGCGACTGGTACCGGGTTGACAGGAGAATTTCGAGGTATGAGCCCAGAGGAAGGTCCGTGATCGGAGGGCAGAGGGCACATACAGACGGCCGGGAGGTCCCCCACCTGGGTCAGGTTCATCTTGGAGAGCGGTTTGGATAGTCTTTTCAATGTCCCAGGTGAGGGAGCCGATAAAACAGGAGGATGAAAGAATGGTGGTGTCTTCAGGAAGAGCGTCATCGTTCTGGTGAATTCTGAAAAGGGCATCTGGTTTCTTGTTCTTGGATCCTGGACGATATGAGATATTGAGGTTGAACCGAGAAAAGAAGAGGGACCAGCGGAACTATCTGGGGTTGAGTCTCTTGGCGGTTTGGAGATAAGACAGGTTCTTATGATCAGTCCAGACAATAACCGGGATCTCCGTACCCTCCAGCCAATGACGCCATTCCTCTAGGGCCAATTTTATGGCCAGTAACTCTCGGTCGCCGATGTCGTAATTCTTCTCTGCCGGGGAGAATTTCTTTGAGAAGAAGGCACAAGGGTGAATCTTGTGGTCAGACGATGATCTCTGGGAAAGTATGGCGCCAACAGCAGTGTCAGATGCATCCACTTCCAAAATAAACTGTTGAGTGGTATCTGGTTGTGTGAGGGTAGAAGCCTGGATGAATGCTTTCTTTAACTGTTGAAAGGCGTGGTTAGCATCAGGAGTCCATTTGAAGTTTTTTTTTGAAGAAGTGAGGGAATTAAGTGCTTCAGCGAGTTTACTGTAGTTGTTGATGAACCGTCTGTAAAAATTGGCAAAACCTAGGAAACGTAACTGTTTGCGGGTCTCTAGGACTGGCCAGTCCCTGATGGTCTCGATCTTGGCCGGGTCTGCCCTCACCTGCCCGTCTCCCAGAATGAAGCCAAGAAAAGTTACAGATGTGACATGGAACTTACACTTCTCTGCCTTCACGTAGAGACGGTTTTCCAGGAGCCGTTGGAGGACTTGTCTGACGTGGTCCTTATGTTCTTGGAAGGAATGAGAGAAAATGAGAATATCATCAAGATAGACAAACACAAATTTGTTCAGAAAGTCACGTAAGACGTCGTTAACCAGATGTTGGAATACGGCTGGGGTGTTGGATAATCCGAATGGCATGACCAGGTACTCAAAATGTCCAATGGGTGTTTTGAAGGCAGTTTTCCACTCATCTCCCTCTCTAATGCGGACAAGATGGTAGGCGTTTCTGAGGTCCAATTTAGAATAAATGTTTGCTTGACTAACAGGTTCCATGGCGGTAGAGAGTAATGGGAGTGAATATTTGTTCTTCATGGTGATTTGGTTTAATCCTCTGTAGTCGATGCAGGGGCGAAGTGATCCATACTTTTTACTCACAAAGAAGAACCCTGCTCCGAGAGGGGAGGAAGAGGGTCTGATGATGCCGGAATCCAATGAGTCTTGAATGTAGTTGTCCATGGCTTCTCTTTCTTTACTAGAAAGATTGTACAAACGACCGGAAGGGAGGGGGAATCAGGCAGAAGATCTATTGCGCAGTCATATGGACGATGAGGTGGAAGGGAGAGAGCCAGATTCTTGCTGAAAACTTGACATAAATCATGGTATTCGTTAGGGATGTTGGTAAGATCAGGGATGGATTCTGGAGTGGATTTGGGCTCTGTCTTGGCAGGAATGGCTGATCGTAGACATGATTTTAAACAGTGAGTACTCCAGGAATCAATTCTACGGTGTGTCCAATTGATTTGTGGGTTGTGGGTGACGACCCAAGGAAATCCTAGAACTATGGGGTTTTCACTGTTGGGGTAGATGAGAAACTGGATCTCTTCCTGGTGGTTGCCTGAAACTACTAAAGAGATGGGTTGAGTTTGATGGGTGATGGATGTCATAACGCTGCCGTCTAAGGCGGTAACAGAAATGGGATGGCTGAGTGCAAAGAAAGGAATATCCAGATGTTTTACCAGATCAGGGTGAATGAGATTTTGTTTGGAATCGGAGTCAACAAGGGCTAGGTGATTTGAGGGTTCTTTCTTTACTTTAACAAAGAGGGTTACAGAAACGGTAAGTCTGTTTAATCGTTGAGACCCCGTCAGGACCCCTACTTTCACTGATGGGGAGCTCCTTTTGGGCAAACAGGGCAGTGGGAGATTAAATGATTAAGAGATCCACAGTAAAGACAACAATTATTAGTAATTCTTTTTTGTCTCTCCTGTGGGCTTGAACGAGTTCTGCCAATGAGCATGGGTTCAGGGGATCCTTCTCTTGGGGTAGGAACCGGTCTAGAAACAGGTGAACGTTTTCTTGCTTCAGGATGAGTAAAAGATTGATCTCTTGTTTTAGTTCTTTCTCGGGAGCGTCTATCTTTCTTGATGGCTAAGGCTATTAATTCAGTTAGAGTCTCGGGTTCATCTCTTTTGGCTAGTTCATCTTTGATCCTTTCGTTAAGGGCTTGATAAAATCCTCCCTTAAGGGCCGGATCGTTCCACCCTGACTCCTCAGCTAAGATTCTGAAATCGACTGCGAATTCAGCTACCGGACGAGATCCCTGTTTGACGGACCAAAGCCTTCGGCCTGACTCCTCCTGATTCTTAATGGGAGAGAAAGTTAGGTTGAACAATTCCAGAAAATTTTCTAACGTTATGTCTTCGATTGTATTTTCATTAAAGAATGCTTCTGCCCATCTAAGAGCCTTTCCCCGGGGAGTCCGATGATATAGCTGATCTTATGCACATCAAGATAGAGGAAAGTGAGCTCTCTTGAGTATGACTTAGTTAAGTGGAGATGTCAAAGAGTTGCTGATTCAATCGACTTATTGTTGTAGTTTGCATGGATAATTGTCGTGATAAGTCCTGAATAACAGTTTCATGTTGACCCAAAAGTGTTCCTTGTACAGTAACGGCATTCTGGATCTGGGCTGCTGAGTCAGGTTGGCCAGATGGTTCTGTCATGTTTGCTGGGTTTAATGACTCAAAGGCAGTACCAGATTCAGAAGAACCAGACTGTACAGTTTGGATATGATAAGAGATGTTTATTGTGACAGAATAAGGAGTCCTTGGTTGACTGCCGGGGAAGAACGAGTCCACGGTGGCCGACGGAGGAACTGCAGCAGAGAAGGAGATGTGAGAATGTGTGATATTGTGAGGCAGAGAGAGTGGACACTAACTCACGGGGTGAAGATGATATCCGATCTTGGAGGGAGATATGCAGGATCCAACACCAGGAAGTGAGAGGAGGCTGATGTTGCACTAAGCAGTGTGTGATTGCAGGTGGAGCGGGCAGACGGACAGGCGGGTGGATAATAGGCAGACCAGCGGAGGAGACGGAGCAGAAGCTGACCGGGAGGAAATCCAGAGCGATCGGTAAGTTGTTTCCTGAAGGCTTCACCGTAGGAACGGAGATCAGAAAAGGAAACCAACTTTGGAGGATCAGAGAATCTGGATCGGGACCTGGGAGGAAACCAGGAAGGATTAGCGCACCGAAGAGACACAAAGCAATCTTTCTGGAGATATTGGTCGGCCGTGTTACCACGCTGGAAGCGAGAACCATCTGGCGTCAGCTTGCAGTCTCCGTTCCTCTTTTGAAGCTGGAGATGATGAGCCTGGATGAGCAGCACCTGTCACCAATCAGCCACGCCCCTGCAGAGAAGTCAGGAGAGTACACACACACAGCAGAAACACCGGCAGAGACACGGATCCTAACACCATTCACTACAACTGAATGTTACACAGATAAGGCTTAACAGAATGGTGTTTTAACTGGAAATAGATGCTGGGATATCAACTATTGAATGCTAAATGTTATAAAATTACTAATAAAGTTTATTTCACATACCAATAGCAAAGACAACAGATTTTAGTAGAATTTGCAGTGACAGTTATTTGGCATTGCAATCTATACGCCAGATGAATTATCACCACAATAGTAACTTTATCTTTTCTTAGAATGTTCCAATGTCATCTTTTCACAATTAGCCCCTCATTCAGAATATTTGTTTGTAAGGTAATCTTAAAGATATAAAAATTACATACAACGATGACTAATAATGTTAAGCATTAAAATTTAGGAGCACATCGAAATAGAAGAAATTTACAAAACAGTTAAAAATTATACCACTTACGGAAAACAGAGGATTATACCTTTTGTTTGTTTAAAATGATCATTCTGCATGCTCTAATCCAGGGGTGCTGTCACGCTGCCCTAATCACCCTCTCCTAATCAGTATCCTCACCTGTGTCTCTCCAATCATCCACACCTGATACTTCTCACCTCCTGCCTTTTTTTTATTTTATTTTTTTATCATGAATTGCTGGGGGTTTTATTTCCTGATGTTATGGACACGGAGATGGAAAATTAAGGGGAAGATAGAAGATGAAGAAGAGAAGTATGAAAAAAAAGTCAAGAGAGAGGGTGAGTTGAAAATACAAGAGAGGAAAGGGAACAAAGAAAACACAGGAAGACACTGAAGTCTGCCTCCATACCCAAAGGACGGCAGAGAGAGGGGAAAAAACAGAACAAAAAATGAAAAAGGAACATCAACAAAACAAATCAAACATCGTGAATTAAGAATTACACAACCACATCACACAAAAATGGATATAAAAATACAACAAGGTCACAGAAAAACTCATGGTACCGATTAATCAAGATCTAGTAATGATAACCTCAGCCCAAGAATATATCTGTAAACACCAGAGACCCCACACCTATGTGTGTGTGTGAGCATGCTGGTGCATAAAAGGTTTCCCCATAAGAGTGTTTGATAGCTGGTGTGAGCAGGCATCAATCCGACTCCCAGGAATCGTTGCTGACATGAAGGAGATCGGAGCCAAAACGTCCAAAGGACCCCCAGAGCCCCGGGCGGACCCAGGTGGGGCCGACCGCATCCCCCAAGAGAGGAGCAAAGGAGAACCCCAGGGGAACGTCCAGCGGCTACGATGCAGGGGCCCGGGGGCCAGCAGTGACGAGCCCACGGGCCCCGCCGGCAACTAGCTGCACCAGGGCGGGCCGGTCCATGGAACGGGAGAGCCGGGTCCCAGGGGCGCCCCACCCCCCTGCAGGGACCCGACAAGGGACTGGCGGGGCCCCTCGTCGGCCACGCGCCACCACCACCCTAGGCCAATTCCCACCGCCAACATCCCAGCGCTCCACCCCTGCTCCACGTCAGGGCCCCACCGATAGCCGCAGCGGACGAACAGCATCCCGAGGCCAAGCCCAGACAGCACCTGGACACCAAGTTGTACCACTTCCTGCCTTTAAAACCCGTCACTTCCCTTCACTCAGTGCCGGATCATTGTAGATGTCTCCATGGTGTGTTGTCCTGCTGTTACCCGTCCCGCTCGTCCAATGTCCTGTCTCTCCATTCCTGCCGTCACCACCATGTAGGACCACCAGCAGCATTAATAAACCTCATTGCACCTTCTACCGGTGTCTGCGTTTGGGTCCATGCATCACACCACACATCCTGAAAGAATGATCCGGTCATAAAGATGGACCCAGCACTCGCTTGGGAGATCGCCGCCCTTCGCCAGGACGTCTGGGCCCCCCTGTCCAAGATCTCGGTCTCCCCTCATCCTCTACTGCGCATCTCCGAATGCTGAGGGGATCTTCAAGGTTCTTCCTCGGTTCCGGAATGTGTTTTCTGCCAGGGATCTCACCACGCTGCGGAACGAGGCGGAGAGGGTTCGCAAGGAAGCATGGGACGAGATCATTGGTCCACCCTCTCCGCCTCTACCATCGAACCTGATCCTCCTCACCTCCTGCCTTTAAAACCCGTCACTTCCCTTCACTCAGCGCCGGATCATTGTAGATGTCCCCATGGTGTGTTGTCCTACTGTTACCCGTCCTGCTCGTCCGATGTCCTGTCTCTCCGTTCCTGCCATCACCATCATCAGCACCTCCTCCACCAGCAGCACTAATAAACCTCATTGCACCTTCTACCGGCATCTGCGTTTGGGTCCATGCATCACACTGCACATCCTGACAGGTGCTGTAATCCATAGGTGCAGGATGGTAGCTCTCTAGGGCCAGGGTTGTGCACCCCTCCTCTAATCATAGCAGACACAACTGCTATGTTAACTTTGTGTCTCCTCCCTGTGTCTATGACATCATGTGGTTTATTTAAATGGACAAAAATACCTATTTATAAAGCGAGAGACTGTAAAATGTGTCATTTCCACTGAATGGTACGGCCTGGGTCAGTGCGGTTCAGTAGGCTATTTTATGGTCTGGCATATTCTGGAGAGCGTTTCCCCCACCAGCTGGACTCTCACTGGTCGGGCGGGTTAAACCTAAAAATGGTGCCTTCATACTAGTGTAGAGAGAATCATGATGCAATAAAACATAACAAATAAATCAAGACAGGAGCTTGTGCTTGGTTTTTGGTTCTTACTTTACACAAACCTTATTGCAGTGTTCATGAGTGGGCTCTGTGCAGTGAAGAGAAACATATTCCATTTACAATGAGGCAAGGGTGGGGGGTGTTGCTTGGTTTGGTTTATGTATTTAAGTTTTATTTTTTGGATCCCTGAGAAAACGCTAACTCATTCTGCTGCACTACCATTGTGTGTACAGCTAGTGATAATAAAGTTGATTTGATTTGAAGATGTAACAGCCCTTTCGTATTTATGTCTCGTGCTTGTTGCAAGAAGTGATGTTCTTCATTCCCCCAATCAAAGGACTGTATTGTGTGACGGCAGTAACTCTGTCCTAATAGTAACAGACTATTGTCCTATGGACCTACCAGAGATGCTCACAAGTCTCTGAGCCAGAGTCCAAGTCGAGTCTCAAGTCTTTGAGCTAGAGTCCAAGTCAAGTCTCAAGTCTCTTTATTATATTAAGTCTCTGATTATACGTGTTGCATCATCACCTACAGCGACCCATCCAACACTGCATAGCTATATATAAGGAATTCAAAGCATGTAATATGTTATTATAACTCCTTTATCTATTAGCATACATTATCAGCTGTGATTTTATATATATAGTTAGTTTTGCAACATGACCAAAACACCAAGAATGCTTAACTCTTAAGTTAATATCTGTATTTTGCCTTGTAGCATGAACACACAGTACAGTACAGACCTTTAGGGGATTCCTAATGGGATATCCTAATTCTAAAGGTTAATAAGTAAAAAAAAAAGTTAATAATTGGTTACACAGACTGTATTACATTAATTTTAACACCCTATATTTTACCGCAAACTTGCGACTATAGTTAACTTTCTAAAGAAGGTGCAATCGTTTGTTTGCTAAGGGTCGGGACCTACAGTAACAGCAACACACTGAAACTATTGTATTCAGAATATCAAATATTTTATAGCACTTTTTAATCTGTGATTGTGTGTTAAAAGTGTTCACGAGATACCAGCCTCTTCCCAGCCGTCTTCTATGCACCAAATAGGCCCTGTCTTCCACAGGTGATCCAGATAGACATGCTGTGCATGGAGGGGAGGGGCTGTGTGTGTGTGTGTCTGTGTGTGTGTGAGAGAGAGAGAGAGAGCGAGAGAGACGCGTGAGTGACAGAGACGAAGAGAGAGCAGGGAAAGGCAGCTGAACGAATACGATGCGTGTTTTTAATTGCAAAAGAAAAACGAAACGCAATATGTGATGGTCGGTGTTGAATCTGTGGCGGTCGGAGTCACCGCCACAGATTCGTCTATGTGTGGGAAACACTGGCGTGGGCAGGTTATAGGTAACGGAGGAAGGGGAATAACAGCAAGCTCATCAGTTGTTTCCTAAAAATAAACATTGTTCACGAGTCCCGCAGCTCGAGTCCAAGTCGAGTCTGAAGTCTTTCGAGGAGGAGTCTCAAGTCAAGTCTGAAGTCACTGTTTGTGCGACTTAAGTCGCACTCGAGTCGGAGTCTCAAACCCGAGTCCCCATCTCTGGGACCTACAACCGAATGGGAGCCATAAATGGACTAGTACGGGCCTGTTGTATGGGCTGCTTTTACAATGAAAACAGACAAAAAAGCGGAGTGCACCGAGCCGCACCGCTTAAGTGATTTTCACTATTTCTTTGTTCTTCAGCGTTTTTAAAATTACTGCTAAAAGATGGAGCCTATAGAAAAGGGTCACTGGGATTGTTCAGTAAGATTTAGGGTTACAGATGCAGACACCAGGGAAGCATTCCTTTAACTTGTGATAACTGCCAAATCCAAACTTTACTATTTATTGCCAGAAAGAGAGGCACTTTTTTTCACTTTAAAGTACATGTCTTGACCACTCTATAGGCCACTGCATGCCTAAGTATTTGATTTTAGGCTCTTGTGGCCATGGAAATGATTGAAACACCTGGATTCAATGATCTGGATAGAAAAGTGGATTCAACCTTAGCTCCTCGTCATTTTGTCTTCATGACTCTACACTGACTGATCAATATTATGTTCACACACTTATGATTACAGACATCCATCCATCCATCCATTTTCTTCCGCTTATCCGGGGTCGCAGACATTTTATCGCTAATTACAACCTTTTAACAGCTACAATATTCAATATTGTTTTCAGACAATAGTTATAGCTCATCCACTTTAGTCTTTCTGATACAAATACAAGTCCTTTCATCTTTTTCTATTTTACTTTGGTGCTGCTAAGCAGTTGGTAAGAAAGATCTTTGTTTTGGTTAATAAGAACAATACCACTACTTGTATGGCTGATATTTGTATTTCTTATCAACAAGAACAAGATTAAATATTAGAGGGAACTAAAAATACAAAAGGTCAGATTGCTTTTGTTCTTTTTTGGTGTTGTATCTTAAATTAAGGTGTCACTCACCGGTGGACCACTGGGACCATTAAGTCCTGGGGAACCAGGGGGTCCTGGAGGTCCTGGGGGTCCTTGTACTCCAGGTGCTCCCTGCTAAAAGACTATTGAGTTACAATCTGTTCTGAAGCATCTAGAAGCCACACTAGCACAACATCACCGTACGTAATGTAACATGAGAAAGTGAAAGTTTGTGCAACAGAAATAAAGGAGAACACAACAGCAGACAAATTGTTAAAAAGCATGAAAGTTAATTTTTTACTATGTAAAAACATATCCACTAATGTCTAAATGTATTCCAGGATCCTAAGACCTGTTCTTTCTAAGGTCATCCTAACTATTCTCTTAAATTAGGTCTGTCACAATAGACTAAGAGATATTGTCATTTGACCCTTTATACCCCTGTGTACTTAGTTGGTGAGCCTTTATGGGAAATTGTTTTACTTTTTTTCCAGTCATTTTTCTACTAAGGTCACATGAAAAAGACCAAAAGAAGAAAACAGTTACCTTCTATTTTCAGAAAATTAAATCCAATATATGGTAAAATCTTATTATTGACTAAAGAGCAAATGTGAAATTAAATTACAATGTGCTGTTTTACAAAGCTGTGTAAAATATTTACCATGGTTTTGCTGTGAATTTGGGGGGGATGAAAGGGAGATTAAATAAAATATTATCCATGAATTATAATGAATGGAAAATTAATCTCACCTTGAAACTTGTGCACTCTGCAGCTTCTCAGATTTACTTCACTCCTAAAACAAACAAAAATCTATCTATCTATCTATCTATCTATCTATCTATCTATCTATCTATCTATCTATCTATCTATCTATCTATCTATCTTTACTCTCTTTCCCCTCATTCCCTTGGGTGAGGTGGGTGTCTCCTCGACTCAAGTTTGGGTCCTCTTCTAGAGGCTTGGGGACTTGAGGGTTCTTTGGAGTTTCTTAGCAGTTGCTAGGACTGTACTCTTCTGGATTGAGATTTCAGATGATTCTCCAAGTATCTGTTGGAGCCTCTACTTCAGCTCGGCGGTCACTGCCCTGAATACTCTGATGACCACAGGAATTAAAGTTGCCTTCCCTGCCCGGTTCTTTCTAGCGCTGCCCTGAGTCCTTGGTATTTCTTCAGTTTGTCATCTACCTTATTCCTCATGTTTCCATTATTTGGGATGGCCACATGAATCACAATGGCTGTCCTCTGCTGCTTATCAAAGATTACTGTGTACAACTTGTTTACCATTACCATTTTGTCCATTGAATCTGGAAGTCCCACAGGATCTTAGCTTGGTCATTCTCCACCACCATTGGCGGCATTTTCCAGTTTGTCCGAGGGGTCTCCAGTTTGTATTCCACACAGATGTGTCACTTGGTTACAGTGTTCCATGTATTCATTTCCTGCTGTGAGATGCTGGATTGTTTCTGTGGCCTCTTTGCACAGCCTGGATCTGAGACCTTGCCCGATATGGTAGAAGTGGGCTTTTATTGCTCCGGTGCTCAAGGCCTGCTTCTGTGCAGCAAGGTCAGTGCTTCTGTGGTGTCTTTCAGTCCAGACCATTCTAGCCGTTAGTATAATTTAGTAATATCAGCCACTTCAGCCATCTGTCAGTAGTACATCCCACGCAATGGTTTTGTCGCCCATGATGGTTCCTTTGGCTCCTTCTCTTCCAGTTTCCGTTGTCTGAGACATTTACTGCGTGTTTCATTCGTCTTGGCCATCTTCCTGATACATTCTTGGAGCTTGGATGTTTCATCTTGGATGATGGCTCTGAAGCTCACTAGACCTCTGACTCCTTTGTGCTTGTGGATACTGGATTTGGGGTGGAATCCTCCATGCATTGTGAGTAACTGTCGTGTTTTAACATCTTTAGTCTGAATTTCCTCCTTTGGCCAATTTATTACCCCAGTAGGATTTCTGATTACTGGTAGGCCATAGCTGTTGATTGCCCAGACTTAGTTCTCGCCATTAAGCTGACTTATCAGAACTTGCCTTACTCTTTGCAGGTATTTGGCTTTCCTTGTGGCCGCTTTGTGGTCTCCTAAGGTATTCCTAGGTATCCTTCGCTTTCCTTAATATCTGCTATTCTCCCTTCAGGGAATGCAATTCCCTCTGTGTGGATTACCTTCCCTCTCGTTGTCACTATTTGGCCACATTTCTCCAACCCGAATGACACCCGGATGCCCCTGCTTTAGATCCTGGTGGTGTGGATCAGTGAGTCAATATCTCGCTCACTCTTAGAATACAGCTTGATCTTATCCATGTAGAGGAGGTGACTGATAGTGGCCCGATTTCTCAGTCGGTATCCATAGCCAGTCTTGTTGATTATTTGGCTGAGGGGGGTTCAGTCCTATGCAGAACAGCAATGGGGACAGAGCATCTCCTTGATATATTCCACATTTGATGGAGACTTACACATTTGGCTGGAGTTTGGCCTTAAGGGTGGTTTTCCACATCCTAATGGAGTTTTTTTCCATGAAGGGTTTCAGTGTAGTGTTGACTTTTTACAGCCTAATTCCATTGAGTCATATGCTTTCTTGAAATCAATCCAGACGATGCACAGGTTTGTTTGTCTAACTTTGCAGTCTCAAGCGACTGTTCTGTCAACCAACAGCTGGTGTTTGGCTCCTCTGGTACTTTTTCTACCAATACCACGTGTCTGCTTATCTTAGCCGCTATGATGCCCCACTAGAGCTTCCATGTTGTGGAGAGTCAGGTTGTTGGCCAGTATTTGGATGTTATTGTACCCCTCTGGGGTCTTTCATTATCAGGACTGTTCAGTCCTCAATCTTCCATTTGGGAGTGGTCCCATTCTTCAGCATTTGGTTCATTTATACTGCTTAGCACTCATGAAGAGAAATCAACTTCTTGAGCCAGTAGGTGTAACTCATGTTCAGGCCTTTTTCAGCATTGTTGGTAATAACATCATTAAAAAAAACGGCATTAGGTAATGCCGTTCTTTTATCAGGAACGGGGTAATTAAACTTATTACTGTTTCCGTCATTACAACACTGTTGCCATTACTGAATGTTAAATGCTGTGTGTTACTATGAATTGATAGAATAAACTCTGTACTCCAAACTCTCTGCAAGCAGCTGAACTGCGCATCGCCTGTGCGTAATGCGCCACTTCAACCATAGTTTTGAAAAAAGGGAAAACTTCTTCAATAGCAGTTATCATAATTCGGCAAGACTCTCTGAACAAGGACTTTTCTGATTACCCTAACAGGAGAAAATCCCCCATGCATGCGCTGTTTTTGCATCAGTAGTTAGACTGCAGTGATCTGTCACTGCCAATCTGTGTATGGTGCAGTCATAGATGCACTTCATGTCTCCATAGTTCTTCAGTGTGCTTTCAGCTTGTGGATAACGAGATGCATTGGATATGGTGTCCAAGTCTGAGATGATACTCAGATGCTGTCATGCTCTTATCTTTTTTTGATTGATTCAGTTACCATACTCCGTGCACAAGTCGAAAATGTCTGCACAATTGCACCAAGCAATTGCACACTGCAACAGATATATCGTAATGAATTATTCTGTGACGTCCCCTGTATTCGACAAGTTTGTGGCCAAAGTCTGCAGCGGATCTGTCGGTCTTAGACCAGAGACTTTAGGTGACAGATAGCAGCTGAATAATTTAGGATTTAAATGTTGCTGTCAATTTGAGCTGTGGATATAGAAACATTCATGTTTCCCACATTCTTTTTTTTTATGTAGCCCTGTTGCATAAAGGTACCGCACTAGTGGTGGTAGCATTTCAACAGAGCCTTTTTGTCTTCCCATGTCCATTGCTGTTATGCTACAGTAGCCCATTTCTCATCACAATGCCCTGGTTGCTCAACATTAGATGTAGACTTTAAATGGTGACATCTAAGCCAGTATGATTCTCGGTTTTCTTTCTATCTAATGGTATGAGATAGGCAGTTAATACTAATGGTCATCCCTAATGACCAACACGCACAGATAGATAGATAGATAGATAGATAGATAGATAGATAGATAGATAGATAGATAGATAGATAGATAGATAGATAGATAGATAGATAGATAGATAGATAGATAGATAGATAGATAGATAGATAGATAGATAGATAGATAGATAGATAGATAGATAGATAGATAGATAGATAGATAGATAGATAGATAGATAGATAGTGTTGGCAAAGATCTTTGCAGACATCTTCCAGCGTCACGTTGCACCACAGACTGTCCAGGAGTTGTCGGATGCTTTAATCCAAGACTGGGAAGAGATCCCTCAGGAGACCATCCGACACCTCATAAGGAGCATGCCCAGGCATTGTAGGGGTGTCATATAGGCATGTGGAGGCCACACTGAGCCTCATTTTGACTTGTTTTAAGGACATTAAATCACAGTTGGATCAGCCTGTAGTGTGTTTTTCCAATTTTGAGTGTGACTCCAAATCCAGACCTCCATGGGTTGAATACATTTGATTTCCATTAACCATTTTTGTGTGATTTTGTTGTCAGCACATTCGACTATGTAAAGAACAAAGTATTTCATAGGATTATTTATTCATTTAGATCTGGGATGTTTTATTTTGGTGTTCCCTAAGCAGTGTAGTTTACCACCATCAGTGTTGAAATGGGTAAATGACTAAATGTAGTCTAACTAGGAGTTTCACTTTAGCAGTGTGTGGGATTTGTCTGTGCATAGCAACTCTAGATGCACTGACTTCAGCGTCAGTCCAGTCCTTGAAAACCTTCTCAAATTCTTGAATTTTTCTACTGGATATCTCTCTCAAGGCTGCAGTTATTCCAGCTGGAGGTACAACTTTTCCTAACACACTTTTTCCTCCCATAACATTTTCTATGAATATGATTTGGTAAAGCACACAACTTCTTTAGGAATGGCATTTTGTGGCTTATCCTCCCTGTGGAGGTTTGTTACAGTCTTCTGGACACATCTCAAGTCACTGAATTGTGTTTTTATTATCTGAAGGCTTAAAATAATTCACTCTGTTTCACTTTCCTAAATGAACAACAAAAATATTGAACCTTTTCACCATATTCTAATTTATTTAGATTTACCTGCATTTTTGAATTCATACATGATCATTATTATGCAGAATTCTTTTTTATTACAGTTTAAAGACTAATTTCCAGGTATTGAATAAAAACGAAACCTTTTAGGTTTGAATACTACCAAAAATTTAAAAGCAAAGAGATTGTTAGTCAGGAAGACAGAGGAGACAATGTTGCTGACATGTTAGTTGTATCAATACATAAGGCTTACAGAAAAAATATAGTTGAGACAGATCTTTACCTTGAGGCGTTTTAAGATTAGAGGGCTTATAGAAGGCATGTTTCGCAGGGTGATGGGCAACATCTGCAAGAAGAAATCATAAAGCACACTTGACCACCATGCAAAAAGATAAAGATTAAACAAGATCAAACAAGAATAAAAGGGAAAGCACAGAAGTAAAATGAAGGAAATGGAGATAGGACATGGCACATAGCAAGGCTGGAGAGAAAAAGCGAGAAGCATGTGCAACAATGCTTGCAACAAATCCAGGGTCAGGAAAACCAAAATTATTCTCTGAAGTTCTTATTGTTCTTTCTTAGAAAGGAATGTAAAATATGCATGTTTCTCCATCAGTTTGCAAACTATTGTGGCAGTATATGAATTTACCATTGTTACAAATGATGCCCACAAATAAATGTAAGCCTTAAATTGCAGTGTAAATGGTCAACAGTTTTTTTCACAAAACAATAACTGCAGTTTCAATGCAATGCTCATCCAAATTTACTGCATTAAAAGCAAAAGTCTGTATAATATGTCGCTTTTGTTGAGATGACCCTTATTATCGAACGGAAGCTCAGTAGCATAGATTAACTTTTTCCGATCAGTGATACCGATCAGCGAAGGTGCCGATCACTGCCGATTACCAATATCGATCACATGAATTGGCTGTTAACTTTTTATTTATTTATGATGAGTCCTACTGGCTGCATGATTTGGAAAAAAGGAAATCGTAAAAATCACCTTAAATTAGAAAAAAAGCATGGTTTTACTTTTTCAAGAGAAAAAATACAAAAACCTTGCAAGCACAATGCAGCTGCTAAAGCTATGGCAGTATGAGAGCCGGAAAATGTCTGGGCATGCAGAACAGCTTTTTGAAGTTGAAAGTCTGCATCAATCCAGTGAGCTGTTGAACTCAGCATCGACACAGGACTGATGTCCGAGCTTCATGTATCACTTGCGAAACTTACAGAGGATGAGACACTTTCTTTAAGGAGTGGGTTAATGTGAGAGTACACTGTCTGGTGGAGCTCTGGCAGGGCTACGTGTGTGAAATATTTACATCCTGGTCGCTCGCTCCAGGTGAGCGAGTAGTCGGCGGAACCAGTGTCTTCCTCCCGAAAGGCTAGTCATCTAGTCTGATGAATTCAATTTTCTGGGTAATTTGCTTAGCCTTCTGACTGTCACGCTCATACGGACAAGGTTTGCCAAGCGTGGGCTGCGTTAGCTGCCGTCTGACTGTTGCTGTAATTGGCTGTCTTCTTTTCATTCTCTGCCATGAGCCTTCAAAACTCACCATACTTCATCAAGTGTCAGGTCAAATTTGTTGTGTTGAAGCCTTTTGACGTACTTCCTCCACAAGGTATTTTTTCGTTGCATGTTTTGTAGGATGCAAAGTTTATATCAATCTCACAGGCCATATAAAAGTTCCACACGGCAGACATGTTTGTTATTGTGGGTTTGCTGCCATGCACGTGCACAGTGTGAAGAAGGGGGGGCATTACTCAGCACACAGAGCCACTGCTGGCTGCAAAGTATGAGCTATTGAGAATGAGGAGATGTCGTCACGGCCCAGTGCCCCGCCCCCGTCGGCCATGTTGTCAGGATACCCGCCAGAAGCAGAAGGTGACGTGTTCATTAGTTGGTGTTGGTATCAGAGCAGCTTAACAAATATGTGCCACTGTTGTCTGAGTGCCTCTTTGCTGTTGCGTATTGAAATAAATTCTCGAAACAACTTTATGTGGCTTACCAGTATTTATTGAGAACTATAATATATAAGCAAATAGAAATTACGAAATAAAATTACAAAAAGTTGAAACAGTAAACAGTGCAAAAGAATGATGTGCAGTACAAAAACAACAACCACATTTTCAGCATATGCTGATAAAACAAACTTTATTAAAACCTGGTAACACCAAACCACGCATGCTTGATCTGATTTAACAGAGGAGGGGTTCCAGGGAAAGAGCATAGAGCATCCTAGACAGGGCTCAGCCCTGTCTGACATCCCTGTACACTTTAAAAGGAGCACACAGACTACCGTTGATCATCAGCACGCTCTCAAAGCCACTGTACAATACTTTGATCATGCCAATAAAAGCAACATTGAACCCAAGCCTTTCTATGGTCCTCCATAGAAAGCAGTGTTCAATACGGTGTAGGGTGTTTACTCCAATAGCTTCTGTAGGGGGCATCTTAGGATGTATCTAAAGAATCAGAAAGTATTTTTCTAATTGTTTTTCTTACAGAAAGTGAAGAGACCCAAGGCAATGTTCAAGATATGATTTTTTTTACTTCATAATTTTACATTCATTCATTGATGAATTATACACATAGGATATAAAAACAAGCATTACTTTCAAGAATTAAACCAGGGGCCTATTGCACAAAACTAGGATAAGGGATTAAGCCGGGATATCTTGGTTATCCTGGCTCAATTTATCCGCGATCTAGTTGCACAAAAACGGGATAGGGAGTAGGATATGTTATTGTAGAAGTTACCATGGAGATTTATTCAGTGGAGTTAGCTTGCTCCAGACCAGGCTAAGTTCCAGGATCTGTTTAATCTCATCCTTTATCTAGGGATGACCTAGTCAGCAGTCACCTCAAACTGAAACCAATAGTTATTCCACAACCCACTACACATTGGTGTCATACTATTTAAACATTTGTGATAATTAATTTCTTTCATTTTGGATAAAAGATTATTTTACCTGATTATAGTTTCCCATAGACTATGAGGCTATGTATGAAAAGATGGAATATCAGGGCCAAGGATCGGTGGCAGGGTCTAGTTGAGGGAGCCGTGAGTGCGCACTTATTCAGAATAGGTTACACCTGGCTTGATGAATCTGTGTCTACTCCTCCTGGTATGGTCTTTATGCACCCAATTAGGCCTAGACGCTCTTGTTTTGGATTCAATGACCGAAGCTCAGTCACTTATCCTGGATATCTTCATTCTACTTTTTTGCACTAGGCCCTAGTTCTGTGTTTAACAACGGTTTACGAGTTAATTGATTTACGTCTGATTTATGTCCGGGTGCATGTCTGTGTGTGTTTGCATGTAGGTTTGGGGGGGGGGGGGGGGCTGAGTGCTACACTGCAGGTATTTTGGAGCTAACATGTCAAAGTATTTATTAGAATATCGGTGTTTAATCATAAAAGTTAAAGAACTTCTATGAGCGTTTTTATTATTCTCATGGTTCGTGATTGTAGTCTAGGTAAGTTAAAGTTTGTGTGACTTGAGTTTTTCCTTCCACCACCTTTTCTCACCCTCTTTTACCCTCAAGTGCTCATATGTTGAGTTTCTCGTGTTTGTGGTTCATTCCTTATTTATTTACTTAGGCTCTTTCTAAAGTTTACTGTGTTCCTGTTATGTTCCCTCCTCTCTTGTTATGTTCATTCATGCTTCTTTATTCTTGGTCACCATTTTTGTGTTCAGTCTTTCCTTACGCCTTCTTAGGTTCATCTGTCTATTCATTCCTTATGCTTTGCTCTTTGCCTTCCTTTCGGTTTTTCCCCTTGCCATTCCTTAACATTTCCAATCTTCGCCAGCTCTCCTTTTCTCATCTGCGTCTGGTTTGTCACTGTCACTCTTCATTTCTCCTCAGTATATTTAAGCTCTCTGGTTTTTTTAGTTCTTTGCTGGTTCCTCGTCATTTCTACTTCTCTCTTTTTCCTGATCTTGGTAGTTCTGGTCCTCCCGCGTTCACATGTAAGTCCCCTTGTTCCTTGTTAAATTAAAATATAATTTTATTATGTTGCTGCATTTGGGTCCTTCCTCAAACTAAGGCATGACAATTATCATTCTTAAAATTTCTAGTTCAAACAGGACTTGGAGGTAAGTCAGCAATTGTATTTTTTTTAATTCCTTGGATATGTTAATAAAAGAGGGTAGGACCTGTTTGTAAGAAGAACTTTTGTTGTGAAAAAAATTTTTTTTTTTACTTTTTTTACTTTTTTTACAATTCAAATTCAAAATTACTTTATTAATCCCAAAGGGAAATTAAATGTTGTTGTAACTCATTATGCAAGTTCCTTCAAATATTTGTTGTAGATGCTGATGGCTGTGGGTAGAGATGATCTCTTGTAGTGCTCTGCAGATCTGAAGACACTCTGTAGTTTTATGACAGTCTGATGTAGAGGACGCTCTGGATCTATGGTGTCTTCTTTTCAACTCATCAGGGTTTTGTGGCTGTAGTTGAGGTATTATTTGAGCTTTTGTGATGTTAATCAGCTGCTGCCAGTTGTAAACCACCTTGTTGCCATGGTTATGCATCATAACAAATGTCCAAAAATAAAAAGTATCAGCAAAAATCCTTCCAGCTGCACAGCATTCAAAACCATCAAATAATCCATCAAATGATTTAGAACAGATTTCATAGCCCTGTTAAAATTTAATTTAATTCAAAAATGCTTTATTTATCCCGGAGGGAAATGAGGTGTTTTTATTCAAGGAGTTGTGTGTAGAAGCCGATGGCTGTAGGCTGGAAGGATTTCTTGTAGCGGTCTGTGTTGCAGCAGGACTGAAGAAGCCTTCGGATGCAGACACTTTGTTGTTGTAGGATAGTCTCATGAAGAGGATGCTCAGGGTTGTCCATAATTTTCTTGATAATATGATGAATCCTTCTTTGCATCATCATCTGAATGGTTCCACAGGCATCCCCAGAAAGGAACCAGCCCTCTTTATCAGGTTGTTTAGCCTTTTTAAATCCCTGGCTCTTATGCTGCTGCTACCCCAACAGATAATGGCTGAAGAGATTACACTCTCCACAACAGACTTGTAGAAAAAACTATCTGCTCTGTCCCTTCTTGTAGACGGCTTCACTGTAATTGGTGGGTTGCCCGTTCGAATCCTCGCTGTGTCCCTCTCGGTCGTTGTGTCCTTGGGTAAGACACTTCACCCACCTTGCCTACTGGTGGTGGTCAGAGGGCCCGGTGGCGCCTGTGTCCAGTATGTCCCAGGGCAGCTGTGGCTACTATGTAGTAGCTTGCCACCATCAGCGTGTGAATGTGTGTGTGAAGGGGTGAATGACTGAATGCAGTGTAAAGTGCTTTGTGGTCCTCCGACTAAAAAAGCGATATACAAATGCAGGGCATTTACCACTGTTGCGCCTCCAGTCCATTCTGTTGTCCAGGTGAACTCCGAGGTATTTATACTCAACCACCTCCAATTCTTCTGCCATGATGCAAACAGTGTTTGACGTATCCCTGTTTCTTCTGAAATATACCATGATCTCCTTTGTTTTGTTCTCATTTAGGGTAAAATGACTGTTTCCACAGCATGTCACAAAGCGGTCCACCAGTTCTCTGTATTCAGCTTCTTGTCCATCTCTGATACACCCGACAACTGCAACTGAGTCACTGAGTATTTTTGCAGAGAACAGGTCACTGACTTATACTGGAAGTCTGAGGTGTATAGAGTGAAAAGGAATGGTGAGAGTACATTTCCCTGTGGTGTTCCTGTGCTGCTGCCCACCTGATTTGACAAACAATCCTTCAGCTTCACACACTGTGAACTGTTTGTGAGGTAGTCAATAATCCGGTGTTGGGAATCCATTTTCCACAAATGAACTGAACAGACTGTTGGACGGCAGGAATCCATTTTCCCCAGATAGACTGAGCAGACCGCATTTCCCAGCATTCCTAGCGGTGACGCCAAGATACTCCTATTGGTCCGTGGCCACCAATGGTGACATCAATGATGACATCACAGCCAAAGGGCTATAAGAATGGTGGTGGCAGCCATTTCAAATTGTTCTCAGCAGAAACTTCTGCTATAGAGAGGACGTCTCACTGCTGAAAATTCTCTGTTGTTCTGAAATGCTGGACCGGGTAGAACTCTCATTTCAAAGCTTCGAAGTGCCCACTGCTGTCTGTGCATCTAGCTTGGGTTATATCAGGACTGTTCCAAGACAGTTCGTTACGACGTCGACTTGCAGTTAGGACACACAGTCCTAAAATCCTGTGCCAGGTTCTAGCTCTCCTCGACTACGAACACATTTTGCTCCCCTGTTTGTGGACTGGACCTCCCTCAAAGCAAAGTAGGACTGAACCAGTTCATTCAAACTAATCTAGTCTCTGGGCAGATAAATAGGGAAAATAGAGTTCTTAAAGGCCCTTTGTTTCCTTACACTCAATGTGCTGTCCTCCATCTTGTCCCTGAGCTAAGTTTATGATCCTTTGTCCCCCAGGCTATATCTTACTTGAGCCCCCTGGAGTGAGGGCCACCTCCCTATTTGAACAAACCCTCCCCTCCCCTGCGAAAGGGGAACAGTCTGTTTGTCCCTGATCCCCTTCGTGTTGATTGTGTCAATTAATTATAACATATGATTGATTTTCTAAGATCTGTATTAGTTAGTTGCATGATTTAGAATAAATGGGAATTATTGATGAAATATTTTGGCTGTAAGGTTGATCTATTTTCTTAATAAACGTCGCATAGCTTAAAGAGAAGTTTTCTGTGATTAAATGGCGTATGCGTACAATTATTGTCCACTGCGTATGCATTTATACCTTCAAGAGACTGGATGTCTGATCTTGTAATACAGACGTGGTGCCCCTAATATTAATAGATTAAACTTGAACCTCATCAATAATTATACTAATATTAAATTATTGATCATAATGGTTGATGGTTATGTAAACCAGACAAAAATCCCTCACTCTGTGTCACAACACCAGGCAATTGTTGAGGGCTCCACTTGTGTCTTCTGGAGTTTCTGAAAAAGCAAAAAAGGCTGAATTGTGTTAAATACACTAGAGAAATCAAAGAACATGATCCTCACAGTGCTGCCTGCTTTGTCCAGATGACAGTGGGTTGGTTGAAGCAGGTCGATGATGGCATCGTCAACTCCAAGGCAATAAGCAAACTGCACTGGGTCCTGATATGTTCTAGATTGCTTACTCAGGTGGGCCAACAGGACCCTCCCCAGGACCTTCATGATGTGGGATGTCAGGGGCACAGGTTTAGAGTCGATGGGTGAGCTTTCTTTGGTACTGGAACAGGGGAGGATATCTTCCACAACACTGGGACCTTCTCCTGTGTCAGGCTAAGGTTGAAGAGGTGCTGCAGAATCCTACAGAGCTGGTATGCACAGGCCTTCAGGACTCTGGGGCTTACACGATTTGGGCCTTGTTCCAGTTCAGTCTCTACAGCTGCTTTTTCACCTGACTTCTAGAGACAGACAAGTGGGAGGGGGAGATAAAGGGAGAAGCATCATCTGCTGACTTGGTTGAAGACAAACATGTGGAAGCAGAGTCTGACAGGAAAGCTGTGGGTCACAGGAGGGTGGGATGTATGTTTGGCTGGGGACAGGAGAGGAGAATGATGAGCTTGTTCCTGAACTGAACCGATTGAAGAATGCGTTCAGTTCACTGGCTCTGTCGATACTTCAATCTATACAATCCATCCTGTGCTTAAAGCCTGGGATCTTCTTCATCCCTGACCAGACATCTCTGATAGTGTTCATTTGTAGTTTGCTCTTCAGCTTCTTCCAGTATGCCTCCTTGGTGTCTCTGATCTTGACTTTAAGTTGCTTTTTTATACTCCTCAGTGATTCCCTGTCTCCCTCCCTGAAGGCTCTTCTTTCTTGTGTAACAGTTCCTTCAGGTCATTGGTGATGCAAGGTTTGTTATTAGGGTAGCATCTCACTGGTGGGGATGATGTTGTTCAAACCAAAGTTTATATAGGCAGTCACACAATCAGTCATGGCATTGATGTCCTCTCCATGTGCTTGGCAAAGAGACATCCAGTTTGTGCTCTCAGAACAATCCTGCAGGGCTTCTTCAGCTTCCTGAGGCCACTTCCTTACAGTTCTCTTTGTCACAGGTTGCCTCTGAACAAGTGTTTCATATTCTGAGCAGAGAAAAACAAGATTGTGATCTGATTGTCCCAGACGAGGTCTTGCTTTGGACATGTATGAATTCTTTACATTTGCATAAAACAAATCCAAAGTCGATTTTAAGGTTCTTTTAATGGTTTTTAAGTGTCTTAATGGTCTTGGGCCTTCTTATCTCTCAGAGCTGCTTTTACCGTATGAACCCTCGCGGCCTCTGTGCTCCTCTGGCAGCCGTCTCCTTGTGATTCCAAAAGTCAGGACACACACTCATGGTGAGGCATCCTTTCATTATTATGGCCCTCATCTCTGGAACAGGCTCCCAGAGGACCTCAAGGCCGTGGAGAATGTTCATGTTTTTAAGAGCAGGCTCAAGACTCACCTTTTTAGTCTAGCTTTTAATTGATTATTACTTATTATAGTGTGTTTCATTGCTTTGTATGTTTTATTTGCTTATATTTTAACAGAGTTTTATTAGCTATCTTTGCTACTATATGGTTAACTGTTAACTATTATATGTATTACTACTTATTTTACTTATACTAGCTCTGGTTATTTTACATTTTTACCTATTAATCCTTCTTCCAGTGTTTCCTCTGTGGGCGCCCTCTGCCTCGGGGACGGTGTTCAGCTGCGGTGGCCTGGGTGCTCACCAGGTAGAGCTCAGGTGGAGGCGGGGGTCTCTACCCTCCCTCCTCTGGGCGCCGTGTGTCGGTGCCCTGGCTGCTGCAGTGGACCTGCTGCTGTCGGGGCAGACGGTTCTCCTGATGGCGTTTTCCTTACGTACCTGACTCATCTGAGCTCAGTCCAGTGTCTACCAATATTCTTACGTGTTTTGGGAAGATGTCTGTGTGTGTTTGTGGGTGGATGTGTGCCAGTGTGTGTATGTGTATGTCTGGGAAATGGGTTTGGGAAGGGGGAATAACTGTCTTTTCGTTTTTATAATTGTGGGGAAGGGATGGGAATCTGAGTTATGTGGGGTCATTTTAATCTGTAAAGCACTTTGAGCTGCATTTTTTGTATGAAAGGTGCTTTATAAATAAAGTTTGATTGATTGATTGATTGTTTCTCTTGTAGAGCAGCTGAAAAACTGTTGAAATGTTGGAAGTGTAGTAGAGTGCCAGGCATGATTAAAATTGCCAGATGGTGCCACAAATATATTGGGGTGCAGTGTCTGTAGCTTAGCGACAATGGAACTGATGACATCACATGCATTGTCGGCAACGGCTGAAGGTGGAATGTATACAGCCATAATAACACTGGTTAATTTTCTTGGTAAATCACATGGACGAAAACTTACTGCCAAAAGTACAATATCTGGGCTGCAGAGACGACACTTCACAGTAACATGTCCTGGATGACACCATCTGTTGTTGACAAGCACTGCACAGGAGAGAGGGTGGACAACTACACAGACAGCAGTTGACCAAATATTTGGTCTGGGAGTAGATAAGAAAAGTGACCTTGCAACAAGCCGGCTAGCCTTTATGTTTTGGTTCTGTTGTTTTGGGAAACCTTTCACCTCTAATTAACAAGTATAGATTCCTGGTGCAGTGTTAAAGAGAAAAATAAATTTAAATTAAAAAAATTAACAAATTCCTGAAGTTTCAGTAAATTTGATTCAATTCAATTCAATTCAATTCAGTTTATTTATATAGCGCCAATTCACAACAGATGTCATCTCAAGGCACTTATCAAGAAGTCATTTCAATACAATTATACAAACATTCCAATCAGTTAAAAAGTTTCCTATTTAAGGAATCCCAGCAGATTGCGTCAGTCATTGGCGTGAGGTTGGGCAGATTTCCAACCACAGCAATCCTTCAGCAATCCCTCATACTGAGCAAGCATGTAGCGACAGTGGAGAGGAAAAACTCCCCTTTAACAGGAAGAAACCTCCAACAGAACCAGGCTCAGTAGGAGCGCCCATCTGCCACGACCGTCTGGGGATTTGAGAAGACAGAGCAGAAACACAGAAGGAATCAAATCATAACATAACTATGTTATGTTATGATTTGATCTGAAAATAATAAAATGATAGTGGAATTGAGAAAAATAAAATGATTACTGGCTGAACTGAGGCCTCCAACTGGCCGCAGACTGCTGCTATATGTATGTCTTCCTGTGTGTCTGTCTTACAACATGTGTGTGACATGATATGTCTCCTTATCAATGTGCTGTGAATAATGTATCATGTTTGAACAATCTCTTGAATAACATGATAAATTAATGTGTGAACATGGTGCAGGTTATCACAATAGAGAGATACAAGAGCGGTTAATTCCTAGGTTGGGTGGAATCAGAGTGAGTAGGTTATAAAATAACCCTGTGAATGTTGTTTCCAAGATAAACCGGACTAAGGTATAAGAGAACATGGTATCAAAAGTAATTTATGGAAGGAATATGCTAAAACAACAACCTAATGAAAACAGAGAAACTTAAAATGAGAAAGGACACATGCCTAAAAACTCAATTAAATAAAAACAATCTATGGTCTTAATAACTGACTGCAGCACATTAAAGTTAAACTTTATTGTGAGCTGAAGACATTTAAACAGCATCTAAAAAGCAAAAAGAAAGAAAAAAAAAGTGCCATGAGAAAATAAAAATAAATCTCTGACGGGAAAAATTGGGAGAGAAGCACAGAAATTCTAAAAGCTTCCTGGTTATTAGATTATGCAGAAAATAGGAGAAATATTGTGGTTTAGTACTTGCTTTCAGGAAATGAGGCATTACCAAATAATTAATCTAAAGTGGACTCAAAGCTAATTTGTCATGTCATTTGTCAACAAGGGGGGAAGATAATGTGGTATCTGAAATATTAACAAATTTACAAATTATTTAACAGGTTCATGTTTAAAAACAAATCGTTCATGGTAACGTGAGGCTAAAATTAGAGGTTTTCCTCCTTCTTGGATAGAAACCCTCTGGAAAAAGAAATACAGGACTCTTTCAGGCCCTGTAATTGGAATGAGTACATTTTAAGTCACACAAATACATACAATATCACATAGAATATACAGCAAACATAGAAGGTGAAAGGAATTATGGTTTAGTAGTAATGGATGCGTTCTCTGTGTGGCCGGGCACTGTTTGCGTCTTGGCCACTGTATGGCACTGTGCCAGTCTTGCCAACCACCTTGATTGGTGGGCGGCACCGTGCACCTCCTTTAAAAGTGGATGTGTTTGGCCAGCCGGCCTCCTCTTTCTGCATTCCATGGTGGCTGTAGTGCGGCGTGGAGTCAATGGTTTGGCGTGTCGCTGTCAAGGTGCCAGCTCTCTGTGTGCGGCACGGCTGGCTGCTGTTAGGAAGGATTGCTCCGATGGATGTTGTGTATCCTACTAAGTGTCCGCTTCGGTATGTTGTTTGTTCATTGTGGTTTCTGCCTTTTGCTCGACTTCCAGCTGATTCTTGTGCCTGTTGTAGATCACGGCGGGATTAAGCCGCAGCCTTTGAGGCTTTCCTCTGCATGCTTTTAGGGGCTCTGCTCATGCCAGTACAGTGGTATGTATGAATTTATTTTAAAGTTTTGTTTCAAATGAAGTTTTGAATGAATACATTTATTGTGCCTCTTCTCAGAGGCGCCTGATCTTGGGCCACTCCTTGGAGGACAGCTGCTGTCTTGGCTCCTCTAGTTCTGTCTCTCATCGCTGCAGCTCCTCTGGCTGCTCTGGTTCGGACGCGGGCCTCACAGTGAACGGACTGCGAGACAGTGGCTCACTCAGCTGTCATGGGCTGAGATGAATATTAAAGGACTCTTTCTTGTTTTTAAATTGGTGTTTATTCAATTTTGCCCGTGTGTTACATTTATTTGTTTTGTTGACTCGCATTTTTTGATTAATTCTTTTGTGCTGGTTATTTGCCATTGGATGTATTTTTTTTGGTCCACACCAGTGTGTGGTACTCTGGCTATTTTAATTGTTTTCCCTTGTTTTGTCAGGTGCTGTGGGCCCAAGCGGCAGTTCAATCGTTGGTGGTGGCGTTTCTCCACAATGCCCCCTTCCCTTCTGGCTGTGTTTGAGTGTGAGTGATGAACACGGGTAATTAGTGTGAGGACCTCTGTTTTCTTTTTGGTACTGCCACACAGTAAGCCTCAGCCCTGACGTGCTTCCCTTTTCCCCGCCTCAGTGCCAAGTTTTTTTTTTGTGGATAGTGTTTTGGCTTGTTTTGATTTCTTCAATTGTTTGTTTAAAATAAACATTATACTTTGTTATATTAAAACCGTCTCTAGCCCTTGGCATATTAAGAGCTTGTGAGTTTTTGCATGAACTTGATGGTTCCTAGGGTAAACACCCCCCCCTCCCCCTCTCTCTTCTGGGTGTAGTTTACAACTTAGTACTTTCCATCATAGTACATCTGCATGGGAAATTCTAAATGAATGATGGCTTTGAAAACAGTTTTGGGGGTTTGGAAAAAATGGGATCTGCAATTAAATTTGTGCTTACTTTGTAATGTTATAAGAACATCAGATGAATCCAGTTTCTTGTTTCTTTATTCCACTATTAGTTCCCCTTTATTTTGTTGTTGTTTACAACAACAAAGAGACACCCATAAATGGAATAGGTATAGGATATTGATGTTCTGTGTTCACCTTTCAGGATGTTAGGGCCAGACATGTTAGGGACTGGAAACAGGTGGTGATAAAGTTTGAATGAGAAGGGGAGGATCCTAATTTTTTTTTAAACAAAAAAGGTAAAATAATCCTGTTTCAAAAGACAATGCCGCTATCAGTGCTTTTCACAAAAGATTACACGATGGCGGGTTAAAGGGGAGTGTGGGGTTGGTGTCCGGGCTGTCGACATGCAGGGTTGTGTTTCAACTGTGAGATGGAAGAGTCAAGTCTTAAATAGATAGTTGCATATGCGTCTTTAAATGCTGTTAACCTCTTTAACAGGTTGATAGTAGTTCACCAAATAAAACAATATTTAAAGCCATTTGATTGTTTTGCTCATTGTCAAATTATTTTTTTCTCTGATTTTTTTCGTCTATGTAAGGTAACCTTGGGTTTTAGAAAGGCATCTTCAAATAAAATGTATTATTGAGAGCTCTTCTCTGCGTTTCTTCTCTGCAACAATAAATTAACTTGTCACATAAATTTGAGAGTCCGCGGATACCTCAAGGATGAGATACTTCCTAAGTAGCCTTTTTCACCCTGCAGAAACACATACAGTGTGTATTATTATTATTACCACCCTTCTAAGTTTTAAGTCAGATGAAAGTCATTTCGATCCTAAAGTTAAAAGCTTAACCCTCCTTAAAAAAAAACACCTGTGTAAACAACCCCAGACAATGTACCAGACAACCTAAAATGGACTATCAAAAAGGGTCATAAATTAAAGGCCAAAAATTATTTTAACAGATTATTGCTTATCAATTATCTGGCATCCAAGCACAGATCTATCCTTCCTGATCTCCTTCCTGATCTTATCTAATCTTGTCCTCTCAGCTGTAAAGAAGTTGCTGCTCCAATATATTACACCATAGAAGATGGCTGATGCCACCACAGAGTCAAAAAAGGTCTTGAGGAGTGCCCCTTGAACTCCAACAGATCTCAGTCTCCTCAGCAAGAAGAGTCTGTTCTGTCCCTTGCTATAGAGAGCATCACTGTTGTGAGTCCCGGCTACTTTATTCAGCTGAACACCCAGGTACTCATGAGAGTCCCCTATCTCAATGTCCACTCCTTGAATCAGTGCGATGGGTCTGTGCCTGAGAAAATTCACCACCAGCTCCCTGGTTTGCCTCTCGTTCATTAGGAAGTTTTTCCGCTGGCACCAGTCCATGAAGTCCTGCGTCCACTCTCTGTATTCTGAGTCATCTTCCCCTGTGATGAGGTCAACTATGGCAGAGTCGTCACGCCAGCTGAAAGGAAAAACTTTCACAGCTCCTGGAGGATACGCAAACACGGCAATCCTCCAAAGAGATACCAACAGAAAAGCATCTAAACAACTGGAGAGGCAGTCGGTAAGACGCCAAACTGAAACGAGTGACTTTGTGATGGTGATAAGCTGATGATGTGTAGTGCAACTCAGAGCTGGGGATGTATATTCCAGTGCGCATCAAATGTTTGGTTAAGCAATCTGATAATCAACTGGGTATTTGCACTTGAAATCTTTTTATTTCCTGAATTAAGTGATTTATTCAAAATGTGCTAAATATACATTGTTTGATTAATATGAATTTAATTGCAAATGTTTGTAATCATGAATTTAAATGAATTTTACTCCGTATGAATTAATCATGTTGTATTTTGCCATTATTTGAATTTTACAAAATTGAATGTGTTTCTTAGTATGTATTTTTGTTTAGGTTTTTCACCTGCTTTCTCTGCTTTTGCTTAATTCCACGACAAAACAACAACATGACACTCTTTAACTTGCTTTTTCATGTTACCTTCAAGAAAACAAAATAAAGGAGAAAAAGAAAAAGAAGTTGTGGAGTTTTGAGTGAAGTTCGGTGGAAAAATGATCCAATTACACTAAACAAAAATATAAATGCAACACCTTTGTTTCTGCTCCCATTTTTCATGAGATGGACTTAAAGATCTAAAATTCATTCCAGATACACAATATTACCATTTCTCTCAAAGATTGTTCACAAATCAGTCTAAATGTGTGATAGTGAGCACTTCTGCTTTGCTGAGATAATCCATCCCACCTCACAGGTGTGCCACATCAAGATGCTGATCTGACATCATGATTAGTGCACAGGTGTACCTTATACTGCCCACAATAAAAGGCCACCCTGGAATGTGCAGTTTTTTGGTTTATTGGGGGTCTGGGGACTCAGAACCGGGCAGTATCTGGTGTGACCACCATTTGCCTCATGCAGTGCAACACATCTTCTTCGCATAGAGTTTATCAGATTGTCAATTGTGGCCTGTGGAATGTTGGTCCACTCCTCTTCAATGGCTGTGCGAAGTTGTTGGATATTAGTGGGAACTGGTACACGCTGTCGTATACGCCGGTCAAGCACATCCCAAACATGCTCAATGGGTGACATGTCCGGTGAGTATGCTGGCCATGCAAGAACTGGGACATTTTCAGCTTCCAAGAATTGTGTACAGATCCCTGCAACATGGGGCCGTGCATTATCTTGCTGAAACATGAGGTGATGTTCATGGATGTATGGCACAACGATGGGCCTCAGGATCTCATAACGGTATCTCTGTGCATTCAAAATACCATCAATAAAATGCACCTGTGTTCTTCGTCCATAACAGATGCCTGCCCACACCATAACCCCACCACCACCATGGGCCACTTGATCCACAACATTGACATCAGCAAAGCGCTCACCCACACGACGCCACACACGCTGTCTGCCATCTGCCCTGAACAATGTGAACCGAGATTCATCCGTGAAGAGAACACCTCTCCAACGTGCCAGACCCCATCGAATGTGAGCATTTGCCCACTCAAGTCTGTTACGGCGACGAGCTGGAGTCAGGTCAAGACCCCGATGAGGACGACGAGCATGCAGTTGAGCTTCCCTGAGACGGTTTCTGACAGTTTGTGCAAAATTTTGTTTGGTTATGCAAACCAATTGCTTCACCAGCTGTCTGAGTGGCTGGTCTCAGACGATCTTGGAGGTGAACCTGCTGGATGTGGAGGTCCTGGGCTGGTGTGGTTACACGTGGTCTGCGGTTGTGAGGCCGGTTGGATGTACTATCATATTCTCTGCCTTTGGAGACGGCTTATGGTGGAGAAATGAACATTCAATGCACGAGCAACAGATCTGGTTGACATTCCTGCTGTCAGCATGCCAATTGCACGCTCCCTCAATGCTTGAGGCATCTGTGGCATTTTGCTGTGAGACAAAACTGCACATTCCAGGGTGGCCGTTTATTGTGGGCAGTATAAGGTACACCTGTGCACTAATCATGATGTCAGATCAGCATCTTGATGTGGCACACCTGTGAGGTGGGATGGATTATCTCAGCAAAGCAGAAGTGCTCACTATCACACATTTAGACTGATTTGTGAACAATCTTTGAGAGAAATGGTAATATTGTGTATCTGGAATGAATTTTAGATCTTTAAGTCCATCTCATGAAAAATGGGAGCAGAAACAAAGGTGTTGCATTTATATTTTTGTTGAGTATAGATGCTTCCTTTCAAGTGGAGATTGTGTATCACACAAGAAGCTTGACAGTCAATGTCCTCCCCATGAATGGCACAGAGCTCTTCCCACACAGTAGAGCTGAAACAGTCCCTCTAAGCTTTTTCAGACTCTCAAACCATCTCTTTACTGTGCATGTCACAGAGGGTTCTCTGTGTACAAGGGGTTTATAGACCGGCTGGAGATGAAACAGGTTGGGATCTGAGCCTCCCCAAGGGAGGCAGAGGTGATGAGCTGTATGCCTCCTTGCTGTTGGCCTCCATGGTGTTGGTGTTGTTGACAATAAGTCCAGCGTTTTATTGTCTCTGGTGTGGCAGATTACATAAATTAGTAGGTGAAGGGAGTGGAGGACAGGAAGGTATGGTTAAAGTCCCCAGAGTTCAGAAAAAGGGCCTGGGGGTGCTGTGTTAGGAGACTGCTGGTCACAGTATGGAGGACATCGCAGGCTGCTGTAGCATTAGCTCAGAGGGGGTGGGGGCATACAGTTATCACAACATCTGTAAACTCCCACGGTAGATAGTTTGGCCTTATGCTAAGAGCTAGCAGAGCAATGTCCTTACTGCAGAACATTTCTTTGATAGTTAAATGTCCAGAGTTACACCCTCTATCATTTACAAAAACAGAAATACCCCATCTTCTTTACTTGGCAATGCCTTTGGTTCTGTCGGCCCAGAGCAGATGAAAACCATTCATGTTTATGTGTTAGTCCTGAGTCAGCGCAGTTAGCCACGTCACGGTCAGGCAGATCAGGCTGCTCCCTCTGTAGCTCATTTGATGGTGGGTTAGAGCTGCCAGCTAGTCTACTTTGTTGGGAGGAGATCTCACGTTTCTCATGATGATGGATGGAATGACAGGTCTGTACCTTCCTCTCTGGTTGTGACACCCTATCCCAGCATGAGTGTCACGTCTGTTTCTTCTCAGCTCGCAAGGAATATTGGGAAGCTTGGTGGAAGGCAGCACAGCGGACCTACTGAGAGCTAGAAACTGATCCCTGGTTTAAAGAATGGGCGACAGAACGCTAACCCGATCTCTGGATACAAATACCATGAAATATTAGATCAAAAACCTGATTGTCCACAAAACATTTGGTTCCCTTGTGTGAACAAGCAGTCCATAATAAAAAAAACTATAACAAAAGAATACAATTTGTCTAAAAATATTAATAGAGCAAATAAAAAACATTTAGGGCCTGAGTGAGAGCTGCAGAACCAGGCTGCCTGCTCACACAGTGCCAGAGGTAAGAACAATAAAAAAAAACATTCTTTAGAATAAAAAAGTTGTAATATGTTAAAAGCAGACTCAACAGGTCAAGAACTTAAAGAAAAAGGCAAATATATTTAGGACTGGAAAAGTCCAGTCTGTGCAGCTCTAATAAATTGAGTACATGAACAGCATGTCAAAAATAAAATGGCCCAAAAATCTTAAATCCTCGGTTCCTGGACCTTTTCTCAATGAATCTCATCACATCAATCTTCCCAATATTTTCATGAGGTTTTAATAAATAGTTTAAAATATACTAAAATTCAAAATACTATTTTGCAAAATGCAAGCATGACTATTTCGCATCAAATTGTTGTTTTCAGTAGTGGTACTGAGGATACATATGCTATTTGGCAATGTCTTGTGAAATAGTAAAAAATCTTACCCGGTGTGCTAAGTCTCCACATGCACCCTGAAATTGAAAGAAAGAAAAACTATTCAGTACACCTTAAAGGATCAACTTTACATGCGTTGTAAACATTAAAACAGTAAACCATAAATTAAAAAATAAAAAATTATGTTTGTTTTGCATTAGGCAGTATAGAAAACTTTGTATCCAATTGAAATATACTGAACCTTAATGTATTGTTTGAGAACTACATTCAAATTGGATTTAATGTAAGGACATTTGAATTTGTCTGTATGATTGTACTGCACTGAATTGTTTTATTGTAAAGTGACTCTAGACGGCATTTGTTGTTAATTGGACCAACATAAATAAACTAAGTTGAAATTATTACTGGCATGTTTTCCTTCTAAACTGCATACATATATATTTTGGTGTGGGAATGTAGGGTGGGAAAGTGTTGGGCTCAGACTATCATACTACCTGGGGATAGAAATAGTGCAAGGTTGAACTTTGTTTCTTAACAGAAATACTTCTTAAAATATATACGATAATTAGGTGGTATTGTAGTGCACTTTTTAAAAAAATAACATCTATCTCATCTCAAAATATTTGGTTCAAAATTATTTGTGCATTGTAACTGTGAAGTGGAAGTCGCATAGAAAAATCTAATAGGAGGCATTTCCAGTTTGTTAATAGTCCGGCAGCGCTCCTTGCAGTACGGGCTTAGGTATCACCCATAAGTCTCCACTATCCGCATGACAAATAGGAGCACATAGAAAAAGGTGTAGCTTGAAAAGCAGTTTTTGTGACGCATCAGTGGTTTTGTGCAGTTGCATTCACTGACATGTCTTTGTTAAGAAAAAAAATATGATCGAAAATTTGTAACTGTTTTTTTGGACTTTTGAAAGACTGAAAAAGCTCGTTATTGACACATAATCTACTGATGTGGCCAAAAAAAATTTCGATTTTGAAAAGGGATTTTTCTGATTTGCTGGAGAAACTTGAGGGACTTAACATCTTTATCAGCAGACCAGAGCCTACAGGAAATTATGAAAGATATAGCCGACTTTGTATGCTTCACAAATGGCTTTCCAACACTTTCGGGTGTCTCAAAGGAGTCATATTCAGCGCCTTTGGAGGCCAGCTTTCCAGCATCGAGCAGGGATCCGGGACCTCTGCTCCCTCAGGCTAATTCACCAACCTCAATTTATTCAGCCAGGATCTCGTCTCCAAATCCACAACTTTATCCTCCAGAGCTTTGCTTCTTTTTTCCATCACCCGAACTGTCTCTTGTACCTTAGCCTGCTCATCTTCCACTGTCGACAGCCAAGTTTCTGCCTCTGTCATTCTCTCAGTGCAATCACCCAGATCTTTCTTTATTTCTTCCACTGCTGACATAATCCCATCTACTCTGGTAGAAAACTTGGACTTTGGGTTGTTTATTGCCATCAGTATTTTTTCTTTAACCCCACATAGCCCATCTCCACAGTGCTCCGTAGCCTCCGTGTCGAGGTTAGCATTTTTGATAGCTCTGCGCTCCATGCTTTGCACTCCAAAGCTAGTTAGCTTCACCTGCGTTGCTGTTTTCCCTCTGTCACAGTTCGGTTTTGCAGGATTTGGCATCACTTCGTCGAACTTTCACTTTTCAGGAGTACATTTGCCGTTTAGATCAGGACTTATTTGAGATTATAGCGGAGGTAGTTTGAACGTGACTAGTCATCTCAAGGCCATAACTGGAAGTCCTGCATGAGGTTATTTAGTTTGTTTAGTACATATCTGGCCAACCCGCGGCTCGCGAGCCTCATGCGGCTCTTTAACTAGTTTCATGCGGCTCTTCATGAGCTGTCACATGACATGCGTCAAAAATGCTTGGCTGGCGCTGTCATTCACTCCCCCTACAGCTAGATGGCACACTGACCATGTAAGCCTGTTTGAGTGATGTCAAACGAGCGACGAGAGAATCTTTGGTGTGACATCATTTGTGTTGTAAACAATTTCCTTCAAGTTACCTCTTGAAATGGCAGGGAAAAAAAGCACAGCCAAACGAAAATATGAAGAAGAACACAGGACGTTTTTGCCAGAGTGGGAGAGTTTATATTTTTTTGTTAAACGTAATGGCAAGCCGATCTGCCTTATATGTCACGCAGCATTAGCGCATTTCAAAGCTTCAAATCTTCAGCGTCACTTCAGCTCACTCCACCCTAACATCGAACAGGAATTTCCAAAAGGGACTGAACTTCACAAGAACAAGTTGGTTGCTTTGAAAAGCCAGGCAGAAAAGCAGGTGCAGTTTTTCCAAAAATTTACGAAACACTCGGAGACCGTAACGCTTGCATCATATCAGCTGGCTTGGAACATAGCACGGGCTAAAAAGCCATACAACGAAGGGGACTTCATTAAAAAATGCCTCATTGACGCCTTTGAAATCTTGGCTCCTGGAGACGACAAACTAAAACGGAGCGTATCAGACGTTCAACTGTCCCGCCACAGTGTTAAACGCAGAATATCGGATATTAATACAGCTGTTGAATCACAGTTGCACTCTGACCTTCAAGCATGTGAGTATTTTAGTGTGGCATTGGATGAGAGTTGTGACATACAAGACAAGCCTCAGTTGGCAATATTTGCACGGTCTGTGTCAAATGAATGTATGATCAAAGAAGAACTCCTTGATATTGTGACATTAAAAGACAGAACCCGTGGCATAGATGTGAAAGAAGCAATGATTGCTGCGTTTGCAAAAGCAAATCTGCCCATACCGAAACTAACTGCAATAGCCACGGATGGAGCGCCAGCCATGATTGGATCCGTGAACGGGCTTGTGGGGCTGTGCAAAGCTGATCAAACATTTCCCGACTTTTGGAATTTCCACTGCATCATCCACAGGGAGCAACTCGTGTCTAAATCATTGAATTTAAACAACGTCATGAAGCCTGTGATGGAAATCGTCAACTACATCCGCACACATGCGCTTAACCACAGGCAATTCAGGAATCTCATCGCTGAGCTGGACCAAGGGCTTCCAGGTGACCTGCCGCTGCACTGCACTGTGAGGTGGCTGTCAAAAAGCAAGGTATTCTCTCGCTTCTTTGAGCTTTTGGATGCTGTGAAACTGTTCATGGAAGAGAAGGACAAGGACTATCCCGAGCTCTCAGACCTCGAGTGGATTATGGATCTGGCATTTTCAGTCGACA
Organism: Valencia hispanica; assembly: GCA_963556495.2. Classification (NCBI taxonomy): domain Eukaryota; kingdom Metazoa; phylum Chordata; class Actinopteri; order Cyprinodontiformes; family Valenciidae; genus Valencia; species Valencia hispanica. The sequence goes on from OY747711.1 coordinate 53,319,391, forward strand.
TGCTGTGTCACTTGGACAGACTGAACCTGACCCTGCAGGGTAAGTTAAAAATGCTGCCTGACCTGGTGCAAATCAAACATCAAACGAGCTGCGCTTAAGATACTGTCCATGTTTGGGTCAACGTACGTCTGAGAGTCTGTGTTTTCTACCCTGAAACATGTGAAATCAAAGCATCGATCTGTTCTGACTGACACTCATTTGAAAGAATTGCTTAGAGTGGCAACAACAGAATACAAGCCAGATTTGAAGAGGATTGTTCAAGATAAGGAATGCCAGAAGTCTCACTAAGCAGCATAGTAAGAGAAAGATGTTATTGAAAATTATTCTATTATTTTTTGTGGACTTGCTTGAACTGAGAGTTTGTGTGTGTGAGACAGTGCACACAATGTTAAATGTTGAAAATTACTGATATTATCATGTTGGTGTGGTTATTTTCATTAGATCTGGCTGAGCAGAGGTCTGTGTATGTGTGCATACATGATTAAAAGATGATGTTCATGTGTACCCATGTGTATGATGTGGCTCTTTGCAGTAACACAGAAAAAAAAGTGGCTTAGTCTCTGACTAGTTGGCCACCCCTGGTTTAGTGTTATTAGTTTACAATAATCATACTTTGCACACTTAACTCTGATGGCATGATTTTGTAGAGGGTAGAAGGGATGACCTAAAATTAGGAACTGTAGCTGCTGCTCCAGCTGAAGCACCAGCATGATCATTAGGCATGTGAATTGGTAACAATTAATTATTCTAACATTGTGTTATAGATGTTTAATATGAAAAGGTCCTTTAATTCCAACTATTGTAATACCTATTAAAATATAGATAGAAGCAAATTCAAAACAGGACAATAACAGTGCATCATTGAAGATGTAATAAATGAAATAAGTAAAGCTTAACCTTATTTGCCTTTACCTTATTATTGACAGAGCCAAACAGACTTTATTTACAGTATGGTATTTACAGCACCAATGATTAGAGGAGACCAAGTGATGAGAGGGAGAAAAGGAGAAACAACAAGATGTCCTGTATACTAATTTATACAGTTTATTAGCAAAGAAAAGTTGATTTGTGGGTGAATTACTCTTTAGACAAATTTACTCTCCCAACTCACCCCCATCCCCTTCATCCTCCAACACAAACTTAGTAAACAAGCTGGTAGATAACTTTCTCCAACTAAAGTTAAAGTAGTCTCGGGTAGAAAGAGGTCTCCGGGGACTAGCGATCCACAGGTACGTAGTGAAAAAAGGAAGTGTCGATGAGCAGAGAGAATATGGAGGAAAACTCGACTCCAGGTTCACTCTGAGATCTACAAAGACAGACTGAACAGATATCACTTAAGTTTGAAAGATGCAAAGGAGTCGTTCTTTTCTGAAATAATTACCAGAAACATTAGCGGTTTTCTTTTGATACAGTTGAGAGACTAACCTCCTGTGATAGTAGCTCCATAACTAAATTCCACCAGGGATTGCAATGAGACCCTGACTACATTAGGTCGTTTAGGTGCTTAAACGAATAAATATTTAGTCAATACCTCTTCTCGACCACACTAGCCCATTGTTTAAAGTTCAACTCCCCGGATATTTATTTACATGGGTAAGTGGGCCGTTTATTTCTTAAATTTCCGGCTCTTGGATTGTTGTTGATTCGTTAGGTGTTTAAGGACTGAGTTCAGTAAGGAAGTGACATCAAAAAACACGCACCACAGCCAGCTTAATAATAACCGGTGACCACTCGGAGGTAAACAAAGAAATCTCTCTTCTTGTGAACAGCCATTTTCTGTGACTTTGCCCAACAAGTTGCAGATCAGAAATGAGCCTCTTGCTTCTTCTTCAATGTTTACATCTGCCGGGTAACTGTAGGGAGGATGTACTTCCAGGTCAGAGGTGACTGTGATGTCTTATATATGGGTCTGCCTTTTTTTCGAGCACGCCTATTAGGTCAGGGTTGCGCCAGCAGGCGGCGGGGAGGAAGGGGTCGTAAACTATGCTTTGTATGTGGACAGGTATAAGGTTCGGTGGGATATACCCTGTATAACCTTAGTCGTGTTAGAGTAGAAGCAACCTGAATTTGCCTGCGTTTTTACTGAAAAGATTCTGACAATTAGGGGGTCAAGCTGTACATCAGTAATAAACCCATTACCAACGTCATCTGCACGCAACACCAATGTAAAGAAAATGTCTGAATTTCAACCAGGACAGTATGTTAATGCAGAACTACAGACCAATCTCTAATCTTCCATTCATCAGCGAGATTGTTGAAAAAGCTGTGTTTCAAAAGTTAAATAGCTTCCTAACAAAAACCAAACCTTTTCATTAGGGATGTCCAATATTATCGGCCTAAAGTCATTATCGATTACCGATATTGGCATCAAAATGTAATATCGGAAATTATCGGTATCGGTTTTAATTTTTTTTAAAGATGTCTTTTTCACACCATACACATATTATATATCAAACTCTTCAGCTACTACTTCTCTCTCTCAAAATGTAAAAGTATGACAGATTTGAGGTTTAGTTTTTGAGATAATATTATTTGTTTGAGACAACTTTCAATATATCAAAAGGCTTCTTCTGGGCCAACCTTGACCGTCTATCGGTCGCACTTGGTGACGTCATCAAACGCCTCTTCACCTGCAGCATGAGAGCTCAAGTGGAATGCAAACATCTCGTTAATTTGGAAATATTTCAAACTCTCCCCGGACATTAAAATTGCAGTTTGTAATGACTGTAAAGCGAAGGTTATGAGAGGAGGAATCAAGGAGTCTTCTTTCAATACGTCAAATTTAGGCATGGGCCGGTTAACGGTTTCAAGGTATACCGCGGTATGAAAAAGTCAAGGTTTCAAAACCATAAAAATGTTCCGTCATACCGCCCCTGCGGTATAAGCGTTTTTTTTTTTTTTTTTTTTTTTTTATGTGATGTGATGTGACGTCTCGTCAGGGAGAAAGTAAAGATCCCTCATGAAGCTGCAGCGTAAAGCGGATGTTTGGGAATACTTTGGCTACCGTAACAAGCCAGACGTTCACGGCTTGGAGGAAGGTCGCCCGACCTGCAAAACATGCTTGAGAACAGTGGCAGCCCGAGGAGACAATACATGGAATATGATCGCACATGTTCGGGAGCATCACCCATCGTTGTATGCTAAATTCAAGGTAAAGTTAATGCTGTCTTGAAATGAACGAGTGTATTAGCGTCTGACATTAGTGAAATGAGCTTGTTACCTTGGCAGATATGGTAACTACCATATCTTATCTTTTCTTCATCTCTATCCTTAGTAACTTTTTTTAATTGAGGCAGATAATAGTAACTAGCATGCTAATGATGATTTGTCTTAGCATGCTAGTTAGTTACCATATCTGCCTCACTAAAAAGTGTTTTTTTCCTTTAAAAAAAAAAAATACAGATATTCAAAATACACATTTTAGAGTTGTAATCATAATACAGTGAAACCGTGAAATTTTTGCCTACGGTTATCATACCGTCAGAATCTCATACCAGCCCATGCCTAGTGGAATTTAATCTCCCACCTCAAGAAGAATCACCCGGAATTACACGCAGAGTTTCTGCAGCAGAACGATGAAAAGAAGCAACACGCGACACCGAAAAAAACTGTCTAACTGACCCTTAAGTCCATCGGTACAAAACAAAAATTTAACAAGGACCACCCCAGAGCGAAAGCCATCAGTCAGAAAATTATGGAATCCATAGCGCTGGATAACCAGCCGTTTTCAATCGTGCAGGACCCCGGGTTCACCAAACTTGTGGAGTATCTCGAGCCAAGCTTCGTCATACCCAGTCGCAAGTACTTTACGGATGTCTGCTTGCCCGAGCTGTAGAATACTGTGCACAGTCACATCGAGAAGCTAATTTCAGGTGCTGTGTCCATCAGCTTCACAACAAATATCTGGTCTTCAAGCGTTAGCCAGGTTAGCATGCTTAGCTTGACTGCACAGTGGCTGAATGAGGACTTTGTGCTGAAAAAGGCTGTGCTTGATTCCCAGGAATGCCGTGGTTCTCATACAGCGGCAAAAATCTCAGCTGCTTTTGAAAGGATGTTTGAGGCATGGAAAATCTCCAAGACAAAAGTGCATGTTGTGGTGAGGGATAATGCTTGAAACATGTCTAAAGCTACGATGGAGTTTGGTGTGAAAAGTCTGCCCTGCATGGCCCACACCTTACAGCTGGCAGAGAACGGAGTATCTGTCTCAACACAGCATCGCAGATGCTCTGGCTGTGGGAAGGAAACTTGTCGGACATTTCAAGCACTCATTGCAAGCCTACAATCGTTTGGAAGACATACAAAAATAACTTCATTTGTCTGTTAAAAAACTGCAACAAGATGTCAACACCATGTGGAATTCCTCCTTTTACATGATGCAGAGTCTGGTGGAGCAGAAGAGGGCTTTAAGTGCATATGCGGCTGATTATGAACTTCCTGCAACACTAACAGCAACTAAGTGGGGTGTTTTTGAGAAGATGATCAGCCTACTGGAACCCTTTGAATAGCTAACCAGGGACATCAGCTCCCCTGTAGCCACAGCTGCAGATGTCATCCCTGGTGTGGTGTCCCTGACACGGCTGTTTTCCAAAAGGGATGAATAACAGGACAAAGGTCTGAAAACAGCAAAACACACTTTATTGGAAGCTGTCAGCAATCGCTTCAGTGGTGTGCAAGGCAATCCTCTTTATGCCATTGCAACTGTAGCTGATGCTCGTTACAAAAATCGTTATTTTGACACGGACAAGAAGGAGGGAGCACGCAACATGCTTCTGAAAGTTGTGGAACAAATGGCCAGTGGTACTGATGTTCAGCAAGGAGAGGTTGCCAGTGCAGATGATCTGGTCCAGGAGGAGGAGGAGGATCCTCCACATAAGAAGGCGCGAACTGGAAGCCCAAAACTGCAGGACATGTACCAGGAAATTCTGGAGCAGAATGAGCTCAGTGAACAAGCAGCCTCAGGGGAGACGGCATCACAGGTGAGTTAATAATGAATTTTATTTGCAAATTAATTTGTCTTGCAGGGTGTTTCACTTGAAAATATATATGAAATAAAAAAAAACTATTCTCCTGTCAGTGCTTTGAGAAAAAGCTAATAGAATTTTCTTTTTCTTTTGTACATTTGTCTTTTTCTTTAGGTGCATGCCTACCTGGGAGAAGCCACCATTTTGAAGAAGGAGTGTCCTTTCAACTACTGGAGGTCCAACCAGGTACGCTTCCCTGCCATTGCCCGTGTAGCACACAAGTACCTAACCGCACCCTGCACCAGTGTTGACAGCGAACGACTCTTCAGTGCTGTCACCCATGTCATAGACGAGAAGCAGAATCGAATACATTGCGATAATGCTGAAATGCAGATTTTTATCCAGAAAAATCTACCTCTCACTTACAAGGATAAGTGAACAATAGAAACGGGACATTGCCATATAGCCCATTTAATGTCTGCCCTTAACTTTAATTTTTTGCACTTTAACAAAGGACTGATTTTTGTTTACTGGGCTCTAATCTGTCACTGTTTCCTCTTTGTGACACTGTTTTAATTTGCACATTTGGTTACTTGAAAGATGTCTAATTAAGTCATTGTTGTTGTTTGATTGTATTAAATTATGGCCACTGGCCAGTTACATGTAGAGCTAAATTAATGCAGTATTTAAGCCCAGTTTATTTTTAAGATTGTATTACCCAAAGTAGGTTAATTATTGGGCCTGCTTAAATGTGTGCTGGTTTTTTATTTTTTATTCTTGTTTCAGTTGTTTCCACTTTACCTCACTGCTATTAAAGGTATAATGTTGTTTACATTTTCTAAAAGTAGAAATTTACCCTGTGTGGTGGGCCTTTGTCAGTATTCTCTGTGTAAGAATGTGTTCCAGCTACTTTTGAAGACAAAATAAAAATGGCACCTTTTTCTATTGCCTAACTAAAATTGTAGTAGTTATTACATTTTCGCATGATACAAGGTATGTCATTGTAGTTACATAAAATGGTTTAGTAGTTTTTGTTTTTTATGAGGGAGGGTCCCCACATATCTGTATCGGTTTATATTGGTATCGGTAATTTTGAGTTAGGCTATATCAGTATATCGGTACAAAAGCCAATATCGAACATCCCTAGTTTTGATATTTTTCAGTCTGGTTTCCGTGCTCACCACAGCACTGAGCCTGCCCTCGTCAAAGTGTTCAATGACATTCACATAACTAAAAACTGTAGTATAACCACAGTGCAGATATTTTTGGACCTCAGGGCAGCATTTGACACGGTTGACCATGATATACAGGTCCTTCTCAAATAATTAGCATATTGTGATAAAGTTCATTCTTTTCCATAATGTAATGATAAAAATGAAACTTTCATATATTTTAGATTCATTGCACACCAACTGAAATATTTCAGGTCTTTTATTGTTTTAAAACTGATGATTTTGGCATACAGCTCATGAAAATCCAAAATTCCTATCTCAAAAAATTTACATATCATGAAAAGGTTCTCTAAACGAGCTATTAACCTAATCATCTGAATCAACTAATTAACTCTAAACACCTGCAAAAGATTCCTGAGGCTTTTAAAAACTCCCAGCCTGGTTCATTACTCAAAACCGCAATCATGGGTAAGACTGCCGACCTGACTGCTGCCCAGAAGGCCATCATTGACACCCTCAAGCAAGAGGGTAAGGCTGTTCCCAGAGTGCTGTATCAAGGCACCTCAGTGGGAAGTCTGTGGGAAGGAAAAAGTGTGGCAGAAAACGCTGCACAACGAGAAGAGGTGACCGGACCCTGAGGGAGATTGTGGAGAAGGACCGATTCCAGACCTTGGGGGACCTGCGGAAGCAGTGGACTGAGTCTGGAGTAGAAACATCCAGAGCCACCGTGCACAGGCGTGTGCAGGAAATGGGCTACAGGTGCCGCATTCCCCAGGTCAAGCCACTTTTGAACCAGAAACAGCGGCAGAAGCGCCTGACCTGGGCTACAGAGAAGCAGCACTGGACTGTTGCTCAGTGGTCCAAAGTACGTTTTTCGGATGAAAGCAAATTTTGCATGTCATTCGGAAATCAAGGTGCCAGAGTCTGGAGGAAGAGTGGGGAGAAAGAAATGCCAAAATGCCTGAAGTCCAGTGTCAAGTACCCACAGTCAGTGATGGTCTGGGGTGCCATGTCAGCTGCTGGTGTTGGTCCACTGTGTTTTATCAAGGGCAGGGTCAATGCAGCTAGCTATCAGAAGATTTTGGAGCACTTCATGCTTCCATCTGCTGAAAAGCTTTATGGAGATGAAGATTTCATTTTTCCAGCACGACCTGGCACCTGCTCACAGTGCCAAAACCACTGGTAAATGGTTTACTGACCATGGTATTACTGTGCTCAATTGGCCTGCCAACTCTCCTGACCTGAACCCCATAGAGAATCTGTGGGATATTGTGAAGAGGAAGTTGAGAGACGCAAGACCCAACACTCTGGATGAGATTAAGGCAAAAGGATTCCCGACCAAGTATTGAGTGCATAACTGAACATAATTATTTGAAGGTTGACTTTTTTTTATATTAAAAACACTTTTCTTTTATTGGTCGGATGAAATATGCTAATTTTTTGAGAAGGGAATTTTGGGTTTTCATAAGCTGTATGCCAAAATCATCAGTTTTAAAACAATAAAAGACCTGAAATATTTCAGTTGGTGTGCAATGAATCTAAAATATATGAAAGTTTAATTTTTATCATTACATTATGGAAAAGAATGAACTTTATCACAATATGCTAATTTTTTGAGAAGGACCTGTATTTTTGAAATGACTGGAGAGCTGGGTTGGACTCTCTGGTACAGGACTTGGCTGGTTTAAGTCTTACCTAAAAAACATGAACTTCTTTGTGTCGATAGGCAATTTTTCATCAGAACAGAGAAATCTAATGTGGGGTGCCCCAGGACTCCATCCTGGGGCCCATCCTATTTAATATCTTCATGCTCCCGTTAACCCACATTATAACAACCAATAAAATTAGTTACCATAAGTATGCAGATGATACTCAACTTTACATTACAATTTCTCCAGGGGACTTTGAACCTATCCAAATGCTAAGCTAATGCAGTTAGCAAATCAGTGCTTGGAAGTGCTGTAATTTCCTCCAAATGAATAGAAACAAAACTGAAGTTATTATTTTTGGACCTAAGGAGGAACAGTAAAAAGTCAGCACACAGCTTCAGCTAATACAGCTAAAGACTAGTGATCCGACCCAAAATCTTGGTGTAGTAATGGTTTCCGACCTGAACCTCCAGGGTCACAAAAAAGCAAAAACAAGGTGAGCCTTTTATCACATGAAAAACATATCTAGGATTGAAGGGCTAATGTCACAATGGGACCATGAAAATCTCAGCCATGCATTTATCTTTAGTCAGATTGATTACTGCAACAGTGTCTTCACAGGTCTGCCTAAAAAGTCAATCAGACAGCTGCAGCTGATCCAGAACAATGCTGCTCGCATCCTCACTATAACCACAAGAATAGAGTACATCACCCCAGTCCTTACATGGGCTCCCTGTAGCTCTAGGAATGGATTTAAAAACACTTTAACTAGTCAATAAATCATTGAATGGCTTAGCACCAAAGTATGTTGAAGATCTGTTGTCACTATACCAAACCCCCAGACCACTCAGGTCTTCCAACTTTAGTCTACTAATTATCCCTAGAATTCGAACCAGGCATGGAAAGCTTTCAGTTTATATTCTCCTCTTATCTGGAACAAACTTCCAGAAGACTGCAAAGCCACTGAAACACTGAGTTCCTTTAAATCAAGGCTGAAAACCCAAAAGTTTAAAGCTACCATTGAGTAAGGGATTAATAATAGCTGTAAACTGTTTTTTTTTTTTTTTTTGCTGCTTTTATTTTATACCCTAATCACCCAAGGCATCTTGAATTGCATTGTTGTTGAAAGTGTTCTAAGCAAATAAAGTTGCCTTACCTCTACAATCTACAATTACAAACCTCCTATTGGATTTTTCTATGTCTAACTTGACAGTTACAAGGCACAAATACTGTTGCACTAAATAGACCTGCATAATCTCTCACCTTCTCCCCTTTTGGTCCACGTTCCCCCTAAAAAATAAGGATAAATATATATATATATATATATATATATATATATATATATATATATATATATATATATATATATATATATATATATATATATATATATTATTTTACATTATTTTACAAAGATATCAGGTTTACTGTCTAGTAAAAAAGAATGAACAAAAAAATGTTAGAAACTTACTAAATGTCCTTGAGGACCAAGATGACCCTGAAAAAGATCAGCTACACAGTTTAACTTTAATATACCTAAAATACTAAAATAAAAAAACTGGACATTTTATTCCATTTAAGAATGAAGCGGCCAGACAATTTAAAATATTAATCAAACCAATAAATTGTGTGTTACAAAACTCTATATAAACTAGCAATAGAAACAAAGCAGTCACTTAGTATTTTGTGGGTACTAAACAAAACAAACAGCCATGCTCACCTTATCTCCCTTTTGTCCTTTTTGCCCCTGAGTGAACAATGAAAAGGTGAAGTTAGGTGCCTACAATGAACTGTTACATTTAAAGAACTAGCATCTCAGCTAATTTCAAAACTGATACCACAAAAAAGGCTTCAATTCGTAAAGAAAATAATCGTGCAATCACACAATCAATAAGTATACTAGAATCTGGCTACTTTTTTGTCAGTTTGTTTTCTTCCATAAAAAACTTACAGGCTTGCCATCCAGCCCAATAGGACCCTATGAAAAAGAGGAGAAACATAATCATGATAATGTCTAACAAAATCTTTAACCAAGACAACATATGTTATGATATAAATATAGAAAATTCATTTTAACAATTGTAAAATTGGATAAAACACTTTTTTCTACAATGATATAGAAAAATAAAATGCCAAGGAAAGAAACAATTAACAGTTATCATTTTATGTGCAGTTGGATTTTCTGTTATTTTATTGTTTTAGGCATTCAGGCAATAACAAGGTCAGCCTTCTATCACCTGAAGAACATTTCTAGGATTAAAGGACTGATGTCGCAACAGGACCTCGAAAAACTCATCAATGCGTTTATCTTTAGTCGGATTGATTACTGCAACAGCGTCTTCACAGGTCTGCCTAAAAAGTCAATCAGACAGCTGCAGCTGATCCAGAACGCTGCTGCTCGTGTTCCTCACTAGAACCAGGAAAGTAGAGCACATCACCCCAGTTCTAAAGTCCTTACACTGGCTCCCTGTAGCTCAGAGAATAGACTTTTAAATACTTTTACTAGTTTATATATCATTAAATGGCCTAGCGCCAAAGTAGGTTGAAGATCTACTGTTACAATGCAAAGGTGTAGAATTAGCATGGACGGAAGGGACATGTCCCCACCAATAATTTCATCTTCTCGAGAAAACAAAAACAAACCCGATAGAAAGCAAAAAAAGAGAAAGAAAAATACTGGTCTGTCAAAGTCTCATTCACCTAGAGGTGCAGAAAGAGTTTAATTACGCTCTCTACTGGAGTCCTACTCCCGTAACATATATGGCCAATGTGATTGGCTGTGCCTTTCCCTGCTGTCAGGTGAGACTCTGCAACTATGTTTGCTTGTTGGCACACCAGAACTGCAAGGAGAACTTTTCAGTCCACAAGAAGAGTCAGGTGCAACGTGGGTGACACATGAGTGTCAAAAGTGAGTAAGGATAGCAGGAAAAAAGAGGAATTTGGACATGAGGAAAATTCTTTTTCAAAGAAATCTGTTAGTCACTTAAAGTCAAGTTTGCTAATGAAATGTGTCCGTCAAATGCTACGCTTTGGCGCACATCATACAGTCTAAAATTGTATGTAACTATGAATTACGTGGTTTGGAAACTAACTGCACAACAAGGTACCCACTATTAGTTATCTTACACCACGCATCTAAGGATGGCGCAGGTCTGTACCCCCAGGGAGCAAAGTGTGCATGCATTGTGTGATTTCTGTCATATTTCTAGCCCATTTTCCAGTCATGCAAGAATTTTTGTGATCGGTTAATCTTCAAAGCTGTATAAAAATAAATATTGTTTTACCTATAGTTTCTGCCTGCATATCTAATTTCCCTCACATATGTTTTAAATACAAAATAATTGCAGTAAAAGTATACATTTTACTGTTGCAGAGTCCTACACAGGTTCAATTTTATCATATTTTAGTCATACAATTTTAGCATTTTTAAAACAACTTTTAGAAAATGTCCCTCATAACATTCATGTCCCATATTTGTCTCTTTCCAATATGGTCACCAAAAACACACCCTCACCACACATAAGGTATTTATATGGACAAAACTGCATTCATTAGCATATAGATTTACTTGTATGTGAGTTTTGTACATCACAGCTGAGCATGAGCAGCTTTTCCAGACAGCTCCCTCATGCACTGTGGTTTTACCAACAGCATTTTAAGAATGCTCATCACAGACATGCAGTCACTGTGGAGAACACAGGATTTAAGGCTATGACACAAGTTTTTATTTGCCAAATACTCTATTTCCTCAAGAAGATATTTCACAAATTTAATGGTACAAAGGTACACAGAAATAACAGCTAAATTGAAGAGTGTGCTTAAGGAGACAGACAGTGTTGCACTAACAACAGACGTTTGGACGAGTGTGGCCACAGACTCTGTGAAGCTGAATCAATAGAGTTGAAGTTTTGTAAAATAAAATTTCGAGAAACCAACAATTGCTTGGTCATTCATATTTCATAACACACCACTGATATAGTTGTTTACAAACACAAAAGTGTAATATATCCGATTACTCGATTAATCGATAAAAAAAATCGATAGAATACTCTATTACAAAAATGTTCGAGTCCAGTGGTGTCCACAGTGTAGTATGTGCTGTTTATTTATACAGTGCCATTTCACGACAGATAATTGTCTTAAGTTAAATCCTAAATTGTTTCATGTTACAAAGGTACATTTCCAGGAGAACAAATATAAAGCCAGTACTAAATGGTTACACAGACACAGGCAGCAACTCTGACCTCTCTGTTTTGGCAATAATAAATGTTATGTAGTAGTAGATTCAACACAGAATCCTTTATATGTATTTATCCAGAACTGGATTTATTTACAGTTTTGTACTGTTAGATTTTTATTTATTTGTCAAGAAAAACGCCATGAAAAGTCTTTAGGGAGAAGCCAGATGCAAACAGGAGAAAGGGAAGCATATGGTAGAGCTATAATTAAATTATGAAAAACTCTGGAACTTATGGACAAAGAGACAGAAGAAACCAGACACAACAAAGGGTCTTGAGGGGAACCAAGACTATACCAGAAGAAAAAACCAGTAATGAATGAATAAAAATGGGCTCTTAAATGCTGAGGATGACGGATAAGTGATATAAAAACCAAAGGACTTCAGTTAACAGAAGGCATGTCAGCTGTGCAGGAAACTGGAGGGGGACCTGGGGGGGAAACATATAACCTAATACATAAGTAGTAGAAAAACAAGACTGACAAAACCAAAGTTTACATCTACAGATCATGGAAAAATGTAAACGTGATTATTATTCATGTGTATGGATACCACCTAATGCTTATGCTCTCTAAACTGTACAATCCTGTAAATAACCAGAAACGGCTAAAAGGGAGCTTTTATTGTTCATGGAGACTAAAAAAGATCAATTGAAGAGTTTTCCATCACATTTGTACAGTTTGTACATTTTCCGATCAGATGAAAGAACACCCTGGACCATGTGTACTCTAACTTAAAGCAGGCATGCAGAGCAGCTCACTTTTCCTGTCTGGCTACAGTATGTCAGAACATCTCCAACAAGTCCTCATCTGAGCACAGCCAACCTTTAGGAAATCTTTCCTTCAATCATAGACAATCATGGACTCTGAACTAAATTTTAAAAAACATTGTGAGTATGTGTGCAGGTAAGGACACCAGTATACTATGGAGAGAAAATAGTCTCAAAAGATCTGTGTGTGTGTAGTACTTGATTTGTAATTTGTGTCAGCCTGTTTGTGTGTAACTTAGAGTAGTTGTATGTGTAAAACATGATTTGTAACCCGTAAAAAACATTTTGTGCATAACTTCGAGTACTTGCAGTTGTGTGTTCAAATGTGCACACAAATATCAAGAAAGAGTACAAAATACATTTACACACGCACCATTTCAAATTACACGAAGTTAAACTAACTACAAATTCAAAACTTCTTCTTCTTCTATTTTGTCAGGCTGTTCGTCAGCTGGCGCAGTGCTGTAGGAACTATCCAGTTCTATTACTCTTGACTCAATTACTTTGAGGACCTGAATGTCCAACCCAAAAATATTGAAACCATTTTCAAATTTTAAAAAGTAAATTTTGGTCTATGTGTTATAACTGAGCAGTGCTGAGATATTCTTTCTTTTACAGATAAACGTTTTTGCCACTTCAACAGCCAGTTTAGAGGCAACGTAATAAGAAAACTCATATGACCCAGCATTCTACCAGCATTTAAACGCATCATGCACGCACAAATCTGGAGATGTGAAATCAGTCTCAAAACTCCTCGGGCACTTGTAACCTTGATCTTTCCGTAAACGTGGTTTTCTCTGTGTTTATCAGGCAATTGGTGCATAGGTATTTAACAATTTGTATGCGTAGGAGTTTATTTGAATTCGTAGTTAGTTTAACTTCGTGTAATTTATAATTGTGTGTGTGTAAATGTATTTTATACTCGTACTTTCTTGATATTTGTTTGTACAGTTGAACACACAACTGCAAGTACTTAAAGTTACGCACAAAATGTTTTTTATGGGTTACAAACTTAGGTTACAAATCATGTTTTACACATACAACTACTCGAATTTACACACAAACAGGCTGACACAAGTTACAAATCAAGTATTACACACACAGAGATCTTTTGAGACTATTTTCTCTCCATATTATACTGTGTACAAAAGTTGTCCTGTGTTCAGATTGAAAAAAACAATAATCACATGGTTTTATAAAGCTTTTATTAGATTAGTTTTAACTTCTTCTTTTGTGTCAGGGTTTGGAAACTTTGAACAAGAGGAACTCACCAAGCCTGTTGGTTTAATATTTAGGCTGGCTGATTAGACTGTCTCAGATGGAGCTGGAGTTTCTTTAAACAAGACAGTTACAGCTAACTGCCATCTCCATCTGCAGTGACACCCATTCTTTTTTTTAATGAGTTCATACTTTTACAGTCTAGCCGTAGATATAAAGTCCCATTATGCAGACTAAAGTTTATAGGAACAGTTTTGTAACAGCTGCAGTCTTGTTTTTTGTTTGATAATAATGCACAGAATTTTGTGTCTCTGCTTCTATCTGAAGTACTAGCTTATCCTGTACACTGTAAACCTGGATTTTACAATAGGTAAACTATCAGAATTTCAGGGTAATTTTACCGGACCTTTCCGGTATGCGTGTTTCTTCACTACACCAAGCCAGGCTGACAAGGCCGTTTTCAGGGCCTTTCCTGGAACAAACGAAGCACCAGTTTAGGGGTGTGTACTAGGAAATGACCCAGTAAAGTCGCTGGGTGGGAGCTGTGGTTAAGCCAAGCTCATTGGTTGTAGTTCAGAGGGAAATGAGCAGACGTCGCCAAACAACTGGCTTTGTAAAAATAAGAAGAGTTACTGGCCAAGCAGTTTATAGCAACCTAGCAAACAGAAACGCAGCAACAAAGCCCTGCTTCTTCCATGTCAATCTCTTATTATTTCTGCTGCTCTGGGAGCCTTTGGCTGTCATCAGTGACTCCACTCGCTGCCGAAACGGTCATGATATACGGATGTCTTAGCTGATTCATTAAAGGGCCAATTGTATAGAGACTCTACAGCTGAAAGAAGGGGCCTGACAGATTACCCCACCAGAAAAAGATCCGGTTAAATTACGCTGAAGTTACAATAGTGGAAACGCACCTAATAACATAAATTATTCAGTCGTGATAAATTATTATTTCATGTTTTGTAAAAACATGAAATAGTGTCTCCTTACTAAACCAGAAAAAGATGTTTTTAATTTTTTTTTCAATGCTGTGCAATAATCATGATAAGCAAAAGTAAGCATGTTATGTTACTGTCAGAAAGGGAGGAGCTTTTTTTCAAAATTCAATGTGTCTTGAAAATTCAATGCGTCTTAAAAACTCAAAATTCAATGTGTCTTGACTGAACAAGAACAACCGCGCTGAGCAGTGACTGCTGCAGCTTGTTCGGAAGAGAGTTTAAGAAAATCTGGGGAGGGCACTTGGGGTGTACGGGAGTAGGGGGGCTGAACTCAACCTGGGTGTCTAGTGTCTTTTATGTACTGATAGTAGAGCGAATGTCAGGGTGGGTATAGCTCTCCTTCTGGGATGGAACTGGTGGGACTGCCTTGGGGTCCGTGGGGCTTGGTGGTGCCGCGGCCGTGGGCCCTGGGTTGACTGTGCCAAGGCCTCCCTCCCCTCGTGGATCCTGGTGAACAGCGGTGCCTATTGCGGCCAATTGGGGAAGCTGGCTCCCTGGGAAGGTATTTTGTCTCCGTCCTTCCCTCCCCATCCCCGAACACCTCTGTCCACCCGCTCCATCACTTAATCCATTCAAAAATGGTCTTGAGGCATGGGTACGTCACGGGGTTCAAGGAGGGGTTTCCATCTTTGCTATCCCGTGGCGGCCTGGATGTCAATTTTCCTGTACAAATTAGACGCTCCCACTTATAACATTTTCATGAGACACACATGTAGGGACTTTGGGGTGGGCACACTTTTCAGCATCCAGAGGGGGAGCTGTTCAATCAGCTTCACCTCTGGTGCCAGTGCCCACTGCTAAACTTTATATAGACACAGAGGGCTCGGGGTGGGGGTTGGGGGATGTGTGGCTGCCTTCCCCACATCCCACCCTTCTGTTTTAAATGCACATTATAACAACACGCATCAACACCATACTCGAGCGGGAGGATGGAGGCTAGAGGTCTTTTCATACCCCTGTTCGCTATGGGCCTTTGGGGGTTGGGGACCTAGGCCGGTGGGCTGCTTCGCCACTGTGGGGCCCTTGGCGGTCTGCTTGTCTCCATTCTAGAAGGTAGGCGGTCCATCTCCTGGGTCCGGGGGCTGGTTGCTTACTGGGGCATCGGTACCTGAGTATAGAGTGTGTATGGGGTGTATGAGTGAGGGTACAGCGTCCTTTCTTGAGTGTCTTGGTGTGTCAGTGAGAGTGTATCTGCTTAAGAGGGAGGGAACGTATGACTGTGTCTGTATGTTTCTGTCTACCTGTCAGGTTGGGTCTTGGGCTGCCCTCTCGCCTGGCACACCTCAGGCTTTACATCTAATGGGGGGTCTATTTCCCCTCACTCCCTGCCAGTGACTGATGCCCCTGACCGCTGGTGCATTGGTGGTCAATCCGGTTCGGACCTGGTGCGTGCCTGGCCGGGCCTGGGTGGACCGGTGTGTCGGTCGGCCAATGTGCTGGGCTGATGTCTTCCTTTTGTTGGTTGGGGCACCTCTTTCGGGGGTGCCATGTTTGGGATTGTTGGGTGGTGCCAGTTCGGTGGCTCAGCGGGATACAGATCCAGCGGCTCTGCTCGTCCGATCACCTGTTCTGTGCGTTTCGTGCATGGTCGGTTCATTGGCGGGTTGAACTGGCCCTGGCCATTGTTGGATGCCTGGTCTCAGCGCTCTGCATTGCGCGGGATTAGGACTCAGGAGCTGGTACAACTTGACGTTCCCCTTGGGTTCTCCTCTGCTTCTCTCTTGGGGGATGCGGTCAGCCCTGCACTGGTCCGCCTGGGGCTCTGGGGGTCCTTTGGACATCTTGGCTCCATTCTCCTTCATGTCTGCATCGATTCCTGGGAGACGGATTGATGCCTGCTCACACCAGCTATCAAACACTCTTATGGAGAAACCTTATATGCACCAGCATGCTCACACACACACATATAGAGGTGTGGGGTCTCTGGTGTTTACAGATATATTCTTGGGCTGAGGTTATCATTACTAGATCTTGATTAATCTGTACCATGAGCTTTTCAGTGACATTGTTGTATTTTTATATCCATTCTTGTGGGATGTGGTTGTGTAGTTCTTAGTTCACAATGTTTGTTTTGTTTTGTCGATGTTCCTTTTCAGGTTTTTTGTTTCTTCCCCTCTCTCTGCCGTCCTGTGGGTATGGGGGCAGACTTTGATGTTTTCCTGTGTTTTGTTTGTTCCCCTTCCTCTCTTGTATTTTCAACTCACCCTCTCTCTTGATTTTTTGTTTCCAAAATCTCTTCTTCATCTTCTTTCTTTCTTCCCCTTTATTTTCCATCTCTGTGTCCATAGCATCAGAAATTAAAACCCACAGCAATTCATAATAAAGATTTATCACGCATGTATATCTAGTGGAGTACTATAGAAAAAGCTGTAGTGCTCCGCTTGTGAAAGTAAATCTGTTGGGCTTCTACTTGGTACTCAGACACCAATTCTGAGCTCCACACTGCCAGACAGGACACGTTTAATAAAAAAAAAATCTGGGGAGTGTTGAGTTTTATATCTTACTGAATAGACCCATTTCAGTCCAAGTAGGGGCCTAACTAAACAGCAAACTCAGCTATGTTTTTTGAAGATAGCTATCTGTTGGTTTATTGAGTGTTAACAATAATGTGCCTGCATTTGCAGTTAATACTAACCGCGAGGTAATGCGGTTAATCCTTGTTCATTTCATAGGTGACAGCTACCGATCCTTCTTGACAAGCCAGCAGATTTCTTCAGATCTGTCTTTGTAAGTTACTCTTTACCTTATCATATACTGTCTTAATGGAACGTGAGTATATAGTCTATAATTCTCAACAATATGTTGTGTTTGCAGTCTGTGCTAAACCAATAAACACAGTTTTTCTTTCACAAAAACATAAATCTGATGGATTATAACATACATGAAGTTTAGCTGTTTCAGTTCATGAAATTGGCAGGTGTTGTGACACAGATAGGTAGGTTTTGGCTATGAATAATTATGAATAATTGCTTAGGGTAATTATTAATAAGATTAATGATTTTATGTAAAAATTACCAAGTTTCGAGAACCACCTGGGATCCAGGACTAATTAATACCCAAATAGGTCAGTCTCAGTTAGTGTTTATGATTACCTGCCTGATAAGGGTGAGATAAATAAACAATAGATGAAGGAATACGTTCTTGGCGTTCTATGAACAGCAAGTTACTACACATATATGTGGAACAAAGAACAAACAACTTTCCAAAATACAAGAGTTTATTACAAAAAATAATTCAACCATGAGTTAAAATGCTTTAATCAACAAACTCACCAAGCTGGTAACACACAACTAAACTACTAAGAAAAAGGGAGAATGAATAATAAAACTACCAAAAGTAAAACCTTAAAATGGACAAATATGCAAAGTAGAAAAGTAACTAATAAATTGATTGTGATGTCACAGTTCAGTATGAATATTTATGCTTAAAGACCAAGGCTTGTATTAAAGAGTTTTGGGAGTGAAGCTAAGTTAGTTTGAATCTAATTGTGATTATTTTAAGACTAATTAGCACCTTTTGGTTTGTTTTCAAACCACCAATTCACAGTGCAAAGCAGAAGTGAAAACAAAAACAAAAAACATTCTTTGGAGGAAGTAATGTTTCATTAAATCATTTGCTGAATTGGAAATCAATAACCCTTTGGAAAATTTACTCTATTTTATGGATAGTCACCGCAGTGATTGATCTAGCTTAGTATACTCAGGAAGCGGTTTCAAAAACGACTTATATGATTAGTTTACGGTGTTTAAACTATCTACTTTGAAGCCAATCTGTATTTTGAATACCGTAGGTAACAATCTTAATTGTTTATGAAGCGCTGGCAGTCTGCTAGCGCAGGCCACACTGATCAGAAAGCTTACGGGGCTAATGTAGCTCATAGCCATTGGGGTTTTAGCTTTAAACCAAAGAACAAAGGAAAAACGGTCGGACGGAGTAGCTCATTTTGCATAATTTAAAATGCCTATCAGTCGGTCATAAACCTTTAAAAACACTGTTCATACCACAAGCCGATCGGCCTGTTATACCCAAGTAGGGTTGCGAACTCCCAGCAAATAAAATAAGGAACCACCCCCCACCCGCTGCCTCATGATGCTTAATCGACGTAATCGACTTTAATTTAATGCACGTGTAAAACAAATACACAGAAATGAATTATTTTTCTACAGTTAATAAATAGATTCAACATCTTTATTCAACAGAATTGCAGACTGCACAGATGGTACCTTCCCAAAGGAAAAAGTACTATAGCTTACTAGGGTATATATTTGACTCAATAATATTTACTATATAAGATAATGGATTTCTATACATTTAACAGATGACCACTTTAGTTGTAAGATTCAGATGTTTTTTTTTTATCAAAAGTTAGACATTTTAAATGAGAATAAGAAAAGTATGTATTTGTGCCCCCCTTTTCCTGTTAATGCCCTACCTGGCCCCCTCGCAAAACTTTGCTAAAGCCGCCCCTGCACAGTTACCAGCTGTCAGCTATGTAGAAAAGGATCTTGGTGTTATTTGTCTCTCAGAAACAGTTCATAACTTCCCTTCAACTCATTCATGTCACCTTAAAAGTAAACCTTTCTCCATCACCTGTTCGGCTCTGATGATTCAGTAAGGACATCTCCTGGTTTCATCGTCATGCTTCCCTGTCACCACATGTCCAAACCGATATCATGACCAGCAGGTTTTACAGCTGTGGCTCCATCAAACATCAGCTGATACTAGAAAGTCATATTAAATCAGTTCTAACAGGTTATTAAACGTGCTGTTGTTTAGCACAACATCCGCTGGTTTCCTCTTCCTCTTTTGCAAAGTGGGCGATAAACAAACGAGAGCGAGAGAGACAGGACTGTGACAGAAAAGCCGATCAACTGATCACTGATCAGTTTCATGATTGAATGAGCAACAGGAGAGGGAGGGGAGAGAATGAGAGAAGACGAGGCAGCTGCACAGCTTAAAGTCACAGAATAACTCCACTTTTGTGTCTTTTTTCATTGTAGCTGAAGTACGGGACAAACCGCGTTCCTTTTCACCTCATTACGGAACACGTAATATTTTCTCTGAATACGGTACAATTCCGTTTTTTACGGGACGGTTGGCAACCCTATACCCAAGCGATCTGAAGAATTAAATCTTACAAATGCAGCAATAACACAGTGAAATAAGACACTTAAAATTGTTTTCCTTAACTAATTAACGTCTGCCCAGAGCAACTTTCTGTTGAACTTTTCTCAAATCTCCGATGAAGATTGATGGCGAGGGAAACTCAAGCTATAAGAGGAAGAAACCAGCCATTAGCAGTTGGGCTAACTGCAGCATGTGCTCACAGCTCGCAGTGAGACCTCGGGGTTCCGTGGCTAGCTAGCCACCGCTGGCTCAGATGTCGGGTTTTCTCCTCAACTTAGCAGCTCCTGGCTCGGCGGCAGCGGAAGTGTGTCCTCGGCTCGTTCATCTATCGGCTACTATAGGAGGGCGTTCCGCATCAGGGCAGCAGCAGCATCAACAAGGGTGGAATCTGTAAGTCAGAGATTCCTTTGGCAGAGTTTGAACAAGTCAGATTCAGGACTTATTATATTAGCCGAGTGCAGTTCACCTGATTGATCAGCAGGCTGTAGTGTCTTCTGGATCCAAGAAACTCCAAACCTTGCCAGCAAAGTTGGATGTGTGCACGCTTAAGTTTTCTCCCCTTTGTTAGCCATAGCTAACTGGTAGTGAGAGCGAGAGTGGGTCGGAGCTTGCTTATATAGGGTTGATGATGTCACATGAAGTTCTTTCCTGTTGAATCTGAAATCTGACACCACTCCCACTGGCAGGAAGGTCTGTGTTTAGGTCATGGCTGTGGCCTAACACAGGCTCTGACCAGAATGATTTCTCCTACTCATTGCATTTCATGTAAATTGTGCAGTGTAAATAACACACTCATATAGTGATGCTTTTCTCTGTATCCTCCTGGTTGATTCAGAAAGTACTGCATCATCATCTTCCCTGCATTTCAGATCAGTCTCTCGGAAGATCATCAGTGAGGGACAAATTATCTTGTCATTTGAAAGGATTTCTGCAATACTGCAAGACTGCAGAATGTTATCTTCCAACATTATGGAAAAATGTTGTTTTATGAATATTTAATGTTGTATTTCTTTTCTTCAATAAAATTTAGTTAAATTCTTTTAGAAAAATGAAATAGTATTAATTGCATGTGAAGAAAATGAATTATTTGTATTACCAAATGTTGTGCAACAATTGTTTTTTTGGCTATGAATAACTATGAATAATTGCTTCAGGCAAATATGGATAACATTAATAATTTAGGTCAAAATTACCAATCTTTGCACAATCCTGGAATCCAAGAAATAATCATGTAAGAAGAAAAATTTATTTCAGTTGTTATTTATTTTGCTATGCTTATAGAGAAGTATTGTATGCAGAATGATATAAAACTGTGAAGATTCAGCTTTGTATTCACATGCTCTGAAACATGTGGTCTGCCCCCTGCCCCCCTGAGCAGCAAAGCAAGGCAATTTTATTTTTATAGCACACTTTCAACAACATAATTCAATGTGCTTTATATGATTAGGGGATGAAATAAAAATAGCAGTAAAACACAGACAGATCATATAAAGTAAAAACAGCAATAAAGCAAGAAGCACACACACATTACTCAAAGGCAGCTTTAGCAGATACGTTTTGGTTGTGATTTAAAAGAACTCAGTGTTTCAGCAGCTTTGCAGTTTTTTGGAAGTTTGTTCCAGATTAGAGGAGCATTGAAACTGAAAGCTGCTTCTCCATGTTTGGTTCTGATTCTAGGGATGTTGAGTCGATTGGAATTAGAGGGCCTGAGTGGTCTGGTAGGTTGGTATAGTAACAGTAGATCTTTAACATACTTTGGCTCTAAGCCATGCAATGATTTATAAACTAGTAAAAGTATCTAGAAGTCTATTCTCTGAGCTACAGGGAGCCAGTGTAAGGACTTTAGAACTGAGGTGATGTGCTCTACTTTCCTGGTTCTAGTGAGGAACACGAGCAGCAGCGTTCTGGATCAGCTGCAGCTGTCTGACTGACTTTTTAGGCAGACCTGTGAAGACACTGTTGCAGTTATCAATCCGACTAAAGATAAACGCATGGATGAGTTTTTCTAGGTCCTGTTGTGACATTAATCCTTTAATCCTAGAAATGTTCTTCAGGTGATAGAAGGCTGACCTTGTTATTGCCTTTAAGGAGGGGTGTGATCGCCTCATGACTGGTGAGGGGGTTGCCAGGAATGTGAGAGAAACTGTGCTATACGTGTGTATCTCCCGTGCCATCCTGTACAACTCTTTGCTTTGCAAGTAAAACTTATTTTTATACACTGCTGGCTTCTGGTACTCCTTGTGATCAGGTATTTCTTTGTTTTAAAGGTATTAGAGATGTTTAACCCTGACAAATATTAGCCAAAGAGTTCAGTCTCAGTTATTGTTTATGAATACCTGCCTGATAAGGCTGAGGTATTAAAATAATAATAGACGAAGAGGTAAGTAGCGTTTTTCAAACAGCAACTTTCCTTAATAAAAGAGTTAATTAACAAAAAGAATTCAACTTTTCAGTCAAAATACTTTAATCAATAAACTCACTAAGCTAGTAACACACAAGCAAACAACTAAGTAAAAGTAGAATGGTAAATGGCCTGTACTTGTATAGCACTTTATTTAGTCCTTGAGGACCCCAAAGCACTTCACACTACATTCAGTTATTCACCCATTCACACACACATTCACACACTGGTGATGCTAAGCTACAATGTAGCCACAGCTGCCCTGGGGCACACTGACAGAAGCTAGGCTGCCGAACACTGGCGCCACCGGGCTGGCCAAGAATAAACTATAAACTAACTACCAGAAGTAGAAACAGTAAAAATGTACCAATATGTATAGAAGTAGAAACAATAACCACTAAATTGATAGTGATCTCAGAGGCCTGTATGAATATGTATTCTTAAAGACCAATTGAAGAGCTTTGAAGTTAGTTTTAAACTAATTATGATCAGTTTAAGACTAATAAGCACCGTTAGGTTTGTGTTCAAACAACCAATTCAGAATGCAAAGCAGAAGTAAAGACAAAACCTTATTTGGAGTAAGTAATGTTTCATTTAATAATTTGCTGAATTAGAAATCTATAACCTTTTAGAAAATTGATTTTTTTGATGGATCTAATTTTAGCATTTTGGCATAATAAGATGCCGGTTTCAAAATGCCTTATAAGATTACTTTTTGGTGTTTAAATTATCTATTTTAAAGCAGATTTGTATTTTGAATAATCTAATAACAATCCTAATTGTTTATGGCAAATGGTAAACATTTTACCATCTAATTGTTTATAAGCATCAACAGTCTGCTGAATCAAGCCACAGAAATATATAAGTTATGTTTATCAGCACTAATGGCAGAGCTATTTTTAGCATGTGGCACAGGCTAATGGATCACTGTGTAGCTTAGCAGCAGAGAACAAAGGAAAACTCCGGTAAATGGAGTAACTCATGTTGCATAATTATAAGAAACACTGTTTATACCACAGGGCAAACAGCCTGTTTTTACACAAACAAAGAATGAAATCTTACAAATGCAGCAAAAACACAGTGAAACAGACAATCAGCACCATGGACAGCACCTACTCATGTGACAGTCATCGGAACTTGCTGTGAAACAGAACAGGTGTGTGGTCGGAGACCATTTTTAAGTACTGCAAAAAATCCCAGCTTAGACAGGTCGTGTTTTGATGTAGTTGACTGTGCCCAGGACATCGGTCATTACATCATTCCGCTCAGGACTCAGCTGTTTAAATGCCAGTGCGTTGCAGTGTATCATACTTTTTATTTTTGGACATTTGTTATGATGCATAACCATGGCAACAAGGTGGTTTACAACTGGCAGCAGCTGATTAACATCACAAAAGCTCAAATAATACCTCAACTACAGTCACAAAACCCTGATGAGTTGAAAAGAAGATGCCATAGATCCAGAGCATCCTCTACATCAGACTGTCATACAACTACAGAGCGTCTTCAGTCAGAGGCTTCTTCAGATCTGCAGAGCACTACAAGAGATCATCCCTACCCACAGCCATCAGCATCTACAACAAATCTTTGAAGGAACTTGCATAATGAGTTACAACAACATTTAATTTCCCGTTGGGATTAATAAAGTAATTTTGAATTTGAATTTGAATTGAATCATGCAGCATGTCCACTCCACGTTGGGGCAGACACACTTGATGAGCACCTGCAGTCCTCCTCGTTTACCAGCCATAGCCAGCCCCCTGTCTGGGCAGACCCTTACAAAGTCCCAACATGTCCTTTGACATGTCATAAATGTACCTGCCAAATGTATTACTGGACAGAGGAATAACATGTAGTTTGGTGGCTGGTATTGTCAGTCATAATTTCTAGAATTGCGCTGCTCTGGGTGGCTGCATGTTGGAGTGGCTCTGTTGGCTACATATTAAGTTTTGTTTTTTTGTACATTGGTTCTTTTTTCTTAAAGAAGATTGCATTTTTTTACCTGTATACTTTCAAATTTTTGGTGCTGTGAAGCTGGAAGGATTTTTGCTGTAAATTTTTCCCTTTTTGACAATTTGTTATGATGCGTAACCATGGCAACAATGTGGTTTACAGCTGGGAGCAGCTGATTAGCATCGCAAAAGCTGAAGTAATACCTCAACTGAAGCCACAAATCCCTGATGAGTTGATAAGGAGGAGACGTGGATGCAGAGCAGGAGCGAAAAGGAGACAGAGAAAGAGGAAGTTCAAGCCATCTCTTCCATTGATCATAATGGGCAACGTAAGATCACTGGCTTACAAGATGGATGAACTCCAAGCCCTTACAAGGACTCAGCCAGAGTTACGTGAATGCAGTGTTATGTGTTTTACTGAGACGTGGCTGCTGGATCATATCCCCGACTCCAACGTCTCTCTGCCAGGCTTCCTGACTGTACGAGCAGAAAAGGTGGTGGAGTAGCAGTGCTTGTCAACAACAGATGGTGTCATCCAGGACATATTACTGTGAAGTGTCGTCTCTGCAGCCCAGATATCGAACTCTTAGCAGTGAGTTTCCGTCCATATTATTTACCAAGAGAGTTCACCAGTGTAATTTTGGCAGTTGTTTACATTCCACCTTCAGCTGTTGCTGACACTGCATGTAATGTCATCAGTTCTGTTGTTGCTAAGCTACAGACACAGCACCCCAATGCATTTGTGGCAATATCTGGTTATTTTAATCATGCCTCGCTCTCTACTACACTTCCAACATTTCAACAGTTTGTCAGCTGCAACACAAGAGAAAACAAGACCTTGGATTTGTTTTATGCAAATGTGAACGATGCATACATGTCCAAACCAAGACCTCCTCTGGGACAATCGGATCACAATCTTGTTTTTCTCTGTTCAGAATATAAACCACTTGTTCAGAGGCAACCTGTGACAAAACGAACTGTGAGAAAATGGTCACAGGAAGCTGAAGAAGCTCTGCAGGGTTGTTTTGCAACCACAGACTGGATGACTCTTTGCCAAGCACATGAAGAGGACGTCAATGCCATGACTGAGTGTGTGACTGACTATATAAACTTCTGTGTGGACAACATCATCCCCACCAGAACAGTGAGATGCTTCCCTAATAACAAACCCTGGATCACCAGTGACCTGAAGGAACTGCTAAACAAGAAAAAAAGAGCCTTCAGGGAGGGAGACAGGGAATTATTGAGGAGTATACAGAAGCAACTTAAGGTCAAGACAGCAAGGAGGCATACAGGAAGAAGCTGGAGAACAAACTACAGAGGAACAATATCCGAGATGTCTGGTCAGGAATGAGAAAGATCACAGGTTTTAAGGACGGGAAGGATTGGATAGATGGAAGTCTGGACAGAGCCAATGAACTGAACACATTCTTCAACAGGTTCAGTTCAGGAACTAGCTCACCATCTCCCTCTTCTGTTCCCAGCCAAACAGAAATCACACTCTCCTCTGATCAACAGCTTTCCTGTTACACCTCGGGTGTTTTATCCTTCACCTCAGCCATGGACTCTTCTGATTACACAAGTTTGACTTCAACCAAGTCAACAAGTTTGACTTCAACTAAGTCAGGAAATGCTGCTACCCCCTTTGCCTCCCCCTCCCACTTATCTGTCTCCAAAGGTCAGGTGAAGAGGCAGCTGGAGAAACTGAACCGGAACAAGGCTGCAGGTCCAGATGGTGTCAGCCCCAGAGTCCTGAAGGCCTGTGCAGAGCAGCTCTGTGGGATCTTGCAGCACCTCTTCAACCTTAGCCTAACTCAGGAGAAGGTTCCTGTGTTGTGGAAGACATCCTACCTTGTTCCAGTACCAAAGAGAACTCACCCATCAGTCATCAATGACTATAGACCTGTTGCCCTGACATCCCACATCATGAAGGTCCTGGACAGACTCCTGTTGGCACCCCTGAGTAAGCAAACAAGAACGTATCAGGACCCACTGCAGTTTGCTTATCGCTGTGGAGTTGGAGTTGAAGATGCCATCATCCACCTGCTTCAACCAACCCACTGTCATCTGGACAAAGCAGGCAGCACTGTGAGGATCATGTTGATTTCTCCAGTGCATTTAACACAATTCAGCCTGATTTGCTTCGTCAGCAACTCCTGAAGACACAGGTGGAGCCCTCAACAATCGCCTGGATCAATGACTCCTGACCAACAGACCACAATTTGTGAGACTGAAGAATTGTGTGTCAAACCAGGTGGTCAGCAGCACAGGAGCACCACAGGGAACCGTACTCTCACCATTCCTTTTCACTCTCTACACCTCAGACTTCGAGTACAAATCAGAGACCTGTCATCTACAGAAATACTCAGACGACTCTGCAATTGTTGGGTGTATCAGAGATGGACAAGAAGCTGAATACAGAGAGCTGGTGGACCGCTTTGTGAAATGGTGTGGAAACAATCGTCTCACCGTGAATGTGAACAAAACAAAGGAGATGATTGTAGATTTCAGAAGAAACGGGGATAAGTCAAAAACTGTTTCCATCATGGGAGAAGAAGTGGAGGTGGTTGAGGAGTATAAATACCTCGGAGTTCACCTTGACAACAAACTGGACTGGAGGCGCAACAGTGAAACCGTCTACAAGAAGGGACAGAGCAGACTGTACTTTTTGAGGAAGCTTAGGTCCTTCAAGGTTTGCAGCAAGATGCTGGAGATCTTCTACAAGTCTGTTGTGGAGAGTGTAATCTCTTCAGTCGTCATCTGTTGGGGTAGCAGCATCAGAGCCAGGGATTTAAATAGGCTAAACAACCTGAGAAAGAAGGCTGGTTCTGTTCTTGGGACAACTGTGGAACATCTGGAGATGATGATGCAAAGAAGGATTCTTCACAAAATCAAAAAAATTATGGACAACCCTGAGCATCCTCTTCATGAGACAGTCATACAACGACAGAGCGTCTTCAGTTGGAGGCTTCTTCAGTTTCGCTGCAATACAGACCGCTACAGGAAATCCTTCCTGCCCACAGCCATCATGATCTACAACAACTCCTTAAAGAATCAATTATATGAGCTATACCAACACTTAATTTCCCTCTGGGATCAATCAAGTATTTTTTAATTGAATTTGAATTGAATTGAACAATGCCCATATTATGGGGAAGTATTACCTAAATTCTCCAAAATTGTGTGCGGCTTTTTACTCTGTGCCACTCTGCAGGAAACTTTATATGAGCTCAGTTGAGCATTTGTAGGTGTTTGGTCTAACACAGCTGAAGGCAAGAAGATATGCTTCATTATATTTTCTCCTCTTTGGTTTAGAAGAATCATGCCCACTTTGGGAACCACTGCCTTACTTAATAATTATTCAAGGATTCTGTGGCTACAACTATGCACAGTATAATGTAGCTACAAACTAATTTAACATTACGAAATAGGACACAAACATAAATTTTACAAAGGAACACAGTATCAAAGTTCGTTTCATCACAATGAACTGTTGAATCTTCACACTTACATTAAATTATAGTGATATTTCCAGGTGGTACATGAGCAAACACCTAAAACAAAAAAAATGCTATAACTTACTGGAAACCCAGGGAATCCTCTCGTACCAGGTTGTCCCTAAAAAAAAAAAAAGAGACAATAAATAGCTAGATCTTTTATAGTCTGGCATCCAAAAGGGCTGGAAATAAAGCGAGAACATTAGATAAATCTCCATAGCTTGGGACACAATTCATGACTTTGACAGTCTTCAGACTGGTTTCAACAGATTTTTGTTTCATGATTGAGAGACTGAGGATAACACACTTAACTGCTTCTGCTCAGGGATCATAGGCTATAGTTTTTAATCAAACCTACAAAAGCCAACTGAACTGAAAGAAGTCACAGGGTAAAAAAACATAACAGTAGGTGGTGGTAATATCAGGTATTCTCAGATTTAAGACTACATATCTGTTCCACTCCACCATAACATGAAAGCGGTGCAATTTAAAATACTTTACATTCATCTCATGAGGGAATTTCTCTGATGACAATTGATTCAAATAGTGTTAGTGTTTTTTAATTCTCATTAAAAGTTTGGAACAGGTAATCTTGTCATGTGAGGTTGTTAGTGGGTTTTGAAACAACTGTTTTATTGTTAAAATGTTATTTCTATCTTAACAGACACCATTATGGTGTTTGTACTGGATGGTATCAACAATATTTTGAATAACTGAATAATAAGTAAAGACAAGTTCATTTGTATAGCACATTTCAGCAACAATGTAGTTCAAAATGCTTTGCATGAAAGAAACATATCACAATAAACAAAAAGAAGAAACCATATATTACAGTGGTAGAATAAAGAGAAGTAATAATAAGGTGCAATCCAGACTAGATTTAACAATGTTCCAGTGATTATTGACCAAAATCAGCTCTAAACAGATGGGTCTTTAATCTTGATTTAAAGGAACTCAGTGTTTCAGCAGTTCTCTGGAACTTTGAACCAGATTAGAGGGAGCATAAAAAATAAATGCAGCTTCTCAATGTTTAGTTCTGGCTCAGTGGATGGAGAGTAGACTTGAAAAAGAGGACCTGGGTGTTCTGGTCAGTTGATACGACAAAATATTTTTTATCTATTTCGGTGTTAACCCATTCAGTGATTTCTAAACTATACAAAGTTTATTCCTCTGGCAGCAGTATCCTTGTCATCCCAAAAGTCAGGACACACCCTCATGGTGAGGCATCTTTCCAGTTTTATGGCCCTCACCTCTGGAACAGGCTGCCAGAGGACCTCAGGGCCACAGAGAACATTCATGTTTTTAAGAGCAGGCTCAAGACTCACCTTTTTAGCCGAGCTTTTACGTGATTAATTATTAATATCTGCTTAATTGCTCTGCATGTTTTATTTGATTAAATTCTATCAATGTTTTACACTAAATTATTCTAAAATTTATCAGTTAAAATTTTATCAGTGTTTTACTATTTACTCTCATATTTATCTACTCTTTATTTTAATATTTTAACTTTATTTTAACTTTAGTGAGGATGCGAGCAAAAGCATTCTGGATCAGCCGCAGATGTCTGATGTTTTAGACAGACCTGTGAAGACACCATTACAGTAATCAATCTGACTAAAGATAAATGTTTGGATGAGTTCAAGATCTTGTTGGGACCTTTAATCCTGAAAATGTTCTTTAGATGATACAGTGTCAAATTTGTTTCTGAAGGTCCATCACTAGACCTAGATTCTGGGCCTGATCAGTAGTTTCTAGCTGTGTTAACTGAAATGTTTTTGGTAACTAATCGTATTAAATAGGAGGGGCCTCAAGATGGAACCTTAGGATGCACCACATGTGATTTCTATCTGCTCCAATGAAAAGTTACCTGCTGACACAGAAGTCCTTGTTCGTTTGACAAGAGTACCAGTATGACGAACCAGTCAAGTGCTTTGCCGGAGTCTGATCCAGCTCTCCAGTCATTTCAACAATATGTCATGGTCAATAGTATCAAATGCAACACTGAGGTCCAACAGTACCAGCACTGTGGGTCTTTCCGGAATTGCGCCGCTCAAGGTGGCAGCATGTTGGAGTAGCTCTGTTACTTTGGTTCAGATTTTTTTCTTTTTTAAAACTTTAATTCTTCCATTTCTGGTAGAAACATTGTTTTTGTGGACAACTGTTCTCTCTGGTTTTGAATGTTGTGCAGCTGGAAGGATTTTTGCTGATACTTTTTATTTTTGGACATTTGTTATGATGCATAACCATGGCAACAAGGTGGTTTACAACTGGCAGCAGCTGATTAACATCACAAAAGCTCAAATAATACCTCAACTACAGCCACAAAACCCTGATGAGTTGAAAAGAAGACGCCATAGATCCAGAGCATACTCTACATCAGACTGTCATACAACTACAGAGCGTCTTCAGTCAGAGGCTTCTTCAGATCTGCAGAGCACTACAAGAGATCATCCCTACCCACAGCCATCAGCATCTACAACAAATCTTTGAAGGAACTTGCATAATGAGTTACAACATTTAATTTCCCTTTGGGATTAATAAAGTAATTTTGAATTGAATTGAATTTCACAGTATGTATTTAAGTGGATGTCATTGAACACTTTCACAAGGGTCATCTCTATACTGTGGTGAAGAGGGAGACCAGACTAAAAGACCCCTTACAGAAAAGTCACATGGGTTGAACAGGTTCTTTACATGGGATCAGACATTATTCCATGTGGTACCTGGTAAACCACATGTGTAGCACACATGGACTTCACATGTATGGTTTTACATATCTTTTGTCAGGTGGTGTGCAGTGGAATGCATGGACCCAATCGGAGAAGCAGCTAAAGTGCAAAGACTGTTTATTAAAGTGCTGCTGGTGGAATGATGATGATGAAGGTTCTGATGATGAGAGGAACAGAGAGACAGGACATCAAGCAGGAAGGAGACGGCAGGGAAACACCATGGAGAGGTTGACAGTTGACAATGATCCGGCGCCGAGTGAGGGGAAGTGACGGGTTATGAAGGCATGAAGTAAGTAGGATCAGGTGTGGATGATTGGAGACACAGGTGAGGACGATGATGAGGAGAGGCAGTGAACAGGGCAGCATGACAATTTCACATGTAAATCACATACAGTGGGGCAAAAAAGTATTTGGCAGCCAGCAATTGTGCACGTTGTCCCACTTAAAAAGATCAGAGAGGTTTGTAATTTTCATTATAGGTACACTTCAACTGTGAGAGACAGAATGTAAAAAAACTTTTTTTTTTTAAACCAGTAAATCACATTGTATGATTTTCATGCATCTGGGGTCCAGAGTATATATAGTCTTTTTTGTCATGTTTGACTAAAAAGGACCCAAATGCAGGTAATAAAGTAAAATGATTTAATTAATCAAAAGAACAAGGTACACGTACTTACAAACTTGGGGAAACTGGGAAGAGAAACAACAGGGAGCACAGGAATCAAACCAGGGAAGTTAGACAACGGACCAGCGAGTATTGTCAGAAGGAGAGCTGTTTAAATACTGAGGAGGGAGTGAGGAAATGACAGAGAAACCTGAGGTCCAATTAGTGGGGAAGGAGTTGCAGGTGAGGGCAATAAGTGAAACTGGGTCAGTAGCAGAGTGGCAGGGAGACAACAGGAAGGAACACAGATAAGAAACAGAAAACAATCCTAAACTAAAAAATAACAAACAAAATAGATAATATACACTGCTCACTAAAATTAAAGGAGCACTTTAAACAACCACATTAGATACATCAGATCTCAATATGAAGTTGGATATCTATACAAATAAGGACAGGGCAATGTCTTAGGAACAAAAGGATGCCAAGTCTTTTAATGGAAATAAAAGTGTTCAGCCTACAGAGGGCCCAATTGTGTAGACACCCTAAAATCAGAGTGAAATGAAGATGTGGCAGGCTAGTCCATTTTTTCAAAAACTTAATTTCTGCAACACAAAATGCTTTTCAGTATCTTGTGTGGCCCCCACGAGCTTGTATGCATGCTTGACAACGTCGGGGCATACTCCCAATGAGACGACGGATGGTGTCTTGTGGCATTTCCTCCCAGATCTGTGTGAGGGCATCCCTGAGCTGTTGTACAGTCTGAGGAGCAACCTGGCGGCGCCTAATGGACCGAAATAAAATGTCCCACAGATGTTTTATTGGGTTGAAGTCAGGGGATCGTGAAGGCCATTCAATGGTTTCAATTCCTTCATCCTCCAGGTACTGCCTGCATACTCTTGCCACATGAGGCCGGGCATTGTCGTGCATTAGGAGGAAACCAGGACCTACTGCACCAGCGTAGGGTCTGACAATGGGTTCAAGGATTTCATCTCGATACCTTATGGCAGTCAGAGCCCCATTTCCTAGGCAGTAGAGGTCTGTGCGTCCCTCCATGGATATGCCTCCCCAGACCATCACTGACCCACCACCAAACCTGTCATGTTGAACGACGTTGCAGGCAGCATAACGTTCTCCTTGTCTTCTCCAGACTCTTTCACGTCTATCACAGGTTCTCAGGGTGAACCTGCTCTCGTCTGTAAAAAGTACATGGCGCCAGTGGCGGACTTGCCAATTCTGCTGTTCTTGAGCAAATGCCAGTCGAGCTCCACAGTGCTGGGCAGTGAGCACAGGGCTCACAACAGGACGTCGGGCCCTCAGGCCATCTTCATGAAGTCTGTTCCTGATTGTTTGGGTAGAGACATTCACACCAGTGGCCCTCTGGAGATCATTCTGTAGGGCACGAGCAGTGCTCAGCCTGTTCCGCCTTGCACAAAGGAGTAGGTATCGGTCCTGCTGATGGGTTGAGGACCTTCTACGGCCCTGTCCAGCTCTCCAAGAATAACCACCAGTCTCCTGAAATCTCCTCCATGTTCTGGAGATTGTGCTGGGAGACACATTAAACCTTCTTGCTGCAGCATGTGTGGATGTGCCATCCTGGAGAAGTTGGACAACCTGTGCAACTTCTGTAGGGTTAAGGAATCGCCTCATACTGCCAGTAGAGATGATTACTCCAGCCAAAACCAGCACGAGTGGAAAACCAGCCAAAAAAGATCAAGAGGGAGAAACTCGAAATAACCTCCACATGTAAAACCATACCTGTTTTGAGGGTTTTCTAATTGTTGCCACTGTAGTGCACCTGTTGTTAAGTCCATGAACATCAATACAGCTGAAAGTGATTAACAATGCCCTCAGCTGCTTAGCCAACGAGAAAATTATCAGACAGGTTAAATTGATTTCATGCCAGGCCCAAATAAAAAAAGTGTTCCTTTAATTTTTTTGAGCAGTGTATCTAAGGAGGAATCTAAGGGGAACTTAAGGAAACACTGGAGAACCGAAGGAAGAAGTAAATTGGGAAACTATCTAAAGAGAAACAAACTAAGGAAACACAAATGAGAAGGTGGACACAAACAAAAGGTGAAAACATCTAAGAGCAAGGAGGGAATATGAAAACAAGTGCCATAAAATAAATACCAAAAGATACATTAAAATGATAATTAAACCGAATAAGGAAAAGACCTAACTTCAAACACAAAAACCTAAACACTATGACAATTTTTGGCTAATTTTGATTTTACCCTGATATTAAACAATAAAAAACATTAATATTGGCTTAGGCCATAATGGTATCATGTTTTTCACCATAACCTGAACTGTTTGATTTCACACCAATTGTTTTAAATTAGTCATACTGTGATTGCCTATTATAGATAGATAATGTTTATTTCAAACCTGCACAAAAATTTTCTCACAAATCAACATAACCGACAAGATATACAAGTACATGGTTTGAAAAAGAGGTGGAAGAAGCAAACGCTTATATGATTCCAAACCCCCTCACATTCAACACAAGGTACAATACAAGAACAATATACAGACAGAATAATTCAAGAACAGCAGTATTTTTGTACAGTACAGTCGTGGCCAAACTTTTTGAGAATTACAAATATATTGGAAATTGGAAAAGATGCTGATTAAGTTTTTTAACTCAGGTGAGAATGTTGACGAGCACAAGGCTGGAGATCATTAGGTCAGGCTGATTGGGTTAGAATGGCAGACTTGACATGTTAAAAGGAGGGTGATGCTTGAAATCATTGTTCTTCCATTGTTAACCATGGTGACCTGCAAAGAAACGCGTGCAGCCATCATTGCGTTGCATAAAAATGGCTTCACAGGCAAGGATATTGTGGTTACTAAAATTGCACCTAAATCAACAATTTATAGGATTATCAAGAACTTCAAGGAAAGAGGTTCAATTCTTGTTAAGAAGGCTTCGGGGCGTCCAAGAAAGTCCAGCACGCCCCAGGATCGTCTCCTAAAGAGGATTCAGTTACGGGATCAGAGTGCCACCAGTGCAGAGCTTGCTCAGGAATGGCAGCAGGCAGGTGTGAGCGCATCTGCATGCACAGTGAGGCGAAGACTTTTGGAAGATTGCCTGGTGTCAAGAAGGGCAGCAAAGAAGCCACTTCTCTCCAAAAATAAACATCAGGGACAGATTGATCTTCTGCAGAAAGTCTGGTGAATGGACTGCTGAGGACTGGGCCAAAGTCATATTCTCCGATGAAGCCTCTTTCCGATTGTTTGGGGCATCTGGAAAAAGGCTTGTCCGGAGAAGAAAAGGTCAGCGCTACCATCAGTCCTGTGTCATGCCAACAGTAAAGCATCCTGAGACCATTCATGTGTGGGGTTGCTTCTCATCCAAGGGAGTGGGCTCACTTACAATTTTGCCCAAAAACACAGCCATGAATAAAGAATGGTACCAAAGCACCCTCCAACAGCAACTTCTTCCAACAATCCAACAACAGTTTGGTAAAGAACAATGCATTTTCCAGCACGATGGAGCACCGTGCCATAAGGCAAAAGTGATAACGAAGTGGGTCGCGGACCAAAACGTTGACATTTTGGGTCCATGGCCTGGAAACTCCCCAGATCTTAATCCCACTAATTCTGACAAACTCCAAGAAGTAATTATGAAGGCTAACTTTGTGCAGTACACCACTAAAAGTTGTCCTATGGACAGATTCCCCCACCTGAGCTGTAGATCTCTGCAGCTCATCCAGAGTCACCATGGGCCTCTTGGCTGCATTTCTGATCAGCGCTCTCCTTGTTCGGCCTGTGAGTTTAGGTGGACGGCCTTGTCTTGGTAGGTTTACAGTTGTGCCATACTCCTTCCATTTCTGAATGATCGCTTGAACAGCACTCCGTGGGATGTTCAAGGCTTGGGAAATCTTTTTGTAGCCTAAGCCTGCTTTACATTTCTCAATAACTTTATCCCTGACCTGTCTGGTGTGTTCTTTGGACTTCATGGTGTTGTTGCTCCCAACATTCTCTTAGACAACCTCTGAGGCCGTCACAGGGCAGCTGTATTTGTACTGACATTAGATTACACACAGGTGCCTCTATTTAGTCATTAGCACTCATCAGGTAATGTCTATGGGCAACTGACTGCACTCCGACCAAAGGGGGCTGAATAATTACGCACACCCCACTTTTCAGTTATTTATTTGTAAAAAATGTTTAGAATCATGTATGATTTTTGTTCCACTTCTCACGTGTACACCACTTTGTATTGGTCTTTCACGTGGAATTCCAATAAAATTGATTCATGTTTGTGGCTGTAATGTGACAAAATGTGGAAAAGTTCAAGGGGGCCGAATACTTTTGCAAGCCACTGTAATGTAGCTTTCCAAAATATAT
The DNA here is from genome assembly GCA_963556495.2 of Valencia hispanica. Taxonomy (NCBI): domain Eukaryota; kingdom Metazoa; phylum Chordata; class Actinopteri; order Cyprinodontiformes; family Valenciidae; genus Valencia; species Valencia hispanica. The sequence continues at coordinate 53,355,061 of OY747711.1, forward strand.
ATGTATACATATATACATAAATACATATGTACAAAAATAGCAAACAACACAGCTATATAAAATTATTAGTAGGAAAATGAAGGAAACTCCCCATTCGTTTGTGTACAACTATTTACAAAGCATCAATTGTCAAAAGAATAGGCTAATATATATATAATTGTGCCAAGTAATTATAACAATGGAAATTCCTTATCAACATTTGTACAATTATATAAAAAGGCTCAGGGATCACAACAACTGTGCCACTCCAAAAAAATTGTTTCTGTCCACCACTTTAACAGAGTAGCACATCACAGGACTGGCACTTCCAAAAAAAACCAAAACAAAACAAAACAGTATAATAATTATAATTGTGAAAATATTAATAACAATTAAGTCTCTCACTAATATTCCAAATTAGTTATAAAGTAATATTAAAATAGTATTTTGTTTCCAGTAGCCCTAAATACTTGCCAGTAATACCAAAAGTATGCAGATCAGGAGAACAAAAAGCTTGTATATATCTTCCACTTCTAGCCCAGCCAAGTCAAGCCAACTTTATTTATATAGCACTTAACAACAGCAAAAACTAACCAAAGTGCTTTACACAAGGTAAAAAATAAGAATACAGAAATTCACTGTAGTACAAGTGCAGTGCTTAAAATGACATAAATACAGCTAGATACACTACAAAAAATGCTAAAAAAACCCATAAATCATAGAATATCGAAACCCCATAAAACCATAAAAACATTAAAAGCTCTCATGCTGAGTGAACGCCAAACTAGAAAAGTGTGTTTTTAAAAGAATTTTAAAAGTGGACAGTCAGGAAGCTCTAATATGTAGGGGTAGAAAGTTCCAAAGCCTAGGAGCTGCCACTAAAAAAGCTCTGTCCCCTCTAAATGTTAGGTTCTTTAGGTGATTGGGTTTTGTGGTTTAGTTATTTAATTTCCTTATTCATTTAAATTAACATTTTAGTTTATTTCTTGGTGTATTATGTGTTATTTGAGTTTTTTTTTGCCACCACATTTTCTCACCCTCTTTTACCCGTTTCTTGTCTTTGTGGTTCATTCCTTATTTATTTACTTAGGTTCTTAGTGTTACCAATTTTGGCTCCATCTTGCTTTCTTATGTTCACTTCCTACCCTTAGGCATTCTCACCGTTTTCTTGTTTAATTTTTTATTTGTTTTCTTTCTCCTTTCATTATTTGTTCCGGTTAGTTCTGTTACACTTAATTTCTCTTATTAGTCAGTCTCACCTGCAACTGCTCCCTTAGTCCTCAGGCTTCCCCCTCCCACTTCCACACCTCAGTATATGTCAGTCACTTCTTGCTGGTTTGCTGTCATTGCTTACCGTCTTCTAGTTTGCCCTCCTGTTAATGTTGTAAGTTTTTGTTATCTTTTCCTCTGCAAGAGACTTCGTCCTGCATTTGGTTTCTTAATCCAACGGTTTAAGACACTATACTTCTCAGGACCTTGAGGAGCAGCTTATCCGCTGACCTCCGGGACCAAGAGGGGGAATATACTTTTACAAGCTCTGACAGATAGCACGACCAAGACCATGTAAAGATTTAAAAATAAGAAAAATCTTTTTTTAAATGAACCCTGCAGCCAGTGCAGTGAGGCTAGAACTGGAGTGATGTGTTCTCTTTTCTTTGTACCAGTTTGATGGATAAACCCCTCCCCCGGGCTGGCACTGTATCATGGTGGAGGGGTTTGAGTGTCCCAATGATCCTAGGAGCTAAGTTGTCAGGGACTTTCCTCCTCTGGTAGGGTCACTCATGGTAAACTGGTCCTAGGTGAGAGATCAGACAAAGTGCAGCCCGAAGACCATTATGATGAGCACCACAAATGGACTTAGTGTTCCCTCGCCCGGACGCGGGTCACTGGGGAGGAGGTGGGGCACATTGGCGAGTGCCTGGTGGCCGGGCCTTTACCCATAGGGAAGAGGTGGCATGGGCCCCCCTTCCCAAGAGCTCACCATCTATGGGAGGGGCCATAGGGGTCGGGTGCAATGTAGAATGGGCGGTGGCCAAAGCCAGTGACCTTGATCCTCGGCTGCAGAAGCTGGCTCTTGGTACGTGGAATGTCACCTCTCTGGTGGTGAAGGAGCCAGAGCTGGTGCGCGAGGTTCTAATTAGACTTCGTCAGACTCACCTCGACAAATGGCTCTGGCTCTGGAACCCAACTCTCACCTCCGGCAGAACTTTGAACACGTCCCGGAGAGGCGGGGGACATTGAGTTTGAGTGGGCCATGTTTCGTGCCTCCATTGTCAAGGCGGCTGACCAGAGCAGTGGCCGCAAAGTGGTCGGTGCCTGTCGTGGTGGCAACCCTCAAACCGGTGGACACCGGCAGTGAGGGATGTTGTCAAACTGAAGAGTCCTATCGGGTCTTTTTGGCCTGTGGGACCCCGGAAGCAGCTGGTACCGGCAGGCGGAGTGCAGGCCATGGAGAACAACTTCCGTGCAGCTTCGAGGCGATTCTGGTCCACCATCCGGTGTCTTGGGGGGGGGGGAGCGATCCGCTACCAACACTGTTTATAGTAGGGATGGTGTGCTGCTGACCTTGACGTTTTGGGTCGGTGGATGGAATACTTGGAAGACCTCCTCAATCCTATCAGCACACCTTCCAATCTAGAAGCAGAGTCTGGGGACTTTGGGTCGGGCTCTCCAATCTCTGGTGCTGAAGTCACCGAGGTGGTTAAAAAGCTCCTCGCTGCCAAGGCATCGGGGGTGGAGGAGATTTGCCCAGAGTTCCTTAAGGCTCTGGATGTTGTGGGGCTGTGTTGGTTAACACGGCTCTGCAATATTACGTGGACATCGGGGGCAGTTCCCTTCAATTGGCAGATGGGTGTGGTAGTCCCCTTATTTAAAAAGGGGGACCACAGAGTTTGTTGCAACTACAGTGGGATCACAATCCTGAACCTCCCTGGTAAGGTCTATTCGGGGGTTCTGGAGAGTAGGGTCCGACGGATAGTCAAACCTCAGATCCAGAAGGAACAATGCGGTTTCTGTCCTGGCCGTGGAACACTGGACCAGCTCTACACCCTCAGCAGGGTCCTGAAGGGTGCATGGGAGTTTGCCCAACCGGTCTACATGTGTTTTGTGGATGTGGAGAAAGCATTCGACAGTGTCCCTCAGGGAGTCCTGTGGGGGGTACTCCAGGAGTATGGGGTACTAGGCCCCGTGATACGGGCTGTTAGGTCCCTTTATGACCGGTGTCAGAGTTTGGTTAGCATTCCCGACAGTAAGTCGGGGTCGTTTCTGGTGAAAGTTGGACTCTGCCAAGGTTGCCCTTTGTCACCGATTCCGTTCGTAACTTTTATGGACAGGATTTCTAGGCGCAGCCAAGGTGAGAAGCGGATCTGTTTCGGTGGCCTCAGGATTGGGTCTCTGCTTTATGCAGATGATGTGGTCCTATTGGCTTCATCGAAATGTGATCTACGGTATTTGCTGGAGCGGTTCGCAGCCAAGTGTGAAGCGGCTGGGAAGAGAATCAGCATCTCCAAATCAGAGACCATGGTCTTGAGCCGGAAAAGGGTAGAGTGCCTTCTCCGGGCCGGGGATGGGGTCCTTCCTCAAGTGGAGGAGTTTAAGTATCTGGGGGTCTTGCTCACAAATGAGGGGAAAATGGAGCGGGTGGAGTGATGGGGGCGCTGTAACAGTCTGTCGTGGTGAAGAGATTTACTGGTCGGTCTACGTTCCTACCCTCACCTATGGTCACGAACTCTGGGTAGTGACCAAAAGAACGAGATCACGGATGCAAGCGGTTGAGATGAGTTTCCTCCGCAGGGTGTCTGGGCTCTCCCTTAGAGATAGGGTGAGGAGCTCGGTCATCCGGGAGGGGCACAGAGTAGAGCTGCTGCTCCTCCGCATCAAGAGGAGTCAGTTGAGATGGCTCGGGCATCTGGTCAGGATGCCTCCTGGACGCCTCCCTGGTTAGGAATTCCGGACACGTCCCACCGGGAGGAGGCCCAGGGGAAGAGCCAGGACACACTGGGGAGGGAGGGATGGATGGATGGAATTACTTTAAAATGAACAGACACCCGGTGCAGTGAGGCTAGAACTGGGGTGATGTGTTTTCTTTTCTTTTGTACAAGTAGTGCAAGTTTGCACCAGTTGGAGATGAGAGAGGTGGAACTGGAGGATGCCAAGGTATAATGAATTGCAGTAATCCAGGCTTGATGTAATAAAAGCATGAATTACAGTTTTAAAAGCATATGCTTAACCTTGGCAATCTTCCACAGATAATAAAGTATAGATTTAATCTCTGCACTGATCTGCTTGTCCGAAGTAAAATCACTGTCCATTTTTACTCCACGGTTAGTCAATGTAGATTTTAAGTATGGAGCCAGCGAGCCAAGGTCAATTAAACAAAGGCCACTGGAAACACTAGGACTGAAAAGCATGACTTGTCTTTTTGTCATTAAAAAGAAGGAAATTAGAGTACATCCATACTCTAACTTTGTCAAGATATTCCAAAAGGGAATTAAAAGAGTAAGAGTGGCCACGTTTAAGAGGTATGCAAACCTGGTTGTCATCAGCATAAAAATGAAAAGAACACCCATGTTTCCTAAAAATTGAGTCAAGTGGCAATAAATACAACAAAAATACCAAAGGGTCAAAACTGATCCCTGAAGAACCCTACATGAAAGAGGGGGAAATGATGATTTGAAACTTTGTAGAGTGACACGAAACGATCTTTCAGTGAGGTAGGAAATTAACTAGTCCAAGGCAGGGCTTCGAATACCAACAACGTTTTCTAGAGGGGATATGAGAATGTTGTGGTCCATGGTGTCAAATGCCCAGTTAAGTCTAATAAAACTAGGACTACAAAGTCTGTAGATTCAGTAGCTAAAAGAATGTTATTAAAAACTCCGAGTAGTGCTGATTCTTAAAGGTCTCACTCACTCTTTTTTTCAATAAATTTCCTGTAGTCTCCAGCTGTTTTACTTGGAATAAATGCTTGTTTGCGAGACTGAGGAGTGAGTTCGGGCACACGTCAGGACCATGAGACTAACTCATTATTATTCACGATATGCACCTCTGATTGGCTCTTATGCTGCTTTCAAACAAATAATTAACTTAACTTACTTTGCTGGTGGTGTTCCAAGACAAATTCTAACAGTTTCTTCCTTAGCTCTTCTTTCCTGGGTAAAAAAATGCAACACCGATGTGCTTTGTCCACAAATAAACCAAGCCCGACCCTGTTATGCTATGCTGTGGAGTTGCTAACGATTAGCTTTTTACACACAAAGCAGTATTTGTCTTATCTGAGTCTCCCTGATGAACATGATATGAATATTTTATACTGTCCTTTTGTCTGTGTCAGTGGTAACAATGATAAAAACAGGTACGACAAGATTTGGAACCTGTTTTTGAAGTGGTGTTGCCTGCAAAACCGCTCTTCAAGCTATTTAACTAACAAGTCAATGAGTTGTGTGGCTTTGAAGTGGGCAGGTAGAATTACTCTTTGAGTAAATATTATGATTAATATAATGAAGTGAATGGTGTAGACCTGCTGTACCAGCACTACATTAATGAGACTGACCTAAATTAGTCAGAGCCTTTGTAAAATTGGAAGGTTTCTGGGGAGAATGACCATTTTAATAGTTTATTTAAAGTAAGAAGCAGAGCCAGGGGCCAGTAGTGATGACATTTCTGAAAGAGAATGGGATGAAAGTAATATGAAATATGCCTGAACATTTTGCCATTGAAAATATCTTCATTGGTTAAGTCAAATGTGATTCCCATATGAAATGGGGTAAAGAATTTAATTTTTTATTGTGATACAGCTACAGTCAAATCTAGGGAAACTCTAAGACATGTGTAAGGGAGAGCAGTGTCTACTCAGGGACAGCTTAAAGAGGCAGAAACTATAGTACATCTGGAAAGTATGTTTTATGTTACAGTCTAATTTTTCTCAAAATTCTACACACAACACCCCTATAATGACAACTTGAAAACAAAATAAAAAAATAAAAAATCCAATTTATTTTTAAAATAAAATCTTCAAAATGACATGCACACAAGTTTTTACAGCCTCTGATCATTACTTTATTGATGCACCTTTGGCAGCTGTCAAAGCTGCCTCAAGTGTTCTTACATCTAATGCCACTCGCTTTGGAACTCTCAAGCTCCATCAAGTTGAATGGGAACTGTTGATGCAAAAACCATTCATATCCCCGGCATTTTTAATCAGGGTGGATTTTAGTTGGCTGAGCCTAAAATCAATAATATAAGTATTAATTTCTTAGATGTTTTTAATGAAAAAAAATGAGCTGAAAGAAAAGACTAAACTGGTAGCATCAAATTGTCTATTGAGTTTGAAGGTCACATTTTTACAAAATAAACTTCGTCTTTAAAATATGTCTTTAAATCTTACATTTTAAACTATTCAAATGTAAAACTGTCCAAATATATTTAATATCATCCTCATTTTAAACAAGAAATAATAATTTTAGATCAAATTAAAGGTTTTAGTTGAGGCCCCTGATGGTCGGGGACCATAAGGAGAAGTCCCTGTTTGCCGGGGATAATACGCAGAGGCTTACCCCTGCTTTCCACCGGACGCATAAGCAGCATGGTACAGGAGAAGCACATCATAGGCAGCTGATAGCCACCACTGTAGTCAATAGAACCCTTTCCACCAGAGGCAAAAGCAGCACGAGTCTGCCGCGTCTCAGAAGCGTCATGTCGCAGCACTTTTCAAAATATACGCGGCAGTCCTATTTTTTAAATTTTTTTTAATGTGTCCTGTTTGGCAGTGTGGAGCTCAGAATTGGTGTCTGAGTACCAAGTAGAAGCCCAACAGATTTACTTTCACAAGCGGAGCAGTACAGCTTTTCTATAGTACTCCACTTGATATATGTGTGAAAAATCTTTATTATGAATTGCTGGGGGTTTTATTTCCTGATGTTATGGACACGCAGACGGAAAATTAAGAGGAAGAAAGAAAGAAGTTGAAGAAGAGAGGTAGGAAACAAAAAGTCATGAGAGAGGGTGAGTTGAAAATACAAGAGAGGAAAGGGAACAAAGAAAACACAGGAAAACATTGAAGTCTGCCTCCATACCCAAAGGACGGCAGAGAGAGGGGAAAAAAAAAAAAAAAACACGAAAAAGGAACATTGACAAAACAAACCTAACATCGTGAAATAAGAACTACACAACCACATCACACAAGAATGGATATAAAAATACAACAACAATGTCACAGAAAAACTCATGGTACCGATTAATTAAGCTCTAGTAATGATAACCTCAGCCCAAGAATATATCTGTAAACACCAGAGACCCCACACCTCTATGTGTGTGTGTTAGCATGCTGGTGCATATAAGGTTTCTAAATAAGAGTGTTCGATAGCTGGTGTGAGCAGGCATCAATCCGTCTCCCAGCAATCGATGCAGACATGAAGGAGATCGGAGCCAAGATGTCCAAAGGACCCCCAGAGCCCCAGGCAGACCCGGACGGGGCCGACCGCACCCCCCAAGAGAGGAGCAGAGACGAGCCCACGGGCCCCGCCGGCAACCAGCCGCGCCAGGGCGGGCCGGTCCATGGAGCGGGAGAGCCGGGGCCCAGGGGCGCCCCACCCCCCAGCAGAGACCCGACAAGGGACCGCCCGACGAGGGGCCCCCGGCACCACGGCCGGCCGCCACACGCCACCACCACCCTGGGCCAATCCCCACCGCAACATTCCCAGCGCCCCACCCCTGCCCCACGTCGGGGCTCCCCACCGGTAGCCGCAGCGGATGGATAGCATCCCCAGGCCAAGCTCAGCCAGTACCTGGACACCAAGTTGTACCAGCTTCCGAGTCCTGATCCCGCGCAACGCAGAGCGCCGAGACCAGGCATCCAACAAAGGCCAGGGCCGGTCCATCCCGCCAATGAACAGACCACGCACGGTGCACACAGAACAGGTGATCGAACGAACAGAGACGCTGGATCCGTGTCCCGGCGAGCCACCGAGCAGGCACCACCCAACAATCCCAAACCTGGCACCCCTAAAAGAGGTGCCCCAACCAACCAAAGGAAGATATCGGCCCAGCGCATCGGCCGACCGACACACCGGTCCCCCCAGGCACGGCCAGGCACGCACCAGGTCCGAACGGGATTGACCACCGACGCACCAGTAGGCAGGGGCAACCATCCAGGGGCATGAGTGGGGAGTGACGGAGGGGAAATAGGCCCCCCATTAAATGTAAGGCCTGAGGTGCGCCAGGCGAGAGGGCAGCCCAAGACCCAACCTGACAGGTAGACAAAGACATACAGACAGTCATACGTTCTCTCCCTCTAAACACATACATTCTCACTAACTCACCGAGACACCCGAGAAATGACGCTGTCCCCTCACTCATACACTCCATACACACTTGATGCTCCCAGGTCCAGGTACCGATGCCCCAGTAGAGCCACCAGCCCCCGGACCCAGGAGATGGACCCCCTACCTTCTAGGACGGAGACAAGCAGACCGCCAAGGGCCCCACAGTGGCGAGGCAGCCCGACAGCCCAGGACCCCGACCAGACCACCTGTTCTTCCTCCGGACCCCAACCCCTGATGGCCGGTAGCGAACAGGGGTGTAAGTATGCTCGAGTATGGTATTGATGCGTGTTGTAATAACGTGCATTTAAAACAGAGGGGTGGGATGTGGGGAAGGCAGCCACACATCCCCCAACCCACACCCCGAGCCCTCAGTGTCTGTATGTGGTTTAACAGTGGGCACCAGGCACCAGAGGTGAAGCTGACTGAACCGCTCCTCCTCTGGATGCCGAAAAGTGTGCCCACCCCAAAGTCCCTACATGTGTGTCGCATGAAAATGTTATAAGTGGGATTGTCTAAGTTGTATATTAAATTTGGGATGCAGGACGCCACGGGATAGCGAGGAGGGAAACCCCTCCTCGCACCCCAGTGATGTGCCCATGCCCCAAGACCCTATATGAGAGGTAAAGTGATGGAGCGGGTGGACAGAGGTGTTGGGGGATGGGGAGGGAAGGACTGGGAGACAAAATGTCTTCCCAGGGAGCCAGCTCCCCCACTGACCCCAATAGGCACCGCTGTTCACCGGAATCCACCAGGGGACGGAGGCCATGGCACGTTCAACCCGGGGCCCACGGCCACAGCACCCCCAAGCCTCACGGACCCCAAGACAGTCCCCCCAGCCCCATCCCAGAAGGAGGACTAACCCCACCCTCACATTCGCTCTACTAATGTAGAGCACACCCAGCACACCCCTCCCCCCCCGTCCAAGTGCCCTCGTAGGGGGAGAGCACCTGTCGCTAGTTAGCAATAGCCTCCTCGCCAGCAGAGGAGGCCCCCAGCGCCACCTGCACATCGGAGGATTCTGCAGCCCAAACCCCGGCGACGTACCCCCCCAGACCAGGAGCAAACCGATGAACCGGGCGGCCGACCCACTAAGCCGACATCCACCATCCCCATTCCCTTGTGGAGCGACCACTGCTGCTCAATGGCCCGCCAGGCAACCAAACCCAGCGCCCCACCCACCTGCCCTGCACGCCCACTACCCGGCCAGTCCACCCGCAGGTCCGACCGAACCTGGGCAAACGCCCGGCCCCAGCGCCCTGCAGCGCACAAAGACCAAGACCCAGGAGCTAAGTCCAGTGCGAAAAAGGACTGATCAGGCCCAGAAATGCCACCCAACCGCCGTGACTAGCAGCCAGGCACCCCAACCAGCAAACAAGGCGAGACGCCATACAGGGACCGGCGATGACAATCGGCGATGACGCGGCTGCACATGCCGGCCGGCCCCGACCCCCACAGGCAACAGAGACCCCACGCCGGCCGACCCCCGGCCAGGACCACAGCTAGGGGGTGCGGCGCCCCAGAGCCCCAAATCCCCAGGACCACCCCAGACCCTACCCAGGCGCAGCACGGCCACCAGGCCAGTAACCCATGTCCGTCAGTGCAACCCCCCTAAGGCACCGCATGCAGCCATCAGGAGTTACCACCCAAAGCCACCAAAGCCCAACCCCAGGTTGGGGCCACGACGTCCAACGCCCTGTCCGCCCAGTGATCCCACCCCCAGGGATCCCCCCCAGACGCCTCCACCCCAAAAACCCCCACATCAGCAACAATATCCTAAACGACAAAACCAAGTGCCCCCCACCCCTACTAGGTGATGGAGCCGATCAAAGGAGCCCAGAGAGATTGATCAGATATGGAGCCAGAGGCCTTCTCAAGACCAATATGGTCCAACAAGAGATTTCTATACTGATTAATATTAAGAGCCTTTTTATTTTTCCAGTTCAAGAGGATAGTTTTCTTAGCGATGCATAAGGCAATGTGAACCATTAGAACTGCCTTTGTGTCCATGGTGACATAATTTAAAGAAAGAAGTTTGTGAATGCTGGAGAAAAAGTAATACATCATCTGCATAAAGACTGATTTTATGTTCTATGTTATTGCATTTTATGCCTTTAATATTGTGAGTTTGCCTGATTGCTGCAGCTAGTGGTTCAATAAAAATAGCAAACAGGGAGGGAGAGAGAGGACATCCCTGCCTGGTTCCTCTCTGAAGATAAAACCTAGATGATGTTTGGTTATTATTCCTGATACATGCTGTTGGTGAACTGTATAATATTTTCAACCAGTTTATAAAAGAATTTCCAAAGCCAAATTTATGTAAGGTTGCAAATAAGAATTTCCAGTTAACTCTATCAAATGCTTTTTCTGCATCTAGAGATAATATATTAGTTTGAATGTTTTTACAGTAAGAAAAATCTATTAAATCTATTAATCTACCTGAATTTGTGGATGAATGTCTCCCTTTAATAAAACCAGTTTGATCAGGATCTATTATAAGAGGAGTAACTTTCTCAATGCTTTTTGCGAGGACTTTGCAGATTATTTTAAGATCAACATTAATGAGGGATATGGGACGATAGCTGGAAGGAAACAAAGGCTCTTTACCTGATTTTAGTAGAAGACTAATGTAGGCAGAATTCATATTTGGTGGAAGTCGGCCATTTTCCTTGGTTTCCTGCAGCATTCTGTGGAATGTTGGTGCCAGAATATTCCAGAATTCTTTATAGAACTCTGCTGGAAATCCATCTGGGCCTGGAGCCTTTTTATTGGACATGCTTTGGAGGGCCTCCTGGAGTTCAGCCGCTGTTAGTGGTGAATCCAGGGCCATCGCTTGACTTTCAGATAATTTAGGTAGTGATATGTTATCCAAAAATTGTTAAATTTCATGATCTGATGGGTTTATCTCTGGTGAGTATAAAGCCTTGTAAAATTCTTTAAAGGTGTTGTTTATTCTTCCGGGATCATATACTGTACTCCCGGTCTGATCTTTAATAGCAGATATAGTTGTTTTTTCTTTAATAATTTTAAGCTGGTCAGCTAAAAATCTTCCTGATCTATTACCTTGTTCAAAGTTTTCTATCCTAAGTCTTTGAATTAAGAACTGGGTCTGTTTATTAATAATTTCATTTAATTCTAGCTTTGCTTTACGGATTTTGCCTAGTCTCTCCTCATCTAGAGAAGCTTCTAATGAATTAATAGTTTCTTCTAATTCCTGAATACGTTTTTTTTCTATTTTATTTTTATTTGATGAGAATGAGATTATTTTACCTCTAATCACAGCTTTCCCTGCCTCCCAAAGAATGGATGGTGACGTACCATGTATATCATTATATTCCAAATAAGAAGCCCACTCTTTTTCAAAATATTTAATAAATTCTTTATCCTTCAGCAATGACATATTAAATCTCCAATTTTTGCTTTGAGGCGTTTCTTTTTTATTTACTAAAGTTAAAGAAACAGGAGCATGATCGCTAACAGCTATTGGGTGTATCTCAGTGTCTGAAATGTCAGTCAATGTCAGTGAGCTGCTGACTAACAAATAATCCAGTCGAGAATACCAATGGTGGACATTTGAGAAGAAAGTATATTTTTTGTCATTGGGGTGAAGAGATCGCCATGCATCGCAAAGTCCATTATCGCTCATGTACTGTTTGACTATATCTATAGATTTCCAGCTGCGCTGACTCCCTGCTGTGCCAAAGTTGGGGTCGCCACCAAGAAGAAGTGAGCAATCCATGTGTTCAAGGAGCACCGAGAAGAAGGAATGAAAGAATGAGGGGTCATCAACATTTGGACCATATATACTGACATAACATAACTTTTGGTTATGTATAGATAGTTTTACTATAGTAAATCTACCCTCTGGCTCTGTAACTGTATCTATTACTGTAAAATTAACATTTTTATTTATTAATATTGCTACTCCCCTTTGTCTAGAGTTATAGGATGCAAAAAACACATTAGGAAACTCAGAGGATTTAAGATCAACTGCAGCTGAGGTAGATTTATGGGTTTCTTGTAATAAGACGACATCTGCCTTCAATCTTTTAAGCTGGTTAAAAATCTTAACTCTTTTCTCTGGTGGCAGTCCTATTTTCTACGCGGTACGCCTCTGAAACACGTACATTTCTACATTTTGGATAGGGGAAGACAGGAAATATAACGGCTCGGCACCGGAAATTTTCAAAATAAAAGAAACGTGCTTCTTTGTGGTTGCTTTACTTAAAAAAATGTCAAAACATGTGCGGCCCGGTGAGAAGTCAGTACCTCGCGGGAAGGGTCTAATTTGTGTGTCATCACACAAATGAGCGATTTTGGATATTCCCTGACATAACATAAACTTATTGGCGAATATAAAACGGACATAACATAAAACACCAACCTTTTGGAGCCATGTTGTTGTCTTTTCCTGGTTATTGTTGTCATAGACGTTTATATAAGTCTGTGGTTGTTGTGTTTACTGACAAAACCACGCGTGATTTTGCTAATCTCGTGTGATTTCGTGCTCTCTCGGTGACAGCTGCTTCCCTGCTGCTATGCGCCTCATACGCACCCGGTGGAAAGGGCCAAGCAGCAGAATACGCCAGTGAAACATGCTGCTTCTGTAACGTGCCGCTTACACGTCCGGTGGAAAGGAAAGGGTTAGTTGCTGGCTGTGTCTGACATGCACTGTCAAACCTGGGCACTTATATAGACAGGCGTGTACCTTTCCAAATTTTATCCAATCAGCTCAGTTTATAACAGGTGGACTTAAATTAAGCTGCAGAAACATCTCAAGGATAATATGTGGAAACGGGAAGCAGCTAAACTCAAATTGGAGCTTAACCGCAAGGGCTGTAAATACTTATGTTCACCTGACTTTGCAGTATTTTTATTCTTAATAAAATGTTGCATGAAATGTGCATGTGTATTTGTGCATTAGAAACATTAAAAACAAAAAACCTGTTTACAAGACCATAAAAATCTCTACAATCAGAGATGTGAAATGACAGCAGAAATAATATTTGAATCGAGAAAAATGGGGCAAATATTAGCAGATATAAACATTGAGTTTCTTGGGAACCGTGATGTTTATACGGTCTTATAGCTGCTTGGAGGAAAGAGCTGTAAACATTAATTTGTGTACTTAGCATGCAGCAGTCTGTCATTGAAGGAACTGTCCAGTTCAGCAACAACTACATGCTTGGGGTGGGAGACATTGTCCAACAGTGGTGGTATTTATACAGACTCCTTCTGTCTTCAACCACCTGCACTGTGTCAAGGTGGCACCCAAGCGCAGAGCTAGCCTTCCTGAAAAGTTAACCAATTTCTTCTTTGACCCAACAGGACATCAGTGTTGTGAGCTCACTCCAATTTATTGTTCAGGTGAACACCCAGGTACTATTGAGTCCATTATATAAATGTCCACTCCCTGGATGTTCACCAGTGTCTGGGTGGTAGGTCTGTGCCTGCAGAAATCTCCTTGGTTTTTCTTGTGTTCCATGTGGTATTTGTTCAGTCATGTGACAGTTATAGTGATGCAGCAAAGGATGGTGGGGTGTTGAATTGAAGTAGAAAGGGAATTCAGTTAAATTCAAAAACACTTTATTGATTCCACAGAGTAATTAATTGTTTTGTAACTCATGGTATTGAAGTTTCTTCAGAGGTGTTGTCGATGCTGATGGTTGTGGGCAAGAAGTCTCTCCTGTAGCATTCTGTATTACAGCAGGTCTGAATGGGGTGAAGGTGAAGGTCAGAATGTAGGAGCTGTTACTTTTACACTGTTGAAAGTGTAGGGAAATGTATATATAATATCAACTACTGGCCATAACAGCAGTATTAATATTAAATGTTCTAAAATGTCCTTGGTAAAGAAAATCTTCTACCGAGGTTAAAGACTGACCCACAGCGTTTCAAGATAATTTTTTGTGAGGATGTTTGCTCTGCTGGTGGGGAGCTAGGAGGGGTTTAGCAGATGTGGAATTTATGGGGGATTTTATTACCACTCATAGGCAAAATGCATTGTAGGGCCAAACGTTTTATGACTAAATGCTGTTCTGAAAATTATTAACTTATTTGATGTGCGAAAACAAAGTTAAGAAAGAGGGAGTGCGTGAGGAGGGGCGGGGGCAAACTTGCTCCCTCGGCTGAGGAACCCGTTGATAACTGCTTGCAGTTCTAGTTTTGTGTTTTGGATGAGTAAAATCAAAAAATGTCTTTAAAAAAATCTAATTTCCAGTTTCTGTAACACCAGCTGGTAAAGAATGTATATTGACCCAATGGCTTTTCATAAAAGAGCCACAACAAATCAACCGACTTCCAGCCAATTCCTATTTTCAATACCAGTTTTTATCTATCGTATAAAAATATAGCATTATACTACAATAAAAATAATTTAGAAGTCAGGGAAGAAGTTACGATTATAACAGCTTTTTTTATTTAGAAAAAGATGAAAATACTCACAGGAGGTCCTCTTGGTCCAATGATGGACAGACCGGGCTCTCCTGCTGTTCCCTATGCGCCCATAGCAAAAAAAGAGAAGACAACATAAAAAAGGAGTTATATAAAATAAAAAGGTAATAATGTTTGGTCCAACATTAAAAGGTCTGGTGTTGAAGTCGGAATAAACAGAATGAGAAATACATATATATTCATTCATACAGTGTGGCAAAAAAGTATTTAGTTAGCCACCAATTGTGCAAGTTCTCCTCCTTAAAAAGATGAGAGGGGCCTGTAATTTTCATCCGAGGTATACCTCAACTACAAAAGACAAAGTGAGAAAAAGAAATCCGGAAAATCACACTGTCCGATTTTTTAAGAATTTATTTGCAAATTATGGTGGAAAATAAATATTTGGTCAATAATAAAAGTTAATCTCAATACTAATACCCTTTGTTGGCAATGACAGAGGTCAAACGTTTCCTGTAAGTCTTCACCAGGTTTTCACACACTGTTGCTGGTATTTTGGCCCATTCCTCCATGCAGATCTCCTCTAGAGCAGTGATGTTTTGGGGCAGTTGCTGGGGAACACAGACTTTCATCTCCCTCCAAAGGTTTTCTATGGGGTTGAGATCTGGAGACTGGCTAGGCCACTACAGGACCTTGAAATGCTTCTTACGAAGCCACTGCTTCATTACCCGAGCGGTGTGTTTGTGTAAGAAGAAAAATTGTAATGACATTTATTTCAGTTGTTATTGTTGTGAATTGCATTTCTCATAAGATGAACTGAACAGAGTGTTGGAAGACCACATTTCCCAGCAATCCTAACAGTGACCCCCAACAAACTCCTATTGGTCCGTGACCACCAATGGTGATATCGGCGATGACATCACAGCCAAAGGGGCTATAAAGAGTAGTTGTGCCCATTTTCAAACTGTTCTCAAGCCAGAAGTTCCTGGATGAACTACTGCTGAACAGAGGACATCTCACCGGTTACGATTTTCTTTTGTTCTGACCCGCTGGACCGCGGAAGAACTCATTTCAGAGCTTCGAAGTGCTCATACGGTTTGTGTATTTCATTTGAGCTATATCAGAACTGTTTCCAGACAGTTCGTTAGACGTCAGCCTACAGGCCATCCAGCCTGCCTTTGGGCCACACGGTCCTTAAAATCGTGTACAGGTTTTTTTTATAACTCTTCCTTTTCTTGCTCAACTACAGACACAATTCGCTCTCCTCCTAGTGGACTGGACCTCCTTCAAGGCGAAGTAGGACGGAACCGATTCATTTATACTAATATTGTGTCTGGGTGTAGATAAATAGAAAATAGAGTTTTAACGAGTTAGATCTCGTTCAATGTTGGTTTAAAGTGTTTTAAAGCGCTGTACCTGTTTGCTCATTTTGGCGTCGCCGCACGCATAAGTTTGAGCTGTAATTACTGTGTTTGAAACAGTTTGTTTAATCCTGAGCGGATAACGCCTTTCTTTCTTTCTTTTTCCTTCCTCTCTTTTCCTCTCTCTCACGCCCTGATCACTCCGTCGGCAGAGTTGGGCTCGGTCCGGCCGGCGTTAGCTGGTCTCAGCTGAAAAGGTTAACCCCATTGTTCTTTACCATGTTGCTAAAGCAGAGGCCTTCCACATGGACACTTCCCCCATGTGCTCCTTTAGCCAAAGCTAGTTTTATGACTCTTTCTTAGACTCCATGTGCTGTTCTCCATCTTGGCACAGAGCTAAGATTTATGACTTTTGTCCCACAGGCTATCTGTGACTTGGGCTCCCTGGAGTGAGCCCCCCCCCCCCGCCCTCCTTTTCTGACCCAAACCTCAGCAGTCTCACTGATTCGTTTCATGTTAATTGTGTTTAATGTTCACCTATTATTGTTGTCTTAGATCTGTAGTAATTTTTGCATGCTTTAGAATAGATGGGATTTTCTATTTTCTAAATAAAGTGCCCTTAACTGAAAGAGAAGTTGTCTGGGATTACTTGGAGTGATGCGTACAATTAATGTCCACAGCGTAAGAACTTATTCCTTCATCTATTGTTTAATTATCTCAACCTTATCAGGCTGGTAATCATAAACACAGACTGAACAATTTGGTTATATAAATGTTCCTGGAATCCACCAGGATGGTGCCCCCAAACTTGGTAAATTTTACATAAAATTATTAATCTTAATAATATTTGCCCTAGGCTATTATTCATATTTAATCATAGCCATATCCTACCTTTCTGCGGCACATTATAATTTATTTTGTTATGCTTATGGAGAAGTATTGTATGCAGAATAATTTGAAACTGTGAAGATTCAGCTTGTATTCACATGCTCTGAAACATGTGATTTGCCCCCTGCCCTCCTGAGCAGCATAGGGAGGGGTCAAGAAAGGGGGTGATTGCCTCATGACTGCCAGGCATGTGGCAGAAGCCTATATAACTGATTTGTATTCTGTTTTAAGGCAGAGTGCATCTCCCATCTTTTACACTTTCCTTGCTTTGCAAGTAAAACTCATTTAATACACTACTGGCTTCTTGTTTTCCTTGTGATCAGGTATTTATGTGTTTTAAAGGTGTTAGAGGTTTAACCTTGACATTTCTTGGTCTTTCGAGTCGGATCCCAAAATCTGACTGATCTCCGGGGAAAGGGACAGCAGGTTGCTAAGAGCCCGTGCACGGCCTGGGACATAAATTGAAAGCCCTCCGCTTCACGTTAGGATAAGAGGAGGCAAGCAGAACTATGGGACGTTCCCCGGAGTGAAAGTTTGTAACGGGATTCCGCCTTCACAAGGACAACCACGCCAGTGACTATAAAGTCATGAATGTGACGGCCTGGGACCTCACATAAGCTTAATAAACTAGGGGGGAAACGTTTTAAAAGACAATCCCGAACCAAAGTGAGCAGGTTCTAAAAGACATACCAGGGTTAGAGTCCCACGAAGAACGTTAGTAAAACTGGGGTTAGAGTCCCACAGTAACGTTAAAAGGAATACTGGGGTTAGAGTCCCGCAGTAAGCAAGCTCGCTGAAGTCGGGGACCTCAGATTGTGATAAATACACCGGTTGTGTGACTGTGGGTGTGAATGGAGACTTCTTCTTTCTGAAGCAGAAGGATAGAGTGGAAACCCAACTGGTGTTAACAAAGCTCTGTCATCTGTTGAAGTAGGTTGTAAAGAGTCTTATTGTTAGAAACTTGAGTAAAAAAGCGCTAAAAATAGGATTTTAAAAAACAGCAAATTGCAACAGATTAAAAACGGGGGAAATAAATAGCAAAGAAGAAGAATTTAAAAGAGATGCTAAATTGCCATCCAAAATAAAACAAAAAAGATCCAAAATTAAAGAATAAGCAGTGGCTTAAAGAAGCACATTGGATGAAAAAGCGTTGTGACAGTAGACCTAATAAACAACTGAGAAACAAACAGATTTGCTTTTTAACACCAAGGAGGGGTGGTTTGAAAAGAAAAGGTTTGATAAAGACGAATAATGAGCAGAGTGATTTTATTTTGAAATTAAGGTGGACGTCTACAGGTGCTATGGAGTAGTTGGGTAGGCTACGTGCGGATTTGCTCTTTGTAAGATAAGCGGCAGTTTCAGGTGCATGCCTGCATCTAAATTTATTGGCCAGAAGGGTACAGGTTTAAGGGAACAATCTTACAAGGTTCTGGGTTAGAGACTGTAGAGAAGAGAGGAACATTTCTTCTGTTACTGGATTACCGTAGGACAAAATATAGGAACGCACTCCAAAATTTACCCTCAAGTTACCGCAACACATGGCATAGGAGCGCACTTCAATATTTACACTCAATGGAGTTGTTGCTATTTCAATACAATTCAATTTAAATTCAAAATTACTTTATTAATCCCAAAGGGAAGTTAAATGCTGTTGTAACTTATTATCTAAGTTTCTTTAAAGATTTGTTATAGATGCTCATGGCCATGGGGAGGGATGATCTCCTGTAGTGATCTGCAGATCTGAAGAAGCCTCTAATTGAAGATGTGTAGTTGTATGACAGTCTGATGTAGAGGATGCCCAAGGTTTTCCATTATGTTCATTTAATGAAGAATCGTTTTTTTGCACACTAATCTCCAGAGGGTCCTCAGCATCAAACCTGTTTGACAACGATCTCACATTGACCAATATGATTGATGGAGAGGGTATTGGATAAAATACAGGTTATGTGTTGAGAGGAAAGGGTCTGATTAAGCGGGAAAAATGTCTGGACCTACACCTGAGATTGGGAAAGGTTGCCGACCGTGGCCCAATCTGAGTTGATTAATGGGACCAATTTTTTGGACATCCAGCGACAGACCCATCCACATATAATCATAATAATAAACTAATCTGTAGAATCTTTATGAAGGAACAGATAAGTAGAGAGCAATGGATTGGGCCGCTGTCGGTAGCGTAAAAGAGGCCTAGAAATAAGGTTTTGTTCCACCAAATAGGGCAATACCTACTTTTTAAAAATATTTAACATCAGAAATATATAGAGATTCCTTAGAAAAAAAGTTTTCCGCATGCAACCTTGCAGTTTTTGAGAAGAAATATGCTAAATATGTATATTTCAGGTAAATATTTGAGGTAAAATGTGAATAACAAATAGAATTAAGCCAAAGTATAATGTATTAACACTAACACTTTTTTATTTAAATAACACATTTAATGGTGAATTGTCAATTCGCATACACAACTGCACTACATGTACATATTCACAGGAATGATTATTGTAAACAAGGCATTCACACTCTTGAGATCCTGTTTCTCTTTATTCTTCCGTCTTATACTTGCTTCCGTACATTTTTTGAACTTTAACAACTTCTGCATACTTTGTGCTATTTTAACCATTCAACTTTTCAATTATTCTGCTTATTCTGCTCTTTCCGGCTATATCTTTTGGTATTCATAACCTTTATACTATTTCTAATATTCAACTTTTTATGCTTTTTTTCTCCCATTGAAATGAATGGAAAACCTCAAAAATTCCACTAAATTTTGCCTGTTTTGCAAAACTAACTGCTTCCACATACTTCCACTTAGAAACACCATTCAAATCTTAAAATGTAGTCATACTCTTCAGCTATTACTGTAAGTCTCGGCTTCTTCCTAAGTTGTACCGTTTTCATGCAATCCTTCCTCAAGTTTTTGGTCGCGAAATGATCAGATTTCTGAAAATATATGCATGTCTATGGGAGCGAAGCAGTTAAGCTAGAGTAGCCCACTCTAGCAGAATTACACTTTTCCACTTTCCTGATTTTCCATGAACAACTTCCGCTCACTCGCTCATATTTCACTCTTTCTGCATGTATTATATATCAAAACGTAGGTTTTCAATTTTTATTTTTGGCCAACACATTCTCATTCCAAAATTTATGCAACAGCTACAGTTTTTTTGGCAAGTCGACCCGAAACAAAGTGGCCGCACCCAGGAGGGACCATTGGAATGCATTGGGACTGAGCAAAAATTCAGAGGACAGCTGGATTCTGACTCATATTCGTAAAGTCATATCTCATAAACGATGCGACGTATAAACATGAGCCTTGTGCCGATATAACTTCAGACCTTCCTGACGCTCATGATTCAACAATTTTTTTTATACCTGTTACCGTTTCTTCATGAGTTTTGTTTGTTCGAGTGTAACAAATCTGCTCTTCGCTAAAACGGCTCAGATTCAAAAATGCCAAAATCATGCTAATTTTTACAAAATCACTGCTCCTAGACAGATTGAGGTACACACATGAAAGGAACCATGATTCTTCATCAAAGCCTGCTGATACCCACAGTGAAAGAATAATTTTGATAGGCCTCATATTTTCAGAGTAAGAGGATGTAGTTAGGGACCAAGGAAGGACAGATTAATTCAATTCAATTCAGTTTATTTATATAGCGCCAATTCACAACAGATGTCATCTCAAGGCACTTAACAAGAAGTCATTTCAATACAATTATACAAACATTCCAATCAGTTAAAAAGTTTCCTATTAATGTTTCTATCAAATTTATCAACATATTCGACGACATTTTACGGCTGTAATATTATATTTTCAACAAATTGAGTGGTTTGAGAGCGTTCCCCTATCCGTTCCGATAAAAACGGTACATTGGTGACGTCCATACGCCTTACGGTTCTTAAGTTATTAAGAGTAGTTTGGAAGCTGCGTTACCTTTTAAAACGGCTGAGAAATTAGGAGACATAAGTGAGGTGCTCCACTTAGGCTGTCTCCCCCAGTCACAGCCTGCGTGTGATTGGTCGAAAAATGGCAGGCCTTTTCATGGCTTTAGGTGGAGCTCCCTCTTGTGGTAGAAAAGAGAATTACTATACATTATGGCCTTCACTGTAAAACTGACGTTTCAGGGTTATGTAAGACATCTCAAACAACTTGTAGATTTAATACAAATCAGTTCATCAGTACTTTTGATTACTCTGTAAAATATGATGATTAATAAAGTCTCATAGGTACTAGGCAGGCAACAGTGGCCATTTTACTGTTCCAACACCTGGAAAACAGTGATTACTTTTTAGGGCAGTTAAACAGACTTGTATGTTTAGGCAATTCTAAGCATTATAAATAGAGTAAGATATTGTTAGCTAACTTACTATTGTTATCCATTATACTAACACTAGCATTTAAGCTAACATTAGCATTTTAGCTAATTTTGACTTAATAGCTAAAGTTAACATACAGAATGGATTGAGATACAGTTAACCAAAAGGTTAGTGTTTGACAACATGCTATCTGTGGCATTTTAGCTAACATTAGCATTTAGCTAACATTAGCATTTTAGCTAATTTTAACTATTATTTGGTTTTTGGGTTGATTTTAACATACTGAATGGGTTGAGTTATTGTTAACCAATATGTTTATGTTCGCCAAAATGCTAGCAATAGTTCTTTTCACTAACCATAGCAATTTAGCTAATTCAAGCTAACAATGGGATTTTAGATCATTTTGACTTAACAGCTAAAATTAATATGATTAATGGATTGAGTTATTGTTAACCAACATGTTAGTGTTTGCCAACATGCTATCTGTGGTATTTTTGCTAACATTAGCATTTTTGCTAATTTTAGCTATCATTTGGTTTTTGGGTTGATTGTAACATACAGAATGGTTTGAATTATTGTTAACCAATATGTCCATGTTTGCCAACATGCTACCAATAGCCTTTTTACTAACCATTGCAATGTAGCTCATTTAAGCTAACAATGGAATTTTAGCTAATTTTGACCTAACGGCAAGAATTGAGATAATGAATGGATTGAGTTACTGTTAACCAACATGTTGGTGTTTACCAACATGCTATCTGTGGTATTTTTTGCTAACATTAGCATTCTAGCTAACATTAGCATTTTAGCTAATTTTAGCTATCATTTGGTTTTTGGGTTGAATGTAACATACAGAATGGTTTAAATTATTGTTAACCAATATGTCCATGTTTGCCAACATGCTACCAATAGCTTTTTTACTAACCATTGCAATGTAGCTCATTTAAGCTAACAATAACATTTTAGCTAATTTTGACTTAACTGCTAAAATTAACATAATGGATGGATTGAGTTGCTGTTAACCAACATGTTGGTGTTTACCAACATGCTAACATGAGCATTTTAGCTACTGTTCACTAATATTAGTATTTTAGGAAGACTTGTGTGTTTAGGCAATCTTAGGCATTATAAATGAAGTAAGATATTGTTAGCTAACTTACTTTTGTTATCCATTATACTAACACTAGCATTTAAGCTAACATTAGCATTTTAGCTAATTTTGACTTAATAGCTAAAGTTAACCTACTGAATGGATTGAGATACAGTTAACCAACATGTTAATGTTTGACAACATGCTATCTGTGGCATTTTAGCTAACATTATCATTTTAGCTAACATCGGCATTTTAACTAATTTTAGCTATCACTTGTTTTTTGGGTTGATTTTAATAAACTGAATGCGTTGTTATTGTTAACCAATATGTTCATGTATGCCAACATGCTACCAATAGATTTTTTACTAATCATAGCAATTTAAGTCTTTCAAGCTAACAATGGAATTTTAGCTAATTTTGACATAACAACCAAAATTAACATAATGAATGGATTGAGTTAATGTTAACCAACATGTTGGTACTTACCAACATGCTATCTCTAGCATTTAAGCTAAAAATAACATTTAAGCTAACATTAGAATTTCAGCTAATGTTAGCTAATATTTGTATTTGAGGAAGATTTTATCATACTGAAAGGATTAAGATCATGGTAACGATTATGTTAGTGTTTGCCAACATGCTTTCTGTGGCATTTAAGCTAACATTAGCATTTAGCTAACATTAGCATTTTAGCTAATTTTAACTATTATTTGGTTTTTGGGTTGATTTTAACATACTGAATGGGTTGAGTTATTGTTAACCTATATGTTCATGTTTGCAACCATGCTGCGAATCGTTTTTTTTTTTTTTTACTAACCATAGCAATTAAGCTCATTCAAGCTAACAACGGAATTTTAGCTCATTTTGACTTAACAGCTAGAAGTAACATAATTAATGGATTGAGTTACTGTTAACCAACATGTTGGTGTTTACCAACAAGCTATCTCTAGCACTTAAGCTAAAATCAACATTTAAGCTAACATTATTATTTTAGCTAATGTTCGCTAATATTTGCATTTTGGGAAGATGTTAACATATTGAAAGGATTAAGTTAGGTAACGAACATGATACTGTTTGCCAACATACAACCACTAATATTTATGCTAACACTAGTATTACAGTTAGTATCAAAATTTAAGGAAATTTTGACTTAACAGCTAAAGTTACCTTGCTAAATAGATTTGGTTAATGTTTAGCACCCTGTTTGTGTTTGCCAACTTACTACCACTAGCATTTTAGCTAACATTTGCATTTCAGCTAATTTTATCTAACACTTCCCTTTCAGCTTATTTTTATTATACTGAATGGATTAAATTATTGTTAACCAACATGTTTGTGTTTGGTAACATGCTACCAAACGCTTCCGTACGTTTTTTGAACTTCAACTACTTCTGCATACTTTGTGCCATTTTAACCATTAAACTTTTCAACTATTCTGCTCATTCTGCTTTTTCCGGGTACATCTTTTGGTATTCATAACCTTTATACTTTTTATAATATTCAACTTTTTATTTTAGCTAATTGTGACAGTTTTTCTATGTGGTACGGTTGGCAGACTACTTGTCTTTTTTCTGCTGATTCTGTTTATTAAACTTCACCAAGTCCTTTACAGTTGACTTCTAACACTTCAGCCATTTTCTGCAAGTAAATTATGCTTACAGCATTCACACTGCATTTTCGCAGGAAATGCTACTTTTTCTAGTTTATATTAAATATATATGTCCTATATAAAAATTTTATCATATACACATCACTAAATAACAATATCACTGTCCTCACGATCAGATTCACATGAAACACTAACCTCATTTTATCTCACATTGTCACAATGAATACATTTACATAGGTCAGTGCAGGCCAGGTCAGCCTTGTGGCATGAGCACCTCTACAAGTGCCAGACTTACATCCACAGTGGAGTGACCCCAAAACCTGTTGAGGAGCTGGACTTGATTTTGATATGCAGTGTCCAAGTCTGCTCAGAATATCTAACAGTGGGAAGAACTGGTTAAGTGAATAACGGTCAGTCCTAATGCAAGGGATTTATGTGTAGGTGTTTCACCACTTGATGCCAGGTATACTATGTCTTGGCAGATGGAAAGTAATCTCCTGTTGGTATCCTCAGGCAACTGTACTTTCTTATCAAACACAGGTTCATCTGATGCTCCAGTACACCAGGCAATCAGATTGTATAGCTCCACAGGTACCATTGTATCAGCTGCATCAATATTCAGATCTGTTGACAGTGGTGGTCATGGCATTGTCATACCAGAAGTACCTCGCATAGCTTGTTGCACTATGATGCCAGCAGAGAACAAAGTACACTTTCTGTCTGAACTGTAGACCTAATGTGTTGTGTGAGGTGCAATGTCACAAGAGAGTTAACTAGTATCTTCTGCACTGTCACTATCTCTTTCAGTCTCAGTATTATAGGTCAACGTTGGCTCCATAAAGTCTGTAGTTGATAGTCCTTCACAAAACACCATCTCACTGAGATTCCGTCGCACAAGTTTATGGAATAGTAGTAGTGGATAATCTCACTGTAGGAAACGCTTCAGCAGATCGGACCTGAAAAATAGAGATACCTTTTGAGTGACTTAATTGTGGGTGAATAAAATATTTTTCAATTTCAGATTTAATCAGGAGCACGAGATACGAGGTATAAGAGATATTTGTCAAAGAAGAAAAAAATGCAACAATTCAAAATTTCACAGAAAAAAAAATCACTGTTCTAACTTTGGTTTTTATAGCTAACATTTATGTGGGAACACAAATTTCACAATTGTATAATTATTATCTGTATGATCTAACGTCATATCCTTCTTCTTTTATAGCCTTACAAAACAACAGCACAAGCATGCATTGTCACGACCAAATAAACAAGTAATTAAAGCTGCAGTCTGGAGAATATATTTATGTATCAAAGTTTTATAAATCTTTTAAATGATAGTGGGGTTCAATACTATGATAAAAGACTAGTGCTCCACAACACTTCAATCACCTTGCATGCGGATCGTGCAAACATGTGAACATGTGTCATGGTTCCTAGGTGTTTGTGTTTTTGTTAGTTATTTTCCTTATTTAGTTCTATTATCGTGTTTAGTTATTCTTTGTTTCTACTAGTTGTTTCTGCACTTTCTTGTTTCCATATTTCTCCTTGTTCTTAGATGTTTTTCACCCTTTGCTCCTTTCTATTTTGTATTCCTCTTTAGTATTATCCTCTGTCTAGTCCTTATGTTTTGCTCCTGGTCTTCCTCCCAGTTTCCCTAGCCATTCTGCCTTCCATCCCAGCTGCTAATTAGTTTCACCTGCTCACTCCCTCTCAGCTGCAACCGCTTCCCTTAATTAGTCCTCACCTCTTTCTGCTCACATCCTCACACTCCCCTCAGTATAAATACAGTCCACTCTCAGTCACAACTTGCTGGTTCGTCGTCATTCTTTCCCTTTCTGATCCTGATTCCTGCCCAGTTCCTGTTGTCCCTCATCTCAGCATTTTTTGATTCTCTGAGTTCTGTAAGTTTTTGTTCCTTGTTTTTGTTAATTATTTAATCATTTAAGTTTAATTGTTGCTGCCTTTGGGTTTTTAAAATAGACAAACATGACAACATGGGGCAGCGCACACAGACCACTCCGTGTCTTCCCATTTACTTCTCGCCAGAGTGTTTTGGGAGGGGCCTTGGTATGTCGGATTCAAAAAATCTCTCCCTCAAATACTGCAGCTTTAATTAAATTTGAATGTCACAAAAATTTTATTTGAAATAGTCTTGGTCCTTTTTTATGTATAGAAAAATGTGAAGGGCACCAAGAGCATTAGAAAGGACATGAATATTTAACTGGAGTGATCCCACAGATTTGTGAACTTTTTTTTTTTTTGTACCTGAGAAATCTATCAATAGCAGGATTTGTGGTACTGGACTTCGATTGCAATGCAGTCTTTCCCACGAATGTGTCAGAATGCTCTCATCTGATTTCATTCAAGCTGCCTCACGAAGAAGTCCAACATTAAATATATGAAGAATAAATTATAAACCCAGCTTGCAATATATTAGCTTGCATAACAATCAATTCAAGTGAGTAAACATACCTGCATTTTCTGCCTCAGACTGCACCAACTTGTCAAGCTGGCGCTTTCTGTTGAATGTGATAAACCGATCAACCATTTTGCAAATTATGCACAATTAAGGCAGAATTTGATGGCTTTGAAGAAGTGGTTGTTGTGGTAGGGGTAACTTTCATCAAGATGTACTTGGAAAGCACCCTCTTTCAGATCCTTCAACTGGGTTTACAAGTATTTTCAACCATTTTGTCCTATCTTGATGCTTTAGTGCAAAAGACAAGCGTTTTTTTGTCTATAAAATGCCGATAGCAGGCCGGGTGAAACACTTAGTTTGTTGGGACATCAGAGACCGGTTTGTCCAGGAGGGCAACATGCTCACTGGCAATAGCTAGCTCCGAAGTATCCGACGTTTTGAGCCATTCCTTTGCACACTGCTTAATTTTTTCCAATGGGACTTCGGTAAAGGGCTGCGGACCTTTACCACCATCTTTTGCGACATGAAGAATGCACTTTACTGGTTTTAATCGAGCTTGACATCTGATGAAGATGCCCTGCTTACGTCTTCCTCCATGTTTACATGTGCGTAGTGATATTGGCTTGACTTTGGCTCTGACCAACTTACATTCTCGATGCTGACTGGTTGAAAATCCAGCTCAACAGTTTTGTCTTAATACGCAGTCAATATAGTGTGGCAATAAATTACATGTTTCTCATTACCTGCGGGATAATACGTGGATAACTTTTTGCTTGGATACCGTTTATTAACGTTGAACATATTGAGCAAAAGAAAAAATAGTGCCCTGTTTGTCGTAACGAAACTGAACGATACAGCTCACGTAAAGCGGCCTAGATGGAGAAAGTGATAAATGTTTTCATTGTAGAAGGATCAGTTACTGATTATGTGATTGCACTGAAGGGAATAGAGAATGAACAGAAAGAAGTAAAGGAAGTGAAAGAAGCCAGATGGAGAGGGAAGTGTGAATTTAGAGGAAATGTTCTTTTACGCAGAGACAAAATCTGAGATTGAGTTGTTATAAAATAACAATAGTAGAGCCAGCTTCAGGAAGAACACGAAGTGGCTTAATTAAATTTTCTTCAGATTGTTTTCTAAATCTATTAGAAAGAGATTTCCTTTTTTATTTGAGGTTGGGCATTTTACTTGAAGGAAATAAATCAAATTGTAGATTTTAATGAAACTCTTGAAATGGGACAGCTACCAAATAACTCTTCTGCTCAAGCAGCAGAAATAGTAGTTCTAACTGAAGTATGTAAATCAGGTAAAGATAAGAATTATTATTGCTAATAGAAGATGCAAATTCAACTTTGCGTGTTTTGGCCAAAAATGGGGAAAATATGGAAAGGTGACTTACTGGAGAACATTTATTACAGACAATGCGACTCCCAAAATGATTGGCAGTCTGCAAATGCAAAGCTTATACATTAACTGATTATGAATATTCCATGATGGAATTGGTTTTGCTAAAAATCCTAAAGAGATCGGCCTTGAGCCTCGTCATGTCTCAAATTACATAAAAATAAAATTTTTGTTTTGTCTGTCCAATATGTGCAAAACATAAACAATGAGGAAATATGAGATCACAAAGAGGTAAAGTTCTTACTATAAAATATCCTTTTGAAACAATATGCATGGATTTCATAGAACTAGATCAATGCGAAAAAAGAAGTTCTCTCTAGTAAGAATAGTTTATCCAAGTGGATTGAAATGTTACCAGTGAAACATCCTGATACAGAATGGTTGAAAAAGAAATATTGTGTAGAGAAACAATGCCTAGATTTGGGAATTCACAAATAATCTATAGCGATAACGGAACACATTTTGAAAATTAAATACTTTAAGATAGGACAAAGATTATAGATCAATTTAAAAAGGCACTGTGCATACCATCCTCAGAGTGCAGGGTTTATGGTGAGACAATGGGATTATAAAGAGCAGATAAGGAAGGCCAAGGATGAGACTAAACAGAATTCTAGAATTGCGCCGCTGTGGGTGGCTGCATGTTGGAGTGGCTCTGTTGGCCAAATATTGAGTTTTGGTTTTTTGGATGTTGTTTCCTCGGTTTTCTTGAGGAAGATTGCATTTTTTGGACCTGTGTATTTTCTAGTTTTTGTGCTGTGAAGCTTGAAGGATTTCTGGTAGGGATGTCATGATCCCGATCACAAGATCGGATCGTGCCGATATCTTCAAATTTTTCAGTGATTGGAGATTGGCTATATTAGCTAACGAGTCGTGCTGATTTTTAGAAAGTACCTCCTAGTTTTAACAATGATTGCGCAATAATTCAAACCTCTGTAGCGGTGCAAACAAGGACTCTGAATTGCCACAAATCAGCATAGCAGATTAAAAACAATTCTAATATGGAAAACTTCAACAGATGTGTTTAACTGTACTTTAACCTATATAATAAAGGCATAGAAACTCACATTCTGACATTTACACGCAACAAACCAAAATAAACATAGAAAAACTCTCTCAGCTTCCTCTGTATATTTTGATTTCATGGGATTTACAATAATGGTAATGCTTATTAATGAAATTAGTCTTATTAAAAAGTTAAGTAGAGTTACTTTTTAAAAATATATTTAACTTTTTATAAATTTTAATACTAAAGGCCAAATATCGGATCGGGACTCTAAATCGGATCAGATTTGAGGTTAAAAGATCGGATCTGGATCGGAGGCCCAAAATGCTGATCGGGACATTCCTAATTTTCAGTGTTAATTTTTCACTCCGTGGTAAGTTGTTGTGATGCGTAACCATGGCAACAATGTGATCTATAGCAGGGAGCACCTGATTAACATTGCAAAGCTGAAAGAATACCTCAACTGAAGCTACAAATCCCTGAGTTGAGAAGGAGACGTGGATGGAGAGCAGGAGCAAAAAGGGGACAGAGAAGGAGGAAGCTCAAACCATCTCTCCCATTGATCATAATGGGCAATGTGAGATCACTGGCTAACAAGATGGATGAACTTCAAGCCTTTACAAGGACTCAGCCAGGGGGAGTAGCAGTGCTTGTAGCACATATTACTATGAAGTGTCCTCTCTGCACCCTTGATATTGAACTATTGGTAGTAAGTTTTCGTCAATACTATTTACAGGGCTTAAAGTGGAAAAAAAATCCTGAGCCTGAACTTTTTTCCAAGGGGTGGGTTGCAGTGAATCCAATGCATATACAGTATATGCAATTTGGCAAACAACTTTTTTTAAATTGTGCTTGGTAATTTACAAGATGACCTACAATTCAAATGTGATTTTTAGAAGTAAAGGTAATAACCTTTACTTCTAAAAATCACATTTGAATTGACTGAGTTTCACATGTTTTCATTTATAACTTAATAAAGTTATAAATGAAAAAATGTGAAACTCAGTCAAGCTAATTAATCTGATACATTTAGCAACAATTTAATTCAGTAAAGGGCAATTTATACAAAAAACACAAATTGTAGCTTTTTATATCATTTTTGTTCAAAACAATGGCAAATTAAGTTATAGGAAATAATTACATTGAGTCTTGACTCCTCCTTTTTAACATATTTGCAGAGGCAGTTCATTTTAACAACTAAAACCGGAAAGTGCTTCAAGAAGTGGTAAACTGAATAATATGAAACAAATAAATACAGAAGTGCTAAACTGAAGCTTCCAGTGCAATGATCAGAGCTGAAGCATTGCTATTGCTAATATTTACTTTCTTGCTTGCAAGATGATGTGTTATTACTCTGGATGCATCATCATTAAAAAAGCGAACCATTACATTCAGTATTTTTTCCATGTTTTGGGTGATTGCTTCATCAACATTCAGAGAAAACATGCATCTTTTGAGCTGATGAGACGCGTTTCTTGAACTCCAGTGCTATGCCATGTGTGTTCATATTAGGGTTGCCAACTCCCAGCAAATAAAATAAGGAACCACCCCCCACCCTCCGCCTCATGATGCTTAATCGACTTTAATTTAATGCAAATATAAAACCAATGCACAGAAATCAATTATTTTTCTGCAATAATTAAATAAATTCAACATTTTTATTCGACAGAATTGCAGACTGCACAGATGGTATCTTCCCGAAGAAACTATAGCTTACTAGGATATATATTAGACTCATTAATATTTACTATATAAGATATTGGATTTCTATACATTTAACAGATGACCACTTTAGTTGTAATATTCAGATATTTATTTTATTAAAAGCTAGACATTTTAAATGAGAATAAGAAAGGTATGTTGTTTTTTTTTTTCCCTTTCCCTGTTAATGTCCTTCCTGGCCCCCTTGCAAAACTTTGCTAGAGCTGCCCCTGCACAGAGCTATGTAGAAAAAGATCCTGGTGTTATTTGTCTCTCAGAAACTGTTTATAACTTCCCTTCAACTCATTCATGTCACCTAAAAGGTAAACCTGTTTCTCCATCACCTGTTCAGCTCTGATGATTCAGTAAGGACATCTCCTGGTTTCATCTTCATGTTTCCATCTCACCACATATCCAAACCGATATCATGACCAGCAGCTTTTACAGCTGTGGCTCCATCAAACATCAGCTGATACTAGAAAGTCATATTAAATCAGTTTTAACAGGTTA
This sequence comes from Valencia hispanica, assembly GCA_963556495.2. Lineage (NCBI taxonomy): Eukaryota > Metazoa > Chordata > Actinopteri > Cyprinodontiformes > Valenciidae > Valencia > Valencia hispanica. The sequence continues at coordinate 53,386,050 of OY747711.1, forward strand.
TTAAACGTGCTGTTGTTTAGCACAACATCCGCTGGTTTCCTCTTCCTCTTTTGCAAAGTGGGCGATAAACAAACGAGAGCGAGAGAGACAAGACTGTGACAGAAAAGCTGATCAACTGATCACTGATCAGTTTCATGATTGAATGAGCAACAGGAGAGGGAGGGGAGAGAATGAGAGAAGATGAGGCAGCTGCAAGGCTTAAAGTCACAGAATAGCTCCAGCTTTGTGTCTTTTTTTCATTGTAGCTGAAGTACGGGACAAACCGCGTTCCTTTTCACCTCACTAAAGAACGCATAATATTTTCTCTAAATACGGGACGATTCCATTTTTTACGGGACGATTCCATTTTTTACGGGACGATTCCATTTTTTACGGGACGGTTGGCAACCCCAGTTCATATAACTGGCATGCTGATTGGAAACGGACAGTTTTGTTAAAGCATTTTTATCAACTGCTACTTTTTTACACCGATCTACGAGCGGTTCAGCGATCGTAAACGATAAATCGTGTTCTGCAATGAACGAGCGCACACGTATTTTCAAGTCGCAAACACGATCGTTCATCGGGGCCGCTGCGTCCGCTGTGGCTGTTGCTCCCAGCAAACGGTTTGTGTGTTGGAGCGCGCGGACAGCTGCTTTATACCCGGTGTCTAGTCCGTGACGGTGAAGGGCTTTTTCCCCACTAGTTGCATATACTGGTGTCTTGGAGCACAACACACAAAAGCAGGTAACTAGGCTCCCTTAGCATCTGGCACCAGCTCCCAAACGGCTTGCCGTCTCCGCCCTTTTCATCTACCCGTGCCCAGAGCCACTTGTTTTTAAGACCCTTGTCAACAACGACGTCTTCCCCTGGCTCCATGAATTTAGCGTTCATTCTAATGATTTCGGGAGAAACAACCGCCGGCTCGCGTGGGATGCTGCATTCAAGAAGGCTGGTTTTTTCGGGGGGGTTTTGTGTGTGTGTGTGTGTGTGTGTTTTTTTTGTTTTTTTTCTCTGAATCGTAGTCAAATGCCGGAGATCCGGCACGGTGCCGGAATACTTTAAGCCCTGTATTTACCAAGAGAGTTCACCAGTGTTATTTTGGCAGTTGTTTACATTTCACCTTCAGCTGATGCGATGTCATCGGTTCCGTTGTCGCTAAGCTACAGACCGAGCAACCCAATGCATTTGTGGCAATATCTTGTGATTTTCATCATGCCTCACTACACTTCCAACAATTCAACAGTTTGTCACAAGAGAAAACAAGACCCTCTTTTAGGGGTTTTATGCAAATGGCAAGGATGCATACATGTCCAAACCAAGACCTCCTCTGGGACAATCGGATCACAATCTTGTTTTTCTCTGCTCAGAATATAAACCGCTTGTTAAGAGGCAACCTGTGACAAAAGAACTGAGAGAAAACCCTAAAATGTGTCCTCAGTCAGAGGCTTCTTCAGTTTTGCAGCAATACAGACTGCTACAGGAAATCCTTCCTGCCCACAGCCATCATGATCTACAACAACTCCTTAAAGAATTAATTGTATGAGCTACAACAACACTTAATTTCCCTCTGGGATCAAAAAAGTATTTTTGAATTGAATATGGAAGGAAGAAGATATTTTCTTCCCATGGCTGACTGAAGACACTCTGTGTTGTAAGATAGTCCCATGAAGACGATGCTCAAAGTTGTACAAAATCAATAAACGGTCAGCTTTACATTTAGAAAATGTTAACCAGTTATTTTGCCTTAGCAACTGGCTAAAAGATTAATGGTTAAAAGGGCCACATGTCAATGTGATAGTGGAATCCAAAACAAAAGCTCCATGGACCTTTCCTGGATTTCGTTGAGAGAGAAAAAAGAGCAAAGGCTTTCGGTTTGGTCCTTTATTTACCCCAGAAATTATACTTTTTTTAGTCACATTTAGAAATGATTAATCAAGATTAATTCACAGCTACCCTGTAATTAATTAAATAAAAACATTTAATCACTTGATTGGCCAAAAAATAAAGGATGAGTATGCTAAACGACAAACTAAAAAACAATGATGGCTTTAAAGAATTTTATGGGGTTGGAAAATAAAATAAATAAATAAAGGAATCTACAATGAAATTCGTATTAATTGGTATAATCAGGTCATTCATGTTCTGTGTTCTCTTTGGTTAAAAGACTGGAAACAGTTGATAAAATAATAATAAATGAAAAGGAGAAAATAAGGGGGAACAAAAGTAGAAAAACATGGAGAATCCCAGCGAGTGGCTGCCTTCCCCACATCCCACCCCTCTGTTTTAAATGCACATTATAACAACACGCATCAACACCATACTCGAGTGGGAGGATGGAGGCTAGGGGTCTTCGCACACCCCTGTTCTCTATGGGCCATCAGGGGTTGGGGTCCGGAGGAGGAACAGGGGGTCTGGTCGGGGTCCTAGGCTGTCGGGCTGCTTTGTCACTGTGGGGCCCTTGGCGGTCTGCTTGTCTCCGTCCTAGAAGGTAGGGGGTCCATCTCCCGGGTCCGGGGGCTGGTGGCTCTACTGGAGCATCGGTACCTGGACCTGGGAGCATAAAGTGTGTATGGGGTGTGTGAGTGAAGGTACAGCGTCATTTCTTGGGTGTCTTGATGAGTTAGTGAGAATGTATGTGTTTAAAAGGGAGGGAACGTATGAATGTGTCTGTATGTCTTTGTCTGCCTGTCAGGTTGGGTCTTGGGCTGCCCTCTCGCCTGGCACACCTCAGGCCTTACATTTAATCGGGGGCCTATTTCCCCTCAGTCACTCCCCGCCAGTGACGGATGCCCCTGCCTACTGGTGCGTCGGTGGTCAATCCGGTTCGGACCTGGTGCGTGCCTGGCTGGGCCTGGGGGGGCCGGTATGTCTGTTGGCCGATGCGCTGGGCCGATATCTTCCTTTGGTTGGTTGGGGCACCTCTTTAAGGGGTGCCATGTTTGGGGTTGTTGGGCTTGCCTGCTCGGTGGCACGGCGGGATACGGATACGGCGTCTCTGCTCGTTCAATCACCTGTTCTGTGCGTGGTCTGTTCATTGGCGGGTTGGACCGGCCCTGGCCTTTGTTGGATGCCTGGTCTCGGCGCTCTGCGTTGTGCGGGATCAGGACTCGGGAGCTGGTACAACTTGGTGTCCAGGTGCTGGCTGAGCTTGGCCTGGGGATGCTGTCCATCCGCTGCGGCTATCGGTGGGGCGCCCCGACGTGGGGAAGGGGTGGGGCGCTGGGATGTTGGTGGTGGGGATTGGCCTAGGGTGGTGGTGGTGCGTGTCTTTGTTCCCCTTCCTCTCTTGTATTTTCAACTCACCCTCTCTTGACTTTTTTTCTTTCCTACCTCTCTTCATCTTCTTTCTTTCTTCCCCTTAATTTTCCGTCTCCGTGTTCATAACATCAGGAAATAAAAACCCCAGCAATTCATAATAAAGATTTTTCACACATATATCAAGTGGAGTACTATAGCTGTAGGGCTCCGCTTGTGAAAGTAAATCTGTTGGGCTTCTACCAGGTACTCAGACACCAATTCTGAGCTCCACACTGCCAAACAGGACACGTGTAAAAAAAAAAAAAAAGCTCTCATAGAACCTAGCGAAAAGCTCTCATAGAACCTAGCGAAAAGCTCTCATACATACTAGCGAAAAGCTCTCATACATACTAGTGAAAAGTTAGATTTAAACTTGAACTTCATCAATAATTCGTTAATGATCATAATTATTGGTTATCTAAACCAATGATCGCACTCGCAGTTTTACAACACAGTTTGTTATGATGACTCAATGCAACAGCTGCATCAAGATCTAATCTAAAGCAAACTTTCACATCTGCTAAGTCTATCTAACCTAATCATTAATTTATAACCAACTAACTAATCCTTTTGAATTAGCGCACATAACTAGCATGCTCTAACACTTATTTTTATTGTAGGCTCACTTAAAGAGATGGGAACAGATTGAGCAGTGTTTTTACAGTGAAGAGGCGGGGGATGGGGTGTGTCTTGTGTATGCTGAGAGTTTAACTGTTTGTGTATGATTGATTTTGCTTTAAAGGTGTTTTTTAATTTGTTTATTTTTCAGCTTTTATCATGTAAAGCACTTTGTGCTGAGTTTAACATGAAAAGTGTTCTACAAAAAAAATTTGATTAATAACTCCGCTTGAGAATCACATCAGGGGCCTCCTGGTTGATGATCCTTTCCCTTCCGAGGGGACACAGAGGCTGAGGAGGACCAGATGTGGACCTTGGGGTACACGATAAGGAGCGACAATCAACAACCCAGGGAAGCGTACACGTTTCAACACCGACTCAAGATGCGACATCTCTCTGAGACAACTTAAAGACCCACTCCGATCATCTTTTTGAGATATTTTAAAGTGTTCTCAGTGGTCTTTAAATTATGATGATGCAGTTTTTAGCCAAAATCACAAAACCTGTGCCGTTTTCTAGGACATAGCTTCAGAAGAGTGGCAGTAGCTCATTAGCAATTCGTCTCTGCATTGTGGGCGGCGCGGAGGCCCCCTCCACCCACCCTCGCAAGTGTGCTTCCTTTTCTCCACGGCGTCTGGAATCTGCCTTTTAAGGGCATGTCATGCTTCCCTGTTCGCTCCCTCTCCTCATCATTGTCCTCACCTGTGTCACCAATCAACCACACCTGATCCTCCTCACCTCCTGCCGTTATAACCCGTCACTTCCCCTCACTCAACACCGGATCATTGTCGATGTCTCCATGGTGTGTTGTCCTGCTCGTCCAATGTCCTGTCTCTCCATTCCTGCCGTCATCGTCATCACTGCACCCTCTACTGGCATCTGCGTTTGGGTTCAGGCATCACACCACATATCCTGAAAGAATGATCTGGCCTGATATGGATCCAGCAGACGTGGACCCAGAACTGTTTTTGGCTGAACTTATCTGGGATCAGCTCGACGTCATCTCTACCCTCCCGTCATCTCGAATCTTCCTTGAGGAGATTGAGGGCTTCCGCCAGCTTCCGCCAGCTTCTGCCCATGTTATGGTCAGTCCTTGACCGGAGGCATTTCCAGGATTTGCAGGTGGAGGTGGAAGTGCCTCACTGGGAAGCCAGGAGGCAGCTGGCTTCGGCTGAGATTTATCCGGCTCGCCTAGCAGCCTGCTGAACTACTCCTGGAGCGGCTCTGGGACCGATTGCGGGCAATCCCCCCCATCACCGCTTCCTGGAGGTGTCTGGCGGAGGCTGAGGCAATTTTCCAGCTTCTCCCCCGCTGGATTTTGCTGGTCTGACGGCAGAAGTGGGGAAGACCCGCCAAACAGCTGCGAGGCCATCAGCGGAGAGCCTGTCCGTTCCTACTACATCCAGCGCAGCGGCCCTCCATGCCGTGTCAGGCCACAGAGGTCCGCTTCCTAATGCCTACTCTCAGACTGATCAGATGTGGAGGACTATGAGGAGCAAGCAGACTTTAATCTACCCACCTACATCATCCCATACTCCACCATCGGCTCCATCTCAATTCTTCCCGGGGTGCGCTGTCCCGAGGAACTTCTGGAGCAGCAGGCCTCCCTCACAGGCACAAGACTGGCCTACTGCGCCCCTGGTCAAGGTCCTCGCTAGGGGTACACGATTTTCGAGTTTTACTTTTGATACTTTTAAGTGCATAAAACTAAAATTATGAAGGAAATATATTGTTACTTTTACAACACAGTCTTGTACAACTTGACACACATGCGAACAATATACAATAACCTAAAACATATTTATGTGGCCAGGGCCCTCTTCTGGCTTTTGTCTGCTGTTGAACCTGAAAAATCTCTAATATAAACTACATAGTGATTGAGGTAATGAGATTGTTCAATGCTTCGTGATTATTAAATACCTGAACCTAAATACCAAATAATAAGACATAATGGAAATTAACTTAAACAGGTAGCTTAGAATGTTTTTTTAATTGACGAATCTTTGCAATTGAAAAATTGAAAATGAACTCTTATTAGATTTACAATTGGGAAAACAAATCTTCTGCAGTCCACTGCCATTTACTAAACATGAAACTGTTATATTGCACCCATTTTAAAATAAATGACAATAACAATTAAAAACAAGACCTTATCCAGCCTTCCGCAAGATAAAACGTAGTTACCTGACAGTAGGGTTGCCAACTCTCAGCAAAAAAAATAAGGAACCACCCTCCGCCTCATGATGCTTAATCGACTTTAATTTAATGCACGTGTAAAACAAATGCACAAAAATGAATTGTTTTTCTATAATAATTAAATAGATTCAACATCTTTCTTTGACAGAACTGCAGACTGCACAGATGGTACCTTCCCGAAGGAAAAAGTACTATAGCTTAGTAGGATACTGTATTAGACTTAATATTTGCTGTATACGATAAAGGATTTATGACCACTACATCCAATTGGTTGTAAGATTCAGATAATTATTTATTAAAAGCTAGACATTTTAAATGAGAATAAGAAAAGTATGTATTTGTGCCCCCCTTTTCCTGTTAATGCCCTACCTGGCCCCCGGGCAAAACTTTGCTAGAGCCGCCCCTGCACAGTTACCAGCTGTCAGCTACATAAAACGATCCTGGTGTTATTTGTCTCTCAGAAACTGTTTATAACGTCCCTTCAACTCATTCATGTCACCTAAAAGGTAAACCTGTTTCTCCATCACCTGTTCAGCTCTGATGATTCAGTAAGAACATCTCCTGGTTTCATCTTCATGTTTCCATCTCACCACATGTCCAAACCGATATCATGACCAGCAGCTGTTATGGCTGTGGCTCCAGCAAACATCAGAAAGTAATATTAAATCAATACTAACGACAGTTTATCAAGCTTAAACGTGCTGCTGTTGTTTAGCGCGACACCCACTGGTTTCCTCTATCTGCTAAAAGTCCGCGATAAACAAACAGAGACGGGACTGTGACAGAAAAGCCGATCAGCTGATCATTGATCAGTTTCATGATTGAAGGAGCAACAGGAGAGGGAGGGGAGAGAATGAGAGAAGACGAGGCAGCTGCGCAGGTTAAAGACACAGAATAACTCCAGCTTTGTGTCTTTTCATTCTAGCTGAAATTCGGGACAAATCGCGTTCCTTCTCACCTCAATACGGAGCGTGTAATATTTTCTCTGAATACGGGACGATTCCGTTTTTTACGGGATGGTTGGCAACCATACCTGAGCGCGGCAGCAGAGAGAGACTGACAGCAGAGATCTGCAGCCAGGTTCCTCTCCCGCTACCCGCTCAGAACAGTGAGAAATACATTCTGCTTTCACATTGAACAAGTTGGATGTAGTGGTCATAAATCCTTTATCGAAACCAGGAGATGTCCTTAAAAAAGTCTCTAACAACACATGGAAAAGCCGCTAGATCTGTCACTAGTCACTTTATTTTTTTTTAAACGTTGCCAGGGGGGTCTGAAAAGTCGCTAAATATAGTGACAAAGTCGCCAAGTTGGCAACACTGCTCTGCATACAAGCTTGTTTCCCATCACCGTTTCTGATTGGCCACCAAGCCAGGAATGCGAGACTCAACCATTTTGATTGGTGAATAGGTTTGTCACTCAAATGTCAGGGGCGGGAAAAAAACCTCAGCCTCCTGAGGTTAGGTTATCGCAGGAGTTAAAACCTCAATATCGATGCGATGAAGGTTAATCGTGCAGCCCTAGTCCTCGCAAACACGAACTTCCTCCTCCTCCTCGGAAAAAACAGCGCAGCCGAGCGAGACCATCTTCCGGGGTGGAGAAGCGATCAGTCGGCACTCCGGATCCATTCACTCAGGCTGCAGTCTATTCTCCAGTCAGCCATTCACCTAGTCCGTCAGCTGCTCCCTGCCCACTAGCCTCTGCCTGCTCGGCCCGAAGTCAGCCTCTGCCTGTTCAGTCCCAGAGCCAGTCCCAGTCTCAGCCGCCATCGTGGCTCCTGTCTTCCTGGCAGTTACAGTGGCTGCTCTCCAGTGACCGATGTTTCCCCATGGGTCGTCGGAGTGCCCAGGGAGGGTCATGGAGGACCCGTCCCCGTCGCTAGAGCTCCCATGGACGGTCAAGGATGGCCAGTCTTTGACACTGGAGCCTCTTCACCAAGCCTCCAGATTCCGCTCAGCCAGCCTCCGAGTCGCCAGATTCCGCTCAGCCAGCCTCCGAGTCGCCAGATTCAACTCAGCTGGCCTCCACGCCGCCAGATTCAGCTCTACCGGCCCGGCCTCTTCGTCGCCGCCAACCTCAACCCGCCAGGCCTCTTTGTCGCCGCCAGCCAAGCTCCTCAGCCGCTGCCTGGTCCCTATAGGTGCTTCCTTTTTTCCATGGCGTCTTGAATCTGCCTTTGCAATTAACAACTACAGATCTTAAAAAAACAATAATATGTGAAAATTAAACACAGTTAACATGAAATGGATCAGGGACAAACAGACAGCTCAGGTTTTGTTCAGGGAAGGAGGTGGCCCTCATTCCAGGGGGGCCCAAATCACAGATACCCTGTGGGACAAAGGGTCATAAACTTAGCTCTGGCCCAACATGGAGAACAGCACATGGCGTGTGAGGAGACAAAGGGCCATAAAACTAGCTTTGGCTAAACGGAGCTGAGCACATGTTGTGTACTGTCCACATGAATGAATGAAAGAAAGAGAGTGGGATTCGCTCAGGATAAAAACCAGTTTCAACACAGCGCATATATATATATATATATATATATATATACATACATACATAAATACAAGTATGCGTGCGGCGACGCTAAATAAGCCAAGAGGTTCAGCGCTTAAAAACACTTTAAACCAACAATGATTCTGCGCAAAGTTTTATAGATGAGGCCCCTGGAGAGTTACTATCCTGCATCTTTTAGAACCATCACAAAATGTCTTGGATGCAAGTATAGAAATTGGTACAATAAGGTGCAATATGTTTAAGTTTGTTAGGAAGGCCTTTTGAAGTATATTTGCTTCCCCTTCGGTGTTTGTTTCTTTTATTTTTTTTAAAGTCTGTCTTCGGGTGATTTTTGCAGTGGGGGTGTTTTTGTTTACTTCTTTTGCAAAAACCATCCATCCATCCATCCTAATGTTTAGCACAACAAAACCAGATGTGCAATAGAAAACCTGGAGATAAACTCCAAACGTCTATACGCAAATACAAATATTCTTGTTTTTGTATTAGATATATTCCTGAAGATTTATTATTTGTACGGTGTAATTCAGATAAAAATGTAGAAGTAGTCGCTTTACCACATGAAGGTCAAAAACCGCACCGGGTGTACTTACTGGAGGGCCTGCAAGAGAGAGAAAAATAAAACATTAAAATTGAGCTTTAATAGAGCGTACTGTAAATACAGACATTGTGAATACATACAATTTTAAATAAATATCAACTTAAATCTGGTGTTTTCACAGTTTGAATAAATTGAGATATATAAGATTTTATATTGTCAGTCTGTTGCTCAGACTGGTTCATCCTTTCAGTTCACTTTGTTGTACACTCAAATGGGAACAGGTTAGTGTGGTGTGGGGAACTTAATAAAATAAACTGTATTGGAGATTAAATAAAAGAATTAGATACCTAGAGTTTTAGGCCCTGTCTACATGGAGATGAAACCAGGTGTAGCAGCAAAGATATTTCATTGAATAGGTGTCACATCCACAAGGAGTTGGCGTTTCAGGACACTGTAAATAATCATGTTTGAAACCGGGTCCCAGAGTGAAGAAATGTCACAACGCTGGTTCAGTTGTCTCTGTGATTATGACCTCTCAGGCATTTATTCTGAGTGATGATGTCGCCGCCCCATTCCTATATCTAACGTGAATGCGGAACTCTGTGATAGAGTAAACAAACATGGCGCCGTACAGTGTTGCAGTCCTAATAAAGTAAATACTGACCTTATTATTGATCCTAGAATACGATTCTAGAAGAACTGGAGAACCACACACACCATATGCTTTTGAATAAAGCTCTCATTTAAAGCTAAATTTGGCGTGATCGCCACTGGGTTGACTGCACATGCTCAGTGTTCTTTTCTGTGTTTCTCTGGCAGTGTCGTAGCGCCAACTGTGAACCTTGATATGGACTGAAGCCTTTTAAGGCAGTTTGTGTGAATTCATGTGGACAGACGTTTTATTTAATGTGGTCGTTTTTAGACTGTTTTTGAAACTATACCCGTTTTGTCTACGTGTAGAGCTGGCCTTAATCATGTCACAAAAGTAAAAATTCAGGCATATCCTACATTAACCAGCTGTCTTGACAAATTTAAGAATTTACAAGTGCTCAGAATGATTTTTAAATTACATAATTATGGTACACACAATTTCCAAATATTAAAAATGAAATGTTCTTTATGAAGTCACTTTGTAACTTTTAATGGAAATCCAAAGAACATAGTTAAGTGCATCCTAGGGTCCAGGGGGCAACATCAAATTCCCCCTGAAAATCCAGGCTAAGGGAAAAAAGCCATAGTGTAAAGATAGTAAGACTGTTTTTCATGCTGGCAGTAATCCTTGGTTTTCCTAATCTAAGATCATTAAAATTAATGCTACTTTGGCATGCAACTTTGTGAAAACATTGCTGGACTTCATATATTTCTGTGATAACCTCCATGATCCTATCAAGGATGCATACATGTCCAAACCTGGGACAATCACAAGATCACAAACTTGTTTTTCTTTGCTCAGAATATAAACCACTTGTTCAGATGCAACCTGTTACAAAGAAAACTGTGAGAAAATGGTCACACAAAGCTGAAGAAGCCCTGCAGGATTGTTCTGAGACCACAGAATGGATGACTCTTTGCCAAGCACATGGAGAGGACATCAATGCCATGACTGAGTGTGTGACTGACTATATAAACTTCTGTGTGGACAACATCATCCCCACCAGAACAGTGAGATGCTTCCCTAATACCAAACCCTGGATCACCAGTGACCTGAAGGAACTGCTAAACAAGAAAAAAAGAGCCTTCAGGGAGGGAGACAGGGAATTACTGAGGAGTATACAGAAGCAACTTAAGGTCAAGATCAGAGACAGCAAGGAGGCATACAGGAAGAAGCTGGAGAACAAACTACAGAGGAACAATATCCGAGATGTCTGGTCAGGAATGAGAAGGATCACAGGCTTTAAGGACAAGAAGGGTTGGATTTGAATTTATTTACTTAAAAGGGACAATGTGCATTAATGAACATATGATTATATGTAAATACACAAGATTATAGCCAGAGCTAATTTCCATCTTCAGTCCCTTTGCTGGATAAACCAGCAAAACTATCTCCAAAAAAACCCCAAAGGCCAAAAAGTACTCATCTCCATAAAATTATGATGGTGCTTACAACAATTCATTTCACATTCCGTACAGATGATTTAATAATAAAAGAAATTATAAAAACTAGTAAAAAGATAACAGGACTCACTCACTTGTACCACCCACTTATAAAAATCTAACAACAATAACATAAAATTATATTTCATGTGAATTTAACTATGTGGGCAAATTTGTGATTCCAACATCCATGCCTTTAAATGTTTTTTTAAAACAACAAATGGAACACATTTGTCGGATCTCAAGTGGAATTAGGTTCCACTGTTTAGAAGCACGAAATGAAAACACGGCCTGTCCAAACGTACTTCTCCTCAATGGGACCAAGCAGTCACCCCTCGAGCTTGCCCTTGTGTTCCTGCTATGATTATCCACTTTCAATATAAACTCCTGTAATACAGGTGGTGCTGTTCCTTTTAAAGTTTTAAAAACAAAGGTAGAGTCTCTGTATTTAATCATATTGTCCCAGCTAAGTATTTGATATTTATGCAGGATATTACAGTGATGATGAGTTCTGTGTTTTCTGTCAAGTATCATTAAGGCTTGTTTGTACATTATCCCAATCCTTGATAAGTCAGTTTGACATGCTGATGTCCAATTGCTTAAACAATAGGACATATGTGAGACAATCATAGCACTGAAATACAGTAATGCTGACTTGGTTGTTAGATTCTCTCTAATACTCCTAAAATTGGATAAGTTGAACTTCATTCTATTCACTGTGTTTTATTTGTTTCCTGAACGTGAGCTTGGAATCCAGGACAACACCTAAATATTTGAATTCATGCACTATTTTCCCTCTTAAAAGGACTGATGATTCTGTATCTTTAACCTTGGCACTTTTTGTAAAAAACATACTGACTAATTTAATATTAACTGTAAATTTTCTAACCAATCAGCAATTTTACTCATCGCTGTTGATAACTAATTTGCGGCAATATTGTTATTCTTTCCATGAGCATATAATAGATGGACGATAGATGGTAGTCTGGACAGAGCCAATGAACTGAACACATTCTTCAACAGGTTCAGTTCAGGAACTAGCTCAGCATCCCCCTCTCCTGTTCCCAGCCAAACAGACATCCCACTATCATCTGATCAACAGCTTTCCTGTTACAGCTCGGATGTTTTATCCTTCACCTCAGCCATGGACTCTTCTGATTCCACAAGTTTGATTTCAACCAAGTCAGGAAATGCTGCTACCCCCTTTGCCTCCCCCTCCCACTTGTCTGTCTCCAAAAGTCAGGTGAAGAGGCAGCTGGAGAAACTGAACCAGAACAAGGCTGCAGGTCCAGATGGTGTCAGCCCCAGAGTCCTGAAGGCCTGTGCAGAGCAGCTCTGTGGGATTCGGCAGCACCTCTTCAACCTTAGCCTAACTCAGGAGAAGGTTCCAGTGTTGTGGAAGACATCCTACCTTGTTCCAGTACCAAAGAGAACTCACCCATCAGTCATTAGTGACTATAGACCTGTTGCCCTGACATCCCACATCATAAAGGTACTGGAGAGACTCCTGTTGCACCCCCTGACAAAGCAAACAAGAATGTATCAGGACCCGCTGCAGTTTGCTTATCGCTGTGGAGTTGGAGTTGAAGATGTCATCATCCATCTACATCAACCAACCCACTGTCATCTGGACAAAGCAGGCAGCACTGTGAGGATCATGTTCTTTGATTTCTCCAGTGCATTTAACACAATTCAGCCTGATTTGCTTTGTCAGCAACTCCCGAAGACACAGGTGGAGCCCTCAACAATCGCCTGGATCAATGACTACCTGACCAACAGACCACAGTTTGTGCGACTGAAGAATTGTGTGTCAAACCAGGTGGTCAGCAGCACAGGAGCACCACAGGGGACCGTACTCTCACCATTCCTTTTCACTCTGTACACCTCAGACATAATAATAATACATTTTATTTGAAGCACCTTTCAAAGCACCCAAGGACACTTTACAAAAGTACAGTGGGAGAGAGGAATAAATCAAAAATACAAGCAAACAAACCAACAAAATAATCAAAACAATTAAGAATGGGCTAAGAGTGGATTATTGATTAAAAGCAAGTTTGAACAGGTGAGTATTAAGATTGGATTTAAACCAAAGCAGGGAGTCAGTGTTTCGAAGGTCGGGGTGGGAGAGAGTTCCACAGTTTGGGGGCAGAGAAACAAAAAGCTCTGGCTCCCATAGAGATAAGGCAAAAAGAAGGGGCAGTGAGATAAAGAAAGGAAGAGGAGCTGAGGGAACGTGAGAGGCAAGACGATGAAAGGCCTTAAAAGTGAAAAGGATTATTTTTTTAAAATATTTTTGAAGTTATGGGAAGCCAGTGCAGTAGATGAAGAACTGGGGTGATGTGGTGGGAGTAGGGAGTTTTTGTAATCAGGGGAGCGGCAGAATGTTGAACCAACTGGAGTTTGTGAAGCAATTTCTGGGGAAGACCAAAGAAAAGAGAATTGCAGTAGTCAAGATGAGAGGTGACTAGACTGTGACCCAATATAGCTGTAGAGTGAGGAGTAAGGGAAGGGAGAAGGTAAGGCATATTACGAAGGTGAAAATATGCGAACCACATGACATTATTTATATGGGTTTGAAAGGATAAGGTGCTATCAAAGACAACACCCAGACTCTTGACTTGAGTTGAGGCCAAAACAATAGAGTTCTCAATGCAGAGTGAAAAACTGTTAACCATGAAAATGATAGGAGAGCCAATGAGTATGAACTTGGTTTTATCACTATTAAGTTTGAGGAAGTTGGATGAAAACCAGGATTTTAAATCATGTAGACAGTTCGGAACGGAAGGGGGTGGGAAAGAGGAATTAGGCTTACCGGAGATATAGAGCTGGGTGTCATCTGCATAGCAGTGGAATTGGATATTATGTTTCTGGAAAATATTGGCGAGAGGAAGGAGGTAAATGATCAAAAGAAGAGGCCCCAGGACAATGACTTAAGCTGTATTAACTGAGAGCGACCAGAGAGATATGATTTGAACCAGAGGAGAGGGATTTCGCAGATGCCGATAGAGGGTTGGATTTCATGATAAGATTGGAAATGAATGAAGGAGCAGGTCAATCAAAAACAGAAAACTGGTGAGGTTCAGAAAGGAGAAAGGGGGGAGGCTGGAGAGAGAGGGACCGATGGATGGAGTTGATTTTCTTAAAAAATGATAGAGAATTACAATGAGCAGAGGAATAAAAATGAGAGGGAAGAGAATCAGGGGCCTAAGTAGGGATGTGTACCAAAACCCGGTATTAAATTGCCTTATCGGTCCTCTTAACGGTGAAATTAAGGTCGTATTCATGTTTTGCGGGAGATATAAACACAAGCCAAACACTGTATTGCAGCCCACTCCTCCTTAACAAGCACATACACTGCGGGGACGGAGTGGGGACTGCTGCACGCTCACATGTGTGTTCGCCTTACAGATACGATTAATAAATGCTGGATATTTTTGAACAACAGCTTCCTTCTTGTCTAAGTTAAATATTTTTCTTAAACTACAGTTCATTATTTGTGTTTTTCCCCCTTTGTTTTAGTCTTTCAAAAAAAATTTACAGATAAGGATACCGATAAAGTACCGGATCAATAAGGAGTATCGTTAAGAGTAGTAGTATCAATAAATCCTTAACGATACCCATCCCTAGGCATAAGAATAGTATTTAAAATGGAAAAAAGTGCCTTGGATAAGTACCCTTACGGGATGATATAGTGGAGAAGTAAAAGTTATTTTTAGCTTGTGAGAGGCAGTCTTTGTTGTACAAAACATTGAAATTAATTTCTTTATGAACAGTTTTCCTATATAGGCCTTCAAGTTGGCGTCCCTTATGGGCTCAACACAGAGGAGGCCACATCGCCTGTCCTCCATTCATTTTCAATAGGACATGCGCGACAAAGCGATAAGGCGAGTTTCCCTCCAGATAAGCGGCAAGCGAAAACCATGCATGGGAAATTTTGCGCTCGTACATGTATCGTGCACATGCAGGCCTGCGACGCGATCCCAGAAAGTTGAAAAAAGTTCAACTTTTCTTCGCTATCGGTCAGACGAGGACCAATCAGCTGAGGTGTCATTGACTGACCAATAAGCTGGCAGGATGCTACTCAGTCATGTCTGGGAAAACATGAAGGAAAAGTTAATACTTGCCTTGTCAGATTTCCTAGAGCTTTACAATATTTCTACAAAAGAATATAGAGATCTTTTTCTTTTCTTACATAGCAAAGTCAGAAGTAAGATTTCAATTAACTCTAGCAAAATCGTGTAACACTTCATATTTGCCGCTTTTTCACCCCTGAACTGGTTTGATACCTCAAAATTCCCTCCAATCTGACAAACAACCAAAACCACGGAATACTCTCTATTCGTCCTGGAACAGAGCGCGTCGCTGGCTGCTACCGCTGCCGCATGCAGCCGTCCGTGTGTCTGGTTTTCAAAGTGGTTGCGATGAGTTTTG
Source organism: Valencia hispanica (assembly GCA_963556495.2). Lineage (NCBI taxonomy): Eukaryota > Metazoa > Chordata > Actinopteri > Cyprinodontiformes > Valenciidae > Valencia > Valencia hispanica. The sequence continues at coordinate 53,401,726 of OY747711.1, forward strand.
CTGATCGCGGTCGTTTGTCGCCTCCCGTGTGTCGACCCCTTTAGCCTTTAGCAGACGACGTTCAGGAGAAAACCAAGGAGCAGAAACGGTGAAAGAAACTGCTCCTGTTTTAAAGGGAGCAAAAGTGTTGAAAATATTGGATAAATTAGAATTATAAGACACCAATGCAGTGGAATTGGAGAAGTTAAAAGAGGATTTCAAACAGGTGAGGGCATAGGAGAGATGGTCAGCATGGTTAATGGCTTTGACATTGCAAAAAGAAATAAATTGTTGAGGTTTGGTAGAGGAGAGGATGAGATTGGAAAAAAAATGGTCCAATATACAGTTCATCAACTGACAGGTTGAAGGGGAAGAGGCCAGATATTGCACAAAATCAAAGTTATGTAAACAAGATAGAAAATATTTTATGAGCTGATGACCGTGGTTGTCCATATGGATATTAAAATCACCCGTAATAATATTATGGGAGAGAATAAAAAAGAGAAAAACAGTAACATCAGAGATAAAAGCACTGTTATGTTTAGGTGGACGATAAACAAAAGCAATAATAACTGGGTTGGGACCAGGGAGTTTACAGACAGAGGATTCAAAAGTATTCAAATCAGGAGCTGACACAGAAGAAACGTTCCAAGTCTCTTCATAAGACTATCTTACAACAACAGAGCGTCTTCAGTCGGAGGCTTCTTCAGTGTCGCTGCAACACAGACCGCTACAGGAAATCCTTCCTGCCCATGGCCATCACTATCTACAACAACTTCTTAAAGAATTAATTGTATGAGCTATACCAACACTAAATTTTCCTCTGGGATCAAAAAAAGTATTCTTAAATTTAATTGAATTGAATCAGGGACAAGATCATGGAAATCATGTGTCAAGCAGTGCCAAGTAGAAAAACAAAAGATTTACTATTACTAGAAGAGCATTTTAGTGAAAGCAGTAATATATGTATAAAAACCTTTATTAAAAATTATTTTAAATGCTATGGACATGGAGATGGAAGAAAGGGAAAAAGAGAACAAAAGAAAATAGATGGGCTAAAAAGTTAAAAGGGAAAGAGAGAGTTAGGAATAGAAGAGAGGAGGAAGAATTAAGAAAACGCATGAAAAAACTCTAGAGGTCAGATTCTACCCCTGCAGGATGAGAGAGAGAGCAAAAAAACCAGACAAAAAACAAACAATGACAACCAAGAAGGCAACAGATGCATACATAACAAAAGATACTATCACAAAAAAGCACACAGTACCAATTAATTTACGATACAATGGGACAAAGAAGTATTTGGAATCCACCGATTATGCCAGTTGTCCCACTTTAAAAAATGAGAGAGGTCTTTAATTTTCATCATAGGTACACTTCTACTATGAGAGAAAGAATGTAAAAAAAAATCCAGGAAATCCTATTGTATGATTTTTTTAAATGAGAATTTATTTGTACAATGGTGCAGAAAAAAAGTTTTAGCAAGAATTAAAGACAAGCATATTTTAGTCATTTTACTTACGAACTCGAAACGCACAGCATTAATTATCTCTTAAAGCTACTATAACGAGTCTGCAAAACAAACTAGCTTAAAAAGGATTTTTCATGCCTTTTAACAATGTTCTAACATAGCATAGCTATAAATTTTTAGTAGAGATTTAAAAATAAAAAAAATAAAAAAAATGGTTCTGTCGCATTCATGTTAAAACGTCAGCAAATAAAATTGCTTGGTCCAAAACCAAAGATTGGACCATCCGGTTGTCTGTCTCACCGGACAAGTGCACTTCTGCATTTACCTGAGTCTTCCACTCTCTACGCGCTCCCGCATTTTGCAACAGAACACCACTGGTGTGAGAGGTTCTCCGCTCAACTTTAGGACAAACTACCAGAGTCCCTCGTTTACAGTGGCAATGCGCGTTCCCAAATCAGGGGTGTGGCCTAGGGTTGATAGCTGATGGGAGGGGTGAGAGTTCTGTGACTATTTATGTTGAAAGGCTAGCTTGTTTTGAGGATTCGCTATAGCAGCTTTAAATTGAGGTACAGCATGTGTGTGATTCAGGGCATAAGGCAAAGTGGGCCAGAAAATAACTTTTATCGCTCCATTGAATTTCATTCTTTTTTCCCATACCTGATTTGTTTTTTACAAATTTGGTGAACCCAAAAGACTGTTAACATATCAGGGTTAGGTTTATGCTCAGGTAAACTACAGTCTCTGTGAGAAACTAAATATAAAGAAAGTTTATGCTCACCCTACCACCCCCAAACAAATGGCCTTGTTAAAACCATAATGGCATTATCCATACCTGTTTTAGCATCACCATACATTCTGAAATGTTGGTACATTGCTTTTTCCAAATGTATGACTTATTGAATTCCTCACATTAGGGTCACTGAAAAAGCTGGTGGCAGAGCACCTCCAAAAATGAGATGAACTGCTACAGTCAACGATGTTCACACTGTGAACAAAACATCACATAACGAAACACACGGCAAATTATTTGATGTTTGGCAGGGAGGCCAGATAGCCCCCTGAAATCCCAACAAAGTATGAGGAAAATGTTCTCACAATGTACTTGGTTGGGGCATTCGTGCATTACAAAAAAATTGCAGTGTCTTTCCTTAAAGATCACAGAGCCTAAGCTTGAGAGCCTAATCTCTAATGAGGCACTAAGCACAGGCCAAAATAAGCAGGTAACAACCTACAATGAGGTGTCTGGCAACATTCTCCGAAGCAAGGAGAAGGTCATGTGGCGTTGTGGGTACCATAGGAGCAGCTATTTTAACCAAAATTCAGCCTAGCAAGGCTCATGGAGGGGAAAAGTCTGCTTATTCTCTGTCCATGCAGAGGGGATTGCAAAATTAAGGCAGGACTTAGCAACGACTTTGCTGGAAAACACAGGTAAACAACTGCAACTGATTTGAACCTGTAATGTATAGACAGACCCTTCCCCTAACGCCTATGATATTTGCAGATGACCTCTCGGAACTGTGTCGAGCTTGTGGGGAGATCAGCTAAAGTGCTAAGACAGATGAATGGGTGAGGAAGTCATGGCATGATGAAAATGACTTAATTTGGAAAGTTGAGAAAGACATTAGCTGAATAACTATGCCTCATTATGTTTATCACAGTCATTATGCATTCAGTAATGTTTTTAACATGAATCCCAAATATGATTCTTGATGGAAGTCTAATCTCTGTATTCTCTTTTCAGATTGAATGCAGTCATTTGCACCACTGTTCCTGTGTAAGCTTTCTGTCGATAGATGGGTATTATGTTTGCCAAGGCTATTAAAATACATTTTTGCCAGGTTTCTTTGTCTATAGTCTGTGTGGAAAGAAGTTAGGACCTTGGCTGTTGGAGTGTCTTTTAATCACAAAAGAATATAGATATGTTCTATAGCATTTCTTCCATTCCCGACGTTAGGTGTTTGTGTTTGAGTTAGTTCTTTTCCTTATTTAGTTTAAATGATTATTAGATGTTTTCACCTTTTTGTTTTATTGTTTCTGTGTTTACCTTTTTATTTGTGTTTCCTTAGTTCAGCAGTGTTTGTTAGTTTATTTCTCATTAGGTAGTTTCCTAATTTATTTCTTCCTCCAGTATTTATCTCCTTCTGTTCTCCAATGTTCCCTTGAGTTCCTCTTAGATCCCTTCTTAGATATCTTATCTTTAATGACTTTCCAGTTTCTCCTTCTTCTTATTTAGGATTGTTTTCTGTTTTTTCTCCTGATTATTCCGTTCTTGTTTTCTCCCTGTCATACTGCTCCCTGACCCAGTTTCTGATTGTTTCCACCTGCTCTCTGTTGAGGCTATGGCCTTTACTGAACGAACTGGATCTCCCATCATCCTTTCACTGAACAAACTGCATCTCCCATCATCCTTTCACTGAATGAACTGCATCTCCCATCATCCTTTCACTGAATGAACTGCATCTCCCAGCACCCATTGCGCTGCCCTCGACCCATTCTCATTGGTCTATGGCCAGTGATGACATCACAGAGTTGATAAAAGCAGCGCGAATATTAAAATCTTCGTCTATTTTGGTTCCCAAGCGGTGCCTGTTAGGAGACACTTTAATCCACTGCTAGCATTTTCCCTTTTTCCGTTCAAACCTGCTGGACCAGGAAGAACTTCCCTTTTAAACTTCGAAGTGAATCGGCCGAGCAAACAGACTTTCCTGTACCAGGTAGTCCGCTGGCCATCTGAGCTCTATTGAAATCGGCCCTGAGTCCCTCAGCGCCTAAAGTCGGACGTCCGCTTTTCTGACCTCTGTTTTGCGCAAACCACTGCTTTAAACTGGACACTTTCTACGCTCTTCGTCGTGGACTGTGGAGAGCTGCCCCCACCAAGTAGGATTAAACTGATTTATATCTTCTGGGTCTGGGTAGAGGAGAGCTCTTGACGGTTAATATCCGTTTTCTGTTGGTTAAAATAAGTCTGTCAACTTGTTAACCACTGTTATTCTTGGTCGTCTGTCGCTGTACACCGACCCTGAATGTGCATGCTTTTTGTGTTTTATTATTTGACTTTGGTTGCAACCAGAAGCAGTATATTATATTGTATTATTTCCTTGTTTGTTTATTGTCCGCTGCGGTCGGCGCGTGTCTGTTTAGACAGGTCGCGTGGCCCTTTCTCCGTCGCCCCCGTTTCCTTTATCCAAGCCACCATTGCTAATGTAACTAGCCTTTGTTGAGTTGTCACGCGGTCTTCCTTTGTCTCCCTTTGTGAGCCGATTGCGCCAATTGATAAGGCTTGAGTTTGATCAATCGTATTGAGGGTGGAAGCTGAATCCCCCCTCATCCGCCCGCTGTCTCCCACACACACACACACACAGCGCTGCAAACACACACACAGCCGCACACACACACACGCCCCCTTCCCTCGACGTTAACTTTGTTCTATATTTTTGCATGCGTTAGAATAGATGGAAATTATGAATGAAATGTAATCTGTAAGGTTGACCTATTTCATTAATAAATTCCCTTAAGTAACGAGACGTTTCCTGTGCTATTTCAGTGTGTGCTGTGAAGTTTGTTTTAACCCCGTGGACGAACTCTACGCCTTTTCAGAGAGACTGACAGTCTGGTTTAATTAAAATTATCTCATTTATGAGATTGGTGCCCCTATATCTTTACTAAACAGGTTAAACTCAAACGTCATCAATAATTATATTAATATTAAATTATTGATTATATTTATTGATGCTTAGAAAACCAGACAACAACTTTTTATTATTAGTAGTTACAACATCTCTCACCTGCATTTGCTCTCACTAATTAGTCCCTGGTCTTCTCCCTGTCACTTCTCACTTCACCTCAATATACTTAAGCTCCCTCATCACTGCTACACCTCCTTGATCCGCCCGTCTTCCTCCGCCGTTTTTCTTTGTTGCCTTACTTCATCGTCTTCGTTCCAGCAGTTTCATATGTTCTCAGTCAACCATTGTAAGTCTTTTATTTTTTTATTAAAAACTACTCCTCGTATTCTGCTGTCTGCGTTTTGGTCCTTCATATGACATCATGATAGGAATATGTTCATTTATTCTTCAAGTAATGCTTGCATCCTGACTGCAATTCTGATATCTGATCTAGATTAAGTAGTGACAGTCATGGTTCAAAACAGGGTTCGCAAAGCAATGTAGGTAAAAGTTGGGTAGCTATGTCGTTGCCTGATCAAAACATTGCCTACATGAATGACTGCATTTAAAAGTCTAATTGATGAAAAAAACTATCAAAACACCTGTAGGCCCATTACCTGTAGCCTATGTGAGGGTAAATCTAATCTGTTAAATCTTATTTAAAGCTCACAGCAATACGCCCAAGTGTAGATTGTGTGAAACATCGGCGGAGTGAAAAGTCCAGATTAACTTGTGATCGCAAAAGAACCTTGTTATGATAAAACAGATATGTTCTGCAAACTTGTCAATGTATATAAATAGTTACCTGTGATATAATGCAAACAAACATCTTGTTCATTTAACAGAAGCCATATAATTGTGTTTGCACCTTGAAGAGGATCTACGCACCTTCAACCTATTTAGACAACTCTGGGCCGCACACATCTTAGAAAGCTGCACCATTTATAACGGTACATACTGGTATTTGTACAATACCTGAGAGTTAGCTTTCTCTCAACCTGTGCAGTGTAGGCACTCTGTTTATATTTAAACCGCATTATGTATAACTTCCAAACCTGATTAAATAACATTGTCTACAAAACTCTAGCAGCAACCGAATGTCTATACCAGGTTTTTTAGACCAGAAAATAAACAGGTCCAAAAAATAAGTCGCATGAAAATGACATGTAATCTTGAACCAACGCTCTCTGATTCCGAGTAAACTCCTTCTTGTCATCTACTGGACTGTCCTCAATGACAAACAACTACGTCCACTACCTGGTATTGTTTTTCAACTAACTGTCCACTGTCAGCACTTTAGGAGACAACCCCAGTTTAACTGGTGATAGTTTCTGTGAACACGTTGACATGATTTAGATGTAAAAGTGGCCGCACATTAGAATTTCTTATTCAGTGTAGGGTCACTTGGATGAAAATAATGAAATAATGAAATAATTTTTAAAACTGAATTTAACTTTAGAAAAACTGTCACAGCATTTTAGACATTCCAAGCGGTTTCATACTGAACACATCCAGTTCCATCACTACATCTAGTTGATCCACTGGAACAAAGAAGATGAAAACCGCCACCAACTACTAGTCCTACAATTTACTACAAAAATGACTGTCATCATTAATGGTTCTATTTAAATCCTTTCAAAAAATCAATATAAAAAAAAATTTGATACAATATTGGGAAATAAAATATCGTGATATATCGGTGTATCGATATTTTCTTACCTCCCTACTTTAAAACAACCCAGTGGTTTCAGCATTTTGCCCTTACTTAAAAATATTGCAACTCTATATCTAAATCAATCAATCTAAATAAAGTTACACCAAGTTCAGCATCAGTTCAACATCTCCTGTATATTAAAATCAATTTTTTTTTTTTATTAATTTCGTGGTTATTTTGAAACGGAGAGGAAAATTAAATCCACCACAAAGGTTTATTGTTGTTCTCCAAGCGACCTCAGTACTCTTTTGTATCCTCGGAACTGTATGCAATAACATAAACAGTGCTTGACAATAATTAGATTTTTTCTGCCAGTCGTTCTTAAACCTTTTATTTTATCAAACATGGCTCTTCAACATTTCTGTCATCTTTCAGGGTTAAATTAGTGCTTTTGGATTAGTTTTATGGCATATCATGATCTATTCTGATCTTTCTCTGACGACTCTCAGGCTCTGAAAAGAATTGATAAAACCAGGTCAAGTTCTGTGTAATTTCCAAACTCTGTGTCAGCGATTTTGCAGATTTTATTTTAAAGAAAGCAAAAAATATATAGATTTCTATTGAGTTAGTATTAAAATTGTAACAGATGTCGTGTAGAATTCGAATGTATTTTGCAATGATTTGTAGTTCTTTAAGGTAAACACCTCTTGTTTATTTCCTGGTTCCATGAAGAGGTCCTAAAACGCCACACCCACAGAAACATCTGCCTCTACCAGCTGCAACCACAAGTTATTCTAAACCACCAGTTGATCGATCACACCCGCGGGCGGAATATTGCTTTCTTCCAGGTTTAAATCTTTTCGACCAACTTTTATGTACATATACATATTATACATCATTGGAAAGATAAGAGTCTTGTGATTCCAATGAGTTATGTCAGTAAAGTATACAACCAATAAAGTAATAAAGCTGTAGTTCAGTGGTAGAGTTGTCGAGCTACAACCCTGAAAATATTTTAGCCATGGTTTACCGGTTACTGCTAGAATCCATTCCTACTTTTAATATCTCATCATGGTACAATTTTCTCACCAGCAAAGAGAAAGCAAAATTGTCACGGGTTGTACACCATTTGAATAGATTGTTCTTAATATCCTGAACTAAGATGGAGTAGTTGGTTGAGAATAAATCATTCAGAACAGGAGTAATAAAGATGCTCAGGCACTTAAAGCCTCTCTCAGAAATGTAGACGTAGAATGTGACAGCCTAGTTTGGGGGATGTGAAAAGGAGAAGCAACCGATTTGTCAATGTTGATCTTATAATCCGAAAAGGCCCATAATTTAGTTATGGAACTACAAACTGCCAGGGCTGATATATTCAGGTTTTTCAGGTATAAACCACGTACATTGTGATTCTTCAGGTCACTTTTTTTGTACTAGAATAGAGAATCTGCTTTTGTTAGTAAAACACTATAAGAGCGATCCCTGAGAATTTCCTCCCTTTTCCCACACTCAAAAAGCAGTGTGCAGTATGAATCTGAACAAATGCTAAACTTGCAAGGCACATATGGTAAGGACATTAGATTTCCTTCCATTTGTTTCAGCAGTTTCTTTCTTTTACTCTGTCTGAGCGTCTGTTGTAATTGATACATATTAGAGTGGGTTGGCTGCCTGCCTGCCAGGTAGCTGAGTTTGGAAACTGAAACAGCTTTAAACAATACCAGTACTTTAACTAAACTTGGCTTGAGACGTTTTTAGTAAAATACTTCAATAGGACAGGATTGATACATTTCATCTTTCAAGTTATAAGTGTTATGAAGTTGGGCCTCAAGCATTCATTCACCACAGTGGAACATTGGAACACAAGGCAAACCTTAGCTAACCTAAACATGATGGTTTTGTACTTTCACAAGGTCTCAGAAAATAATTTAATTTCTACATTTAAAGCAACTTCCATGCTAACAATATTAAAGCATAACTTGATCCAGACAAATTTTTAAGGTGGCCAATTAACTTTAAAGGGGTGAAATGCATGCAACTCAGGTAATGGTCCACCTACAGAAGAACACTTGACCTGGTATAAGCAGGGTGATATGTTAAACCAACGTCTCAGCCTCCAGTTTCATGCATGCAGTTAAATTGGACCTACCTTCCCTTTTCATCCGAGAAGAGAGGTAGGGTAAGGATCAATGCAATAAAAATGAACATTCTCCCCCATTTTAATTACTTATTCCAGAATCTTCCCTGCTATTTATCACCTACATTCTTTAAGTCTTTCAAATCCCACATCTCATGTTTCACTTGGAATAATAAACATCAACAAATTACGTTTTGTATGGTCCATGAAAGTCTATAACACGTTGTTTGCTTGGAAAGATGTGAAGAAACACCTGAGAATGTCCCTTTCCATCTCAATCCGGTTCCCTCTGGCGCTAAACCCAGAACTGCTGACACATATTATAAGTACTGGTCTCTGGAACTGGTCCTCTTCTGGTCTGTTGGATTTGTTGGACCTCTTGACTTCTGATTCTGTTAAATCATTTGACCAAATCAGGGCTAACAGCAATATTTCTCACACAGATTTTTATAAATATCTTCAAATTGGTCCTTTCATTGAGTCCTTGTTAGGTACTGATGCAATGCGCTTGTAACTTACAGATTTATAAAACACTTTTATTTTGTCCAAATCTCTCATTTGGAAAGGGTCTCCTTGGGACTAAAAGTTGATGATTAACATGGAAATGGCTTTTGGATAAAAACTGTTTGGCAATCTGCTGGTTCGAGCTCTGGCAGCCCGGTATGGTCTGCCTGAGGGCAGGAGTTCAAACAAGTGGTGTGCTGGATGTGACAGATTTTGTAATATATGTTTAACTTTTTGAAGACAACGGGAGGTGAAAAGGTCCTTAAGATCCGGGAGCTGTGTGTTTATTATTTTCTGTGCCGTTTTGATTAGTCTTTGTAGGAGTTTCTTGTCAGCAGCTGAACTGCTGGTGTACCATACAAAGATACCAAAGTGAAGACACTTACTACAAAACTGTGATAAAAGGAGAGTAGCAGATGTTCAGGGAGATGTATTTTCCTTGAAGTCCTCAGAAAGTACAGTCACTGCTGTGTCCTCTTAACCAAGGGGTTGGTGTTTAAGGTAGTGCTGTCATGAGATAAAAAAAACTTTGAGATTAATTAATTATGGTCTGTAATTAATTAATCTAATTAATCTCTTTTTTAATCTCACCTAATAATTGCTGAGAAAAGCCCTCATCTTGAGGTATTTTCTTTTAACTTCATTACATTATTGTAGTAGAACAAAAGTTTGATACATGTAATTAAAAAAACTGGCTTTATGAAGTCATTTATTGTATTTAACAGACTTGAACAGATTCAGTCCCAGCCATTCTGCTGTTTTTGTTACTAGTCCCAAGTGGCGCCTGCAACCTTCTGCTTCGAGAATGCGCGATTCATTAGCGTTCTGGATGCAGTTGGGTCAATATCTTTTTATTTTTTTTGGAGAAAGAATCGGTAGAGGGGTCTAAAAACTCGCCAAATATAGCAAAGTTTGCGCCAACTCACCGTTCCTCCTCACCTCGCCCTCCCCACCACGATGGAAGCCAATCGTCTTCTGATGAGTTTACAGCCAACCAATGTCCACTTCAGGGTGTGGTTAACCCCGAACAACTCAAGCACAAGAAGCCAAGTGCATAAAACCGGTTTTATTTAAAAGGAACTCGCATGCAGAAACTGTGAAATTAAAGATAAAAAATTAGATTAACGCGATTAAAAAACATAGCGCGCTAAATATGGCTGCAATTAATTGATTGCAATTAACGCGATAATTTGACACCCCTAGTTCTGATAAATGTATGCCCAGGAACTTAAAGGATGACACTCTCTCCACAGTTTCCCCTTTTATTTGAAACGGTTGATGATTTCCTTTTTTCCTCCTGAAGTTTACAATCATTTCTTTAGGTTTCTTAATATTTAAAGTCAAATGGTTTTCTACACACCAGTCTGAGTTGTTGCACCTTTTTTCTGTATGTGGTCGCATTTCCTGCACTAATTAATCCAATCACTGTGGTGCCATCAGCATATTTAATGATGACATTAGTGTTCTGGGTTGGTGAGCAGTCATGTGTGTAAACAGGATACAGGAAAGGGGCTCAAGACACAGCCTTGTGGGGCTCCCGTACTAAGAGACAGGGGGTTGGAGAGATGGGAGCCCATTCTCGCTACCTGTCGTCGGTTTGTGAGAAAGTTCTGTATCCAGAGGCAGATGATGTGGTGGAGACCTAAATTCAGCATCTTGTGAAACAGTCTAGTTGGTGCGATGGAGTTTAAGGCAGAACTATAATCTACAAATAGCATCCTTACACGTGTTTCCGGTTTTTCCAAGTGTGTCAGTACAATATAAAGGGCTGTAGAGAAGGCATCATCTGTTGATCTGTTTGACCTGTAAGCAAATTTTTGGGGGTCCAGCGTATTGGGAAGCAGCCTTAATATGTTTTTGCACCAGCCTCTCCATGCATTTCATTACAATGGGTGTAATGGGAGTGCAATGGACCCGTAGTCATTTAGACTACTTATTACAGTCTGTTTGGGTATTGCCACCATTATTTATGTTTTGGGACAGAGCACTGTGACAGAGATATGTTAAAAATGTCTGTGAAAACTCCAGCCAGCTCCTTGGCACAGTCTCTGGGTACTCGTCCTGGAATACCATAAGGTCCTTCTGCCTTTAATGCTTTGATGCGACTTAGAGTGTGTTGTACCTCAGCATTCTGTAGAGTGAGAATCTGATCTTTAGCTGGTACTGGTGGTATTCCTGTTGGTTCTCCCTCATGGCGAGAAAAACATTTATTAAGATTATTCACCAGTTCAACGTTATTGCTGATAGGCTGATGTGTTGGTTTAAAATATTTCGTATTCCTTGCAATGCTTGTCTTGGGTCTGAGTTCTTAAAGTGACCTTCGACTTTCCTCCTGTATACTGCCTTTGCATCTTTGATGGCTCTTTTCAGCTCGGATCTGGCAGCGCTGTATTGCTCAGAGTCACCAGATCTGAAAGCCAAGTTCTGGGACTTTAGCATTAGTTGGACATCTTTAGACATCCAGGGTTTATTGTTGGGAAATAAACAGATCTTCTTGATGGTAGTGACAATGTTCATACAGATCTTGATGTAAAAGAGCACAGATGAAGTATAAATGTCAATGTCATCATCTTTAAAAACATCTTTACTTCATTTTGAATTATCAATCTTTGACTCTGTTAAGCAGCTGTGGGAGTGTGATTTGGAGATGAAATTCAGTCCTTTATATTGGCCTAGGATGTGTAATGGGACTTTTGCAAAGTGCATCTCTATTTCTATGCATTAACAAAATTTCAAATTTCTCTACAGATCCTATCATACACCAGTTTGTCTCCAGAGAATGTTCCCCAACCATTCAAATCTTTGATGAAAGTGTAAGATTTTCAGAGGTACATTTCTTTTATCTATTCTGGTCATTTGATTATATACAAGCTCTTTGGAAAGGCATTTATTCTGCAGTTCAAGGCATCCTGGTAGTACCATTCTTATTGACTCCCCTATTTTATCTTCTAAATGTTAACCCTGACCACTTAGGTGTACACACTAAACAGGGGTCGCGTTAACCATATATTTTCTTTATTTGACCTTTTTTTTTTAACAATGACGGGAAAAATCTGAAGGTGATAGTATTGATAAAAGAGGTGAAAAAATGGGGATTGATGCAGTGGAAGATGAAGGACAAACAAGCATTCAGCCCTCGGCAGCTAGGGAGTGAACTAGGTCAGTACAGTTGCTGGAGAGGGCAGTGAAGGGCATACATACCAACTGGGTTGCTCTGATGTCGGAGGTGTAGGAGGAGGAAAATGTGAAAAACTGCCCGGTTGCTAAGGGCATAAGAAAACTTCTTCCAAAATATACGTTCCTTGCTCTGACTCACTTACTGGCTGACGGTTTGCCCGTGGTGAATCACATGAACCTAATGTTCCAAACAGAAGAAGTTAACATATCCTCGATTGCATCTGTCGTGAGCATGGCTGTGACCAGTCAGAAAGACTTAATGAATGGACCAGGTGAGGCAGAGAAAAAAATTCAACAACGCTTCACAAGACGGCAAGTTCTGTGTCATCACACTTACTCATGCAGATGAGCAGACATTTCCAATGTTACGCACAGAGTACATTGTGGAGGTAACAAAATCAATCAAGAAGAGATTCCCATCTGAGCATTATCTCTGACTTGGAAGCCATTCTCATATTTTTCTTTATCCGAGAGAGGACAGAACGCTGTAGAGCTATCACCAGGAAGCTTTGGAGCGCGTCTGAGTCTACTACGGATCACAGGCCGGTGCAGCGGAACCACTGGTGCACAAAAAAAATGTCTAGCGCAACCTCTGACACTAAATCTCTGTTAACAATTCTTCAAATTCTTACTGAGAAATGTATTTTGTTACGATGGTCCTCTTCACAAGTTCCCACAGTAAATATGTGGATCTCTAAGATATCAGCCATCTTTCCCTTGGAAAAGCTGACTCACAATCTAAATCATAATTAGTGTCTGAAAAAGACCTTAACAAAAAAAATTGTGTGATCTTTTTTTTTTTTTACAATTAAAAATATTTTTTGTGCACAAAGCAGACATTCTCAGCCATTTTATTTTACAAGGTTGTAAAACTCAGAATTCACAACTACCCAGTCTGATTTATTAGTACAAAATACTAATGACCAGAATTTGAGCCCATATGTCTATGTAGAATATTCATAAAGTACTTTGCACTGACCATTTATGGCAGAAAGTGAGCGTGTGGGAGCCGGGATATGATCTAAAATCACCTGAGCACATTTCTGGGGAGGGTAGGATTCATACAGAGGGAATTGCATGCAGATGTGCAAACTCAAGGTTTCATAAATCAGGAAATTTCTTTGTGTAGGTAAACTTTTTTTTGCTGAGCTTAAGTACAGTTTTAGAAAGGATTTTGTGTTTTATAAAGTTTTATAAATGAGACCCCAGAGCTCATTTTCACATATTCATTACCTCCCTCACTGGTCTGGCTATTTTACTAGTTAACGTGTGTCAACCACTCTCTCATCACTCTGTTTGCCTTCACTCATTTCACTGTCTGTTCTCCTTTACTTCATATTATTGTTATAACGTCTTGCTGCAGATTTCCACGATGCAGCAAATATATGAGTAATATTTCCACATTTAACACCCCATTTTTCTGATTTTTCCCTGTCTTTTGGCACATTTATGCCTTTGTTTAGCAATTAACACTAAATTGAGCCCCAATTAAAATCATTTTATTTAATCACAGTTAATTTAATTCAATTCAAGTTAAAGCCATGCAGTTCTTATTTTAAAAACAGACAGCCCTACAGATCAAATGTGCCTGTATGCAACAACTGGAAGCAGAAGAGGACCAGAAAAAGGAAGTGCATTTCCGTTACAACTCTAATTACAGAGTTTGGCCTCATAATTGTAACTCCTTAGCTATTTTTACTAGTGTGTAAAATAATTAGCAATATGTATTTGCTCTATGTTTATACTGAACTGATCATATGTTTCTAAAAATGAGCATGCTTTCAGACTCTTATCTTCCTGCCTGTGCAAGTGTACTTGTGGGACGTGTTGCCATGCAAGAGGACAAAAACAACATATATGAACTAGGTGTAAGAGAAGTGATTGGGCCATTTCAGCATTAGAAAATGCTGAACACTCAACACATTAGTGGGCCGGTCATTTAACATGGAAAAAACATGAGCCCAAAAGTATGCCAGCCAACCGGGTAAATGCCTGGTACACCAAATCATAAGACCTGCCCTGCCTATGTACCTTCACACATCTGAACTTGCGTGACATCCCCTTCTCAACCCATAGAGTTTAACATGGTGTCAGCCCATCCTCTGCAGCTATACTGTACCAGCTTCAAATATATGTGTTTATGGGAAGTTCTTTTCAGTGGAATGAGGGTATTAAACCCAATTCCTGAAAACAGACCAACACCATTATCTGCTCTGTACCAAATTTTACATCACAGTTAAGAACCAAGACTCAGCCACTGGATTGTCTGTTAGAGTAGCATGATTTTTCGCTCCATAGAGCATATCCCCACAGCTCTACAAACCAGTCGTAGACAGCTTTAAACCACTGCATTCATTGCATGCACTTGGTGTTGTTAGCCATAGAAACCCATTCCATGAAGCTCTCTACATGTTGTTCTAGAGCTAATCAGAAATCCACATAAAGTCTGAAGGCCTGCAACCACTCACTCTCCCCACCACCCTTGGGCTGAGTTCTGTCATTCCCTATTGCTTTCACTTTGTTATACTACCACCACATGTTATGATATGAGGTTTTGTGTTTGAGTTTTAGTTCTTTTCCTTATTCGGTTTTTATTATCATTTGAATTGATTCCTTGGTGTTGTTTTGGCACTTCCTCCCTTCCATATATTTTCACTTCCCGCCTTTAAATGTTTTACTTGCTTTTGTGTGTTTATTTGTTTCTTCCTCTTCTTATCTTTTGTCCAGGTAAGTTCTGTTATACTGACTTTCTCTTATTAGTCAGTCCTTTTTAAGAATCCCATTTCTTGTAGGTTTATTTCTCATTGGTTAGTTTCTTAAATTATTTCTTCTTCCAGTTTTTATGTCCTTTTGTTCTCCAGGGTTCCCTTAAGTTTCCCTTTAGATTCCTTCTTAGACATATTATCTTTAGTTAGTTTCTAGTTTCTTATTTAAGATAGTTTTCTGTTTCCCTTGCCATTCTTCCCTTTCCTGTTGTCTCCCTGCTACTCTGCTCCTGACCCAGTTTCACTAATTTCCTTCACCTGCAACTGGTTCCCACTAATTGGTCCTCAGGTTTTTTTTCCTTTCCTCACTCCCTCCTCAGTATTTAAACAGCTCTTTTTCCGTCACTACTCGCTGGTCCATCATCAATCTTCCCTGTCTGGTTCCTGTTTTTTCCACCGTCGCTGCATTTTCTGGTTTCCTGAGTTCTGCAAGTGCATGTTCTTCGTTTTTTGTTGTAATTAAATTAGTGATGGTGAGATGAAGCCCCATGAGGCATTGAACCAATTGAGCCAATTGGTTCAAGAAAGGGTTCTGCTCACGGGGCTTCATGTGAACACAAGCCCCCCCTACTGGCCAGGTACATAATCACAGGCAGCTGTAGCTCTTAGCCACTTAATGTGTGATGCATTAAAGTTGTAAGTCTGCTATGGTTCCTGGGAATGACTGAGTTCCAAAAAAATAATCTCTCTACATAAAATATTACAAATGTGAATAATAAAAATATTTCTTCTCGACACCACCTCACCAGCCTTCGAAAACACTCTTTCACAAGACACAGAAGATGCCGGCGTACACAAAAACACTAGACTAGACTATATAAATTGGGTAACTACAATTTTTGCTTTTCCCAATACTCCAGAGAGTTTTCCAGCCTGCTAATATTTGGCTCCCACACAGGGGAAATCCTCTTCTTCCTAGCTGGCTCCATCCTCTCACGTATCTCTCTCTCCTCATTCTCCTAAATTAGGGTGACCATATTTTGATTTCTAAAAAAGAGGACACTTGGCCCAGTCCTGAAACACTGTCATGACTGTGACCAGACTTTTGATTTTAACATATTTAAAGCATGCATTCTCCATGTGGTTAGAATGAACAGTTTAATAACAAACTTCAGATAGACTTTCACAAGTGCAAAAATGACTTTAAAATCTCTAGAAATTAATTAATAATAGAAATAATTACTCTTCCGAATTAGAAAATGTACCAGAAACAGTAATAGTTTGCTTTACTGGACAAAAAATTAAACAAAAATCTGAAATACCATTCTGAGAAAACAGGTATTTTCTTTTCAATGTAATAATAAAATTAAAAAGCAGCAGTCTCAAAAAACACAATAATGCCTGCTCTCATTGAGAACGATAGATGAGAGGAAATGTGTCGTATTGCATGCATCGCACCAGTCAATTTAAGTATGCTTATTAGTCCCCTTAAAAACGATGAAAATCCGGACATTTTCATTAATCTATGAAACCTGAAGCAGTCACGTGGTACAGCCGGGAGGCGGGGCTTTAGTCGTCATCGTTTTCGGCTCCTCCCCTAAATGAAGCAGGCCTCGATTCGCGCTTTGTGGAAATGCCCCCTCCACTGCTTGACAAACGCTTTGTGGCCTCGGCACACATCGTAACATCACTAAATTAAATCATTCTATTGTTACTTGCTGCATTTCGGTCCTAAATACTTAAACATGACACCACAATGGTTGACTGTGGGTTTTTTTTGTAGCAAGTAAATTTCACAAATGGACACATTGTGGTATTCGATCACTTTACAATGCTGGAATTTACAGAGCTCTTGAGAGCAACTAACTCTTTCACAAATGTTTGTGGAGTAGTCTGCATGCAGAGGTGCTGGATTTTATACACATGTGACCACCAAAGTGATTAGACACTTGAATTCAATGATTTGGAAGTGTGACCTGATACTTTCGGTAATATTCTATAAATTGGACTAACTGAGGTCAGTTAGACTGCTGTGAATGCATCAGTACAATAACATTTAATTTACATTCATTGACATTGTTCTTAGTTCCTCATCTATATTCCCCATTATTAACTCTATTCTCTGACTCCCTCCGCTAAAGCTCAGTTTCTGCAATCCCTTTGTTTACCTCCATGTCCTCCAGCATTATTTTGTAAATTTCATTGTTTATTCATTCATTAAAAAACTCTCATCTAAACTGCTTGCTGCATTTCGGCCCTCCTTCAAAAACAACCATGACATTTACATCTTAACAGCACGTTTATAATAGCAGTTAACTACATCCATATCGAGAGATGTTTTGTGATTACAGTTTACTTCCAAAACTCCTCAAAATAAACAGAAGTAGCTGACATGGAAGTAAAGCTCAACAGAAGAGAAAAAAGAGGAAAAGCTCAAACCATGGGATCTGGTTTTATACAGACCTGCACACAATGAAAAAAAACAGGCATTGCTGCTGAAAAAACTGTTTAACTCTAGCTTGGAAAGTTACAGTGGATATGATATAACAGCATAATCATCAGCAGTGCAATATGGAGGGCAAGACTGAAAGTGCCATTTTAGAGGAAAACTCCGGGATCTCACTCAGAAAAGTGTTACGTGTTTTGTCCAGAAGTGCGACACAAATAACCTGGGAGGTTGATGGCTCTGTGTCAAAGCATTAGTAGTGATTTTCAGACAGCTCATGCCTAACTTGTTTATATTTTCCCCTCATTCACACTGCTTCCATTCTGTTTATGTTACTAGCCTAGCTTACTCACCTTTCTCTGACTGCAGCACACAACATAGACACATACATAAGCTGAACCACAGCCAATCAGAAGAGGGCTTCCCTTCACCATCGTTGATTTAAACCAATCTGATTCATTCATTGCAAAA
The DNA here is from genome assembly GCA_963556495.2 of Valencia hispanica. Classification (NCBI taxonomy): domain Eukaryota; kingdom Metazoa; phylum Chordata; class Actinopteri; order Cyprinodontiformes; family Valenciidae; genus Valencia; species Valencia hispanica. The sequence goes on from OY747711.1 coordinate 53,419,929, forward strand.
GTAAAAACATCCATAATTTTGTGCTCACAAGACAAGTACTATTTGTACTTTTTGGGGGATTGTTGACACTAACAAGAATCATTTTATGGTAAGGGGGAAAAAAAACAAGTTATACAGAGTTAATCAAATCCACATAAGGTTTACAGATACACACTTGTGTAAAATGACTAAAACTTTTCATTATATCATTATCCAAACTAACTATGTGTGTTGGGGACATCACTTTTCACCTACATTTTTGTCACACACTCATTTGACATATATATACGTGTGTGTGTATATATACATATATATGTATATATATATATATATATATATATATATATATATATATATATATATATATATATATATATATATATATATATATATATATATATATATATATATATATATATATATATACACGTATCGTGGTCCGATATTCGCACTTCAATTTTTTTTTAGTTTCCCCCACAATGTTTTGAACTCGCTGGAAGCCATGCGTCATCATTCTTTGTGACATCACTTTACCGAACCAATCCGTCCATAGGTGGGTGTGTGGGGTCGCCTCGGCCCACTTGACTGAGTCAGAGGTAGTCCAAAAAAAGGTAGTGGAAACACGCAAAATAGGGACGGACCCCGTCCGGGCCGAGCCGACCCTAGTGAGTCGACAATAGTCGAATTTCATTGTCGACTATTGTCGACAGACATGGTTTTTTCAACCGAGCGAGGCATCTCACTTCATTACAATCTCTGCCGAGAGTCGCACATGCGCAATAGCTTCTCTGCTGAGCGGTAGCATACAGAAATTGCAGCGTCCAACAGAGTAGCTGTGCGTACCAAAACTTCTAACGTTTGGGAGCATTTTATCCTGGATACGCCGAATAAAAAGATTACCTGCATGGTTTGCAAAGCAGTCCTTGCATATCACGGCAACACCTCGGTGATGCACGAACATTTAAAGACAAAGCACGTCGGACAGTTGTCTGACTCGCTTCGGTAAGATTTAAATAACATGGAAGCAAATACGTTTTGTTTTGGATGTACATTTTATAAGCATATTTTTGCTTTAAAAAAAGAGAGATTTAATGTTATGCCCGACTGTGCCTGAGAAAAGTATTTTAAATTAAATTAAGTCCGACCCAGCTCTCCAGTCGTTCCAATAAAATATCATGATCAACAGTGTCAAATGCTGCACTGAGGTCCAACAGAACCAGCACTGTGGTTCTTCCACAGTGTGTATTTATGCGGATGTCATTGAATACTTTGACGAGGGCAGTCTCGGTGCTGTGGTGAGCACGGAAACCAGACTGAAAAGCATCAAAACGGTTTGTCATTGTTAGGAAGCTATTCAACTGCTGAAACACAGCTTTTTCAATAATCTTACTGATGAATGGAAAATTAGAGATCGGCCTGTAGTTCTGCATTAACGTGTTGTCCAGATTTTTCTTGTTTAGCAGTGGTTTAATAACTGCTGTTTTAAAAAGGCTGAGGGAAGACACCTGATAGCAGGGATGAGTTCACTATTTGAACAAGATCAGAACCAATAACAGGAAGAACTTTCTTTAGAAAAGCTGTGGGTAGGATATCAAGACAGCAGGAGGAGGAGCTTAATTGGATAATGATTTTTTCAAGGCTGTTCTGGTTTAATTCGTGGAATTCAGACATTTTCTCTACATTGTTGTTGATTGAGGATGGCACTGGTTGTGGGTTCGATATTGAGGTACAGATTGACCGTCTAATTGTTAGAATCTTTTCAGTGAAAAAGCTGGCAAATTCATTGCAGGTCCTGGTAGAGTTTAGTTCAGGGGCTACTGTCACTAAAGGATTAGTTTAGTTTAATAATGCACGGACCCTGTTTAGTGCAAACAGGCTCCGTGCATTATTAATGTTTCTGTTGATGATTTCAGAAAAGAACGATTCCCTGGCATCTTTCATAGTTAGCTGATATCTATTCAGTCTCTCTTTGTAGATCTCACAGTGACCCTGGAGTCGAGTTTTCCGCCATTTTCTCTCGGCGCGTCGACACTCTCTTTTTTCACTACGTACCAGTTTTATGGCCCTGACCTCTGGAACAGGCTGCCAGAGGACCTCAGGGCTACAGAGAACGTTCATGTTTCTAAGAGCAGGCTCAATACTTACCTTTTTAGCTTAGCTTTTAACTGATTATTATTCATTACTGTTTGTTTAATTGCTCTGCATGTTTTACATGATATTTTTATCAGTTTTACTATTTAATCTTAGCACATTAATTTACTGTTTATTTTTATACTTTAATTTATCTTAATCCCCGTTCCAGTGTTTCCTCTGTGGGAGCCCTCTGCCCCGGGAGCGGTGGTCGGCTGTGGCTGCCTGGGTGCTCTCCAGGTGGAGCTTGGGTGGAGGTGGGGGTCTTGGCCTTGCCTCCACTGGGTGCCGTGTGTCGGTGCCTCGGCTGCTGCTGTTAGTCTACCGCTGCCGGGGCAAATGGCTCCTCTGATGGCGTTTCCTTGCATGATTCATCTACACTCGGCCCAATGTCCTTTTTTACTTTTTCTTTTAACTGTGTGTGCATGGGAGATGGGTTGGGGGGAGGGGGGTATAACTGTGACCATGCTTTTAAATCTGTGGGGGAGGGAAGGGAAGGTGGTTTTATGTGGGGTCATTTTAATCTGTAAAGCACTTTGTGATGCAACTTCTTGTATGAAAAGCGCTTTATAAAGTTTGATTTGATTACTTGCCCACAGAGACTTCTTTCTACCTGAGACTACTTTCATTTTAGTTGGCGCAATGGAATCCATGATGTCTGAGATTTTCGCAAGGAAATTATCTACCAACTTATTTACTGAGTTTGAGTTGGGAGATGAGGGGGATGCAGTGGAAGGGTAAATATGTTTAAAAGTTTCAACTGAGCTGTCCCCTAGAAAACGCTTTTTTATAGTGGTCTTACTGTGGCTGGATAATTTAGCAGAGATGGTACTTTCAAAGAAAATACAGAAATGGTCAGATAACGCAATATTAATTACAGAGATGTTGGAAATATTTAAACCCTTGCTGATAATTAAGTCCAGAGTGTGTCCTTTATTGTGTGTTGGTTGTTTGACATGCTGGATCAGGCCGAAGTTATGGAGAGTATCATCTAATGTTTTTGCTTGTCTATCTTGGGGGTTGTCGGTATGGATGTTAAAATCCCCCACAATGATTAGTTGGTCATAGTCGATACATATTACAGAAAGAAGGTCATTGAAATCATTAAAGAAGTTAGAGTTAAGTTTTGGTGGTTTATATAAACTTTGAAATAAAGCTTTGTTAGGCTCATTGATCTGGGTGGCTAGGTATTCAAAAGAATCAAACATGCCCAGAGTTACCTTTTTAAAGTTAATTTACTTCCCGGATAGAGATCTACTGTTTAATAAAGCTAACTTAAGTATTGTGATGATGGGCAGCTGAACCTTCTGACAGGTTATCAATTTGAGATTTTGTTTAAAAAGAGAGCGTGTGGTTAACGATTTATGTTTCCTACTGCTGATTATCACTGAAATCTTAGACTCGGGGGGTGGATTTATTGCCCGGTTCCCTCAAATTCAAATATCTGTAATAATCAGTGGGGGGAAGCTCCCAGACACTAGTCCCAGGCGTTTGGTGTAGTCTAAGTTTAGGTGTTAATTGTGTCCCAAATTTGATTTGCTCGTTTAGTTTGCCTGTAAAGTTTCTAAATGGAGACTCATATGATGTGGCTGAGTAACAGGAAGATGAAGACTTAATCTCTGATGGTTGTTTATCTGTTCGGTCCTGTGGTGTCATTATGACTTGGTGTTTTTGTTCTTTGATATCCATGGGCGCCTCAAGGTCAGCTTTTGGGAGCAAGTGTTTTGCTTTCTGATTTTGATAAGAAAAAATGTTTGCTGCTAACACCCTTACTCTGGCCTTGTTAAGATAACGGCCTGCTTTGAACAGATGATTAGCACTTCCAAATACTTTGAAATTATTAATAAATGTGAACGACTTCTCAGCTTATTGTTTCTTCAACCATTTATGGAGCATGCGGAGTCTGCTAAATCTTTCATCATTCCCTTCAGGGACTGGGACTGTGTTTCTGCTCGGTCTTCTCAAACCCCCAGACGGTCGTGGCAGATGGCCGCTCCTACTGAGCCTGGTTCTGTTGGAGGTTTCTTCCTGTTAAAGGGGAGTTTTTCCTCTCCACCGTCGCTACATGCTTGCTCAGTATGAGGGATTGCTGAAGGATTGCTGTGGCTGGAAAGTCTGCATCAACGGGGCCCAACCTCACGCCAATGACTGACGCAATCTGCTGGGATTCCTTAAATAGGAAACTTTTTAACTGATTGGAATGTTTGTATAAATGTATTGAAATGACTTCTTGTTAAGTGCCTTGAGATGACATCTGTTGTGAATTGGCGCTATATAAATAAACTGAAATTGAACTGAATTGGTCCGCTGATGAGGATGTTTACGTTAAGTCCATCAAGTCTCTGTAGGAGATCAGAAAAGTCTCTCTTCAGAATCTCTGATTGTCTCATCGCGATATCTGCTGATCCAGCGTGAATGACGAGCTTTTCCAAAGCAGGATGTTGGTCCAAGATTTTGGGGATTTTTTCTGATATTTCTCTCACTGTATTTCTGTAGCAGCTATAAACTCTGGTGTTCTTGCTACAAAAAGCCTCAATTCCATTAATTGATCCGTCTTGTATGATAACAATCTTTGCTGGGGGGGCTCTTACTTTGTTATGTGTCCGTTTGATGCGGCTGGGTTTCTCCTGGTGGCTTTGACTGGTCCCAGGGGCTGCGTTATCTTTCCGGGAACTCAAGGCTGCGAATCTGTTTTTCAGCGGGATTCCAGGTGGAGAAATATTTCTTGTTTTTGGCTGAAACCTCTAACGTGGTGGCAGCAGCTCGACTCCTGGAAGAAAAACATGGTTGGTCTTCAGTCCACTGTGCTGGGCACACCCTCCAACTTATCATCAACAGTGCCCTCAAAGAGCCCAGCCTCAAAAAAGCTAAAGTGGAGCACTTTAGGAAAAGTGAGCTGGCAAATTCAAAACTGAAGAAGAAGCAGCAGCAAATGAACCCCACAGAGGACAAGCTGATCCAAGACGTCAGTACGCGATAGAACAGTACCTATTACATGGTAGCAAGACTCCTGGAGCAGCGCTGGCCACTCACTGCAACTCTCTCAGACCCTGAGGTAACATCAAGAGTCAAGCACTACTTTGACCTGAAACCAGACCAGTGTGTATTACTTGAAGAGCTGGTGCAAAGGTTAGGGCCATTTGAATGTGCTACCGTTTTCCTCAGTGGGCAGGAGTATGCTACTGCTTCATGTCTTCCACAGCTGGTCAAAGGGCTGCAACGGTCCATACAGCAAACGCAGTTTGAGACAAGCTCAGGAAAAGCCTTTCGAGCCATTGTAGGAAAAGGAATATGTGAGAGATGGAAGAATCTTAACACTGTCTGCAGAGAGAGACAACCCACTTGTTCTTGCAGCTGCCATCAACCCAAGATTCAGAAAGCTGAAGTTTAACTCACCTGAAGATGGCACAAGGGTGCAAAGAACAGTTGAAGTTCTTACAATCAAAGAAGCAGAGGCATAGACTGGGCTACATGATGACCCTGAGTAGCTACAGCAGAAGAAGAGGGGTCATATCCCAGGGGGAAAGTCAGCGCTGGATAACCTGCTTCAGTCTGACACTGACAGTCTGAGTGAGGAAGAGGAGGAAACCCAGGAGGACAAAAAAATCCATATGGTGAGAAGGGAAGTTCAGATGTTCTTCACAGAGCCACCAATAGCCAAAAAGGAAGACCCTCTCAGCTGGTGGAGAGAAAATGAGGGACGTTTTCCCACACTGTCAAACCTTGCAAGATCTCTTCTGTTCATTCCTGAAACATCCACCCCTCCAGAGCGGATCTTCTCAACAGCAGGAAATATCTTTCTCCAGCTCAACCAGGACAAAACTGAAGTTTTAGTCATCGGTCCTGAGGCTCAGAGAGAGAAACTTTTACCAAAACTACAATCACTGTCTTTTAATCTCTCTTTACAAGTGAAGAACCTGGGCGTGATTTTTGACTCTGAGCTGACTTTTATTCCTCACATAAAAAATATCACTAAAATAGGTTTTTATCAACTAAAGAACATCGCCAGAGTCCGCCCCATTCTGTCTCGGGCCAATACGGAGACACTGATGCATGCTTTTATCTCCAGTAGAATTGATTACTGTAATGCCCTGCTTTCTGGTCTTCCCAAAAAGAGTATATCAGGTTTACAACTACTACAAAATTCAGCAGCACGTGTCCTGACGAAGACCAGGAGGCGGGAGCACATTACACCGGTCTTAAAATCATTGCATTGGCTCCCCGTACATTTCAGGATCGACTTTAAGGTTCTTTTAATGGTTTTTAAGTGTCTTAATGGTCTTGGGCCTTCTTATCTCTCTGAACTGCTTTTACCATATAAACCTTCGCGGTCTCTGCGCTCCTCTGGCAGCCGTCTCCTTGTCACCCCAAAAGTCAGGACACACAAGCATGGCGAGGCGTCTTTCCAGTTTTATGGCCCTCACCTCTGGAACAGGCTGCCAGAGAACCTCAGGGCTGCAGAGAATATTCATGTTTTTAAGAGCAGGCTCAAGACTCACCTTTTTAGCTTAGCTTTTAACTGATTATTATTTATCACTGTTTGTTTAATTGCTTTGGATGTTTTATATGATTATATTTTTATCAGTTTTACTTTTCAATCTTAGCACATTAATTTACCGTTTCTTTTTATACTTTAATTTATCTTAATCCCCGTTCCAGTGTTTCCTCTGTGGGAGCCCTCTGCCCCGGGAGCGGTGGTCGGCTGTAGCTGCCTGGTTGCTCTCTAGGTGGAGCTTGGGTGGAGGTGGGGGTCTTGGCCTTGCCTCCACTGGGTGCCCTGTGTCGGTGCCTCGGCTGCTGCTGTTAATCTACTGCTGCCGGGGCATATGGCTCCTCTGATGGCGTTTCCTTGCATGGTTCATCTGCACTCGGCCCAATGTCCTTTTTTACCTTTTCTTTTAACTGTGTGTGTGCATGGGAGATGGGTTGGGGGGAGGGGGGTATAACTGTGACCATGCTATTAAATCTGTGGGGGAGGGAAGGGAAGGTGGTTTTATGTGGGGTCATTTTAATCTGTAAAGCACTTTGTGATGCAACTTCTTGTATGAAAAGCGCTTCATAAATAAAGTTTGATTTGATTTGATTTGATCTGCTCCCAGAAGAGAGCAAGCCTCACACGGGACCATGTGGATATGCTCACTTTCCTTAAAGTGCCCCTGGCATGAAATTCCCCGCGACGTTTGGGCCCTTTTTAGTCACACTCCTAAGTACCTTAATACTGTATCAAAGGATCGCTAGCTGTAGCTCAGCCTTGTTGTATTATCGCAGCCCCTACTAGGAGGCCCTTCTTTTAGCATTAGCAGAGAACGACCGACTTTTGGTGGGCGGGGCCCAAGCCATGCACCTTTATTGTCAATTGAGTCTCTAACGTCCGCATCTGATGAAACATTGACAGACATGCATTTGCGCAACACAAATTTCCCAAATTCCAATATTACCCTATGTATGAAATGTAATTAGGTTTAGGCCTAATTATATTGTGTGTTGAACAATAATCTGTTTACAAATTACAGGCCTAATAAAATATTTGATCATCCATCCACACATCCATCCGTCCTCATTACGTCTTTAGCTTCACCCCGACAGTAATGGCTCAGTTATCGACTACTATAATTATGTAATGGCGTTTCAATTTGATCCGGAATCTGATCCGGATGGCGAGGCACCTGAGGAGGAACCAGAAAGGTAGAGCCTGTCTTCCACAGGTGATCCAGACAAACGTGAAGGAAGGGGCTGTGTGTGTGTTCTTGTATTGCTATCCTATTTAGGACCTTTTCTGGTGTGTGTGTGTGTGTCTGTGTGTGTGTGTGTACATGTATAGCTATACTTGTGAGGACCAACACCCTTGTGTGGACATTTGTAGTTGTGAGGACATTTTGCCTGGTCCCCACAATGTTTAACTAGCTATTAAACTCTACTAGTTAGGTTTAGAGTTAGTGTGCATGTGTTTGTGTGTGTGTGCGAGCGAGCGAGCGAGAGACGCGTGAGTGACAGAGACGAAAAGAGAGAAGGGAATGAATATGCTGCTTGTTTTAAATAGCGTAAAAAAGAAAAATGAAACGCAATATGTGACGGTCAGTGTTGATTTTTGAATCTGTGGCGGTCGGAGTTTAATCTGTGGCGCACCGCCACAGATTCGTCATGTTTGGGAAACACTGGTATATAACAGCTGAAGGACATTATTGCGGAAATATAGGCTACTTACTTGTATAGGGATATTTGCTGGTTCACGGAGGGTTGGTATTGATCCTGGTAAAAGTTTAAGACGATCTGCGAATCCACTGCTGTGTTGTCTCAAGTTAATAAAACATCCTTCAGAGAAATGTTTGCCACAAATGACCAAACGGTTCGGGAGTCGGTCGGGTACATTCTCTGCATAAATAAAGTCCATCCACAAGCTTTTCAGTGGCTTGGAAGAGGGGAGGACAGTGTCGATGCGGTCTGGACTCCATGTTGTCGGTTAGCTGTTTGCCTTTTACCGTAGCTCTCGTTGTTTAGGTTGTAATGCGCTTCGCGGGGGGAGGGACTTGGAGAGTGTGGTTCAGAGAAGGGGGTAATTGGCTGGAACTCAGCGACGACATATGCCGAAATGTGAGGTCATATGCCGAACTGCAAAACAGCCCCTTTCTGAGTGCTAATTTCACTATGTAGGCAGACATACCCGGGGACAAAGGAAACACTAATCAGTCGTTTTAACCCCTTAGGGGACATAGGCAGGCTGGGGAAACTAACAAATATGACCAAAAAACTAAAAAAATGCACATTTCATGCCAGGGGCACTTTAATATAAATAAACTGAACGACATAGCCTGAGCCTCATGTTGATTTTAAACTTGGTCTGTCCACCATGACAGGTAAGTGTCCAGGTTGTATCACACAGTCCATGTTTACAACTTAAATTCAGACAACTCTGAAAGTTTATTTTAAAACCATTAGATTTCAGAACGTTGAGAGTTGTAAAGTTCTTCTGCAACAGATTGACCACTGAATGTATCTCACAAAATGCACTTAATATTTTTGTTTACGGTTTTATTGCTGCTAATGTGCCTCCTCCTTGTTAACAGGAAAAAAATGTTTACTTGATTTTAATTTATTTTTTCTTATAAAACACATGTGCCTGTCCTGGATAATGGATAGAGGTTTCTTTATTTCTTTATTTATGCATTTATGTCTATACTGACTGAGCACTGTGCCTAATTGGTTTTAGACAGGACATTTTTATTTACTTTTAGTATGAATCGGCCTGTCAGCAGCAAAGTTCAATAAAAGATGCATTTTTCCATGAAGTACCCACTTTTCTTGTGTTTATCATTTTCCACATAATTAAAGCAATCTCATGCTCATTTTAAGAAAAATCTAATAATTATCCGATTAGTCGATTAATTGTTTCAATAGTCGGTGACTAGTCGACTATTAAAATAGCCGTTAGTTGCAGCCCTGAAGGGGGCTGTTACTTTAATTGAGGAACAAGTCAGCCATCCCATCATTAAAATGCGCTGTATAATACACCAAGAAAACTTCTGTGCCAAGATGTCAAATTCAGATCTTCATGATGTCATGGCCACAGTAGCAAAAATCATGAACTTTACAGTTCAGCAATCTTTGACTCACCGCCAATTCCAGTCTCTGCTTGAGGAGATGGATAGCTCATGCAAAGACATCCCACTCCACTGTGCTGTTAGATGGCTTAGCTGAGGAAAGGTTCTGGAACGACTTTTGGATTGGGTTGATGTAGTAAAAACATTTTCTTTTCTGATCAAACCAGAAAGCTATAATGACCAGCTGGGTTTGTCTCTCTTAAACTGGCTGAGAACAGAGGACATGGAAATGCAGCTGATTGAACTGAAAACTGAAAAGTTTGCAGAACTACGACAGCAGCTGGAATCCGCAGCTGGAATCCACAGCTGTGCATGAGCATGGAGCTTGCATTTTCACCTGCTGGACATCACTACCAGAGAAGTTTAACTGTCTCAAGAACATTGTAGAGGACTTATTGACAGTTGTTGGTGCTACATATCTGTGTGAGCAGATTTTCTCTTACATGAAGAGTGTCCTGAACGCCACACGTAGCCATCTGACAGCTGGACACTCAGAAACTTGTGTGCCCCTTAAAGTGCAGGTTGCACTTTAGAGCCACCCATAAACCACTGTTTAGAGAAATACACTACTCACAATAAATTAGGGATATTGTTATTTACATGAGTGTTATTCCTATTTGGTCTGAATTTTAATGAAATAAGTAAAAGTATCCTTTGATATTACTAATAATGAATGAGAAGAAACACCATTTTCATTAGTGTAATATTTATTACCCCAGAAATGTAGACAATAACAAGGGTAGCCCCAAATAAAACAAATCCCCAAACGTGCTCTATGTGGTTAAGGTCAGGGGACATTGCTGGCCATACCATATGAGGCACTTCGACTTCCTGAAGTTGAGCTGTGACATTTCTGGCACGATGTGGTGGAGCATTATCATCCATGAACAGAACGTTGGGGGTGTGCTGGCGGAATTGGGGGCTGATGATGGGTTCTATGAGATCTCTGAGGTAAGAACGTGTAGTGACTGAGCCATCTACAATAACCAAATCAGTTTTGCGCAGACTGGTGATGCCTGCTCAGACCTCTGTGTATCGCTCACCTCGCCTTCTCCAGCAACGCTGACGACCATCATTTCCTAGTACCCCTCACATCACTTAAAAGGGCCTGCAGTTGTGTGGCAGTTGCATGACGATGTCTGAGTGCATAGGTCCTTAGGTACTGATCATCGTTGCTGTCTGTCACTCGTGGCACCCCACTCCTGGGTCTGTCACGAACTCTGCCAGTAGTTCTGTGTCTTGATGCAAGTCTGCTGATGACACTTTGAGACACACCAAGTTCACGTGCAACATCTGACTAACTCCCACTGACCCGAAAGCGCGCTATGGCCAGGTGGCGTCGTGTGTTCATGGCTGTTTGAAGGATGAAGTTGGAATGACTTACTGACAATACCAGCTTTTTAAACCCACAGAATGTTGAAATTGATGCCACATTAAAAAGGTTGTCTTTAGTATTTTTTGGTGTTGGCTCCAATGTGTAAGGCACACTGTACACAGTGAGACCATTACGTGGAAAACACAAAATGAGGTGTGTCTATCACCCCAATACAATTGCCTCCCTATCCCAAACATCTCTGAAGTGAAACAAACACCATATGTATGACATCCACTGAGTCTCTCATGATATCCCTAACTTATTGTGAGTAGTATATATTAGAAACCATTTCTAAATAAAAATGTACTCATACATGATTTATTTTAGCTTTTGGAGACGTTTTTGTGAGATTTAACCTCTGCCAGACCGGCAGTGACGTAGCAAAATGGAGTCCTGTTAGATGGATCAATAGAAAAAACTTTAAACGTTTACAACTCCACATATGATGGACCACTACCATACAGCTATGAGCCTGCTGCGTACCTCAGAGAGCAGACGGAGAGCAGGGGAAGGATTAATGGCCAAAACAAAACCTTGCTAAGCGAAGCTAACGTTATTAGCCTTGGTGCTGCAAGCTAGCTTTACTGTTTCTTTTAAAACCCACATATCACAGTGCCTTTAATCTGTGATATTATTCTTTCAACAGAGCTGTAATTAGCAGATGTTAGACAAGACTTACAATGCACAATCCTGTATGCATAGAGCTGAGCCTCTGATCGATCTGTGATTGTGTCTCTTACCTGCTGCAGGTCCAGAAGCAGCCACTGACAGCGGTCCCAATGAAGCTGTAAGCACTGAAGGTACTGCTGCGGCTGGTTTGAATCGCACCTGATCTTTGCTTTGGTATCCCATGTAAAATCCATCACATTGCTGGGATTTTAATCCTCCGGTCTAAAGTGAGCACAACAAACGACTGCATTTTTCATAGCCAAAGCAGAAGTTAAGAGCAATTTCAGCTGCACAAAACACACCCAGACAAGGAAGATAGTGCTGTTTGTTTTGGAAACCTGTAGACTCAATGTCCTGACAGGCTGGTGTTTGTACAGCCTCTACAAACATAATCATTTACATTTTTTAAGAAAATGAATGGAATGCAAAACTTGTGAACACTGACTTTTGATAACATGACCACTTGATCTGATAACTACCTAGGCAGTACAAAGCATATGACTCCCCCCTCTTACGTCACAACCATCTCTAGGGTTTACAGAGAATGGTCTGAAAAAGGGAAAATATCCAGTGAGCCGCAGTTATGTGGGCAAAAATGCCTTGTTGATGCCAGAGGTCAGAGGAGAATGGCCAGACTGGTTCGAGCTGATAGAAAGGCAACAGTAACTCAAACAACCACTCGTTACAACCAAGGTATGCAGAAAATCATCTCTGAACGCACAACATGTCGAACCTTGAGGCAGATGGGCTACAGCAGCAGAAGACCATACCTGGTGCCACTCCTGTCAGCTAAGAACAGGAAACTGAGGCTACAAATTTGCACAGTCTCACCAAAATTGGACAATAGAAGATTGGAAAAATGTTGCCTGGTCTGATGAGTCTCGATTTCTGCTGCAACATTCGGATGGTAGGGTCAGAATTTGGCGTCAAACACATGAAAGCATGGATCCATCCTGCCTTGTTAGGTACACCTAGCAAGGTGTACTTAATAAAGTGGCCAGTGAGTGTAGTGTGCAACTGTTGATAAACAGCAATAAATTCTTTTTTATTGTTAATGCACAGTTGATATGGCACTTTGACTTCTGAGGAAATTTTAGATGGCACTTTTCATCAGAAAGGTTGCTGACTCCTGTCTTAGCTATCCTGCTAGTTACCATTAGCATGCTAGCTTATGCTATCATTTTTGCAAATTTTTGCTTTTTGACTAACTCATTGTACTGATTTCTTGGATGCTAATGATGACATGCTAGCTACCATTAGCAAGATAGTTAACATAATGCTAGCTCAAGTTAGCATTTTAGCTAACTGTTGAATTTTGACTAACTTTTCGCAATGCTTTTTTTAAAGGCTAATGATAGATTACTCAGCATTAACATCCAAGTTAGCATTTTAATGCTAGCTTATTTTAACATTAACATTATAGCAATTTTTGCATTTTGACTAACTTGTCGTACTGATTGCTCAGATGCTAATGATAACATGCAAGTTAGCATTAGCATGCTAGTTAGCATTACTTATAACTACTTGACATAGATACTTATAATTTATTACTAATTGCTCTTTTAGCTATTTACGCTTCGAAGCTAAATCCATTACTCTTGCTGAACCTACCTCTGCGCTAGAACCTCTGATTGGGGTCCGACTGATTCGCACCATGTGGCAGGCCCCTTGTAAATGTCTTGAAATTTTCTAGTTTCATATTATTGTTTAATTTTTGTCCAGTATGATTTGAAAAGTGAACTGTTCCTGGTAAATTTTCGAATTAATTAAAAGTAACCGCTTCTATTATTAATTAATTTCCAGAGATTTTAAATTCATTTTTGTACTTGTGAAAGGCAATCTGAAGTTTGTTTTTTAAATATTTAACTATTCATCCTCACACGGAGAGTGCAAGGTTTAAATATGTTAAAATCATAGCCCATTCCTGAAGTGTTTCAGGACTGGGCCAAGAGTCCTCTTTTTTTTTGGAACTCAAAATACAGTCACCCTAAGGTATAATCCAGAGTACTTTTAAGTCTGTTTAACACGCGTTAAAGGTGAAGTTGCAAACAGCAAAACCAATAGGCATCTCTCTACTTGTCCGAGTTTCATAGGACATATCCATGGATATGTAATTTTGAGACGGTTTCATTGCATAAATGCAAACCGATTAATTCAAAACTACAGCTTACTACATCCATAAAAATACAGGAATTGCCATACACAATAAATCATTGAGCAGCACTGCCAGGAATGAAGTGGATATAAAAAAAATTAAAAAACTGAAGATGAACTGGGGGTATACATTTTGTCTAGGTGACAATCCAACGTCTTGCAATTTAAACTCATGTGCTGTATAGACCACAATTTAAAGTCTGATATCTTTGTTGTAATATTCAGGACAAAAGTCTAAGAAACTTCATGAAAATGCACAGAATCTCTATTAGTATATATTACATTTTGCTCATCCACCATAGTGTTTTAAAATGTCAGATATGACCATTGATTCTTGATACCTACTGTGATGTCATTAGCAGATTATTATTACCACTTTTAGAAGGGTTTTACTTTTTCTGATAACCAGTGGTGCAATTCTATGCTTCATCACTGACCTTTGTTTTTACTCCCATCATACAATTTGTCATTAAAAGAAACACACCATGATTTTGTAAATATAAGAACACTACTCACAAACTTGAGTGGTGGACTGAAAATAGTCTAGTGAAATTTTCCATTTTCTGGCACTTTGGAACAAGTCTATCAGGAGTGTGATATAATGATGAAACCTGAGATGTGAAATAGGAGCTTCCTTTTAACAAAAATGTTCCAGCCATGTTAAGGTCTCTGGTAAAGTCATATTGCCCCAGCCACATTCCTCCATGTACTTCAGGGAGTTGATGCTTTGCAGTTGTTGCAAGACAAAAACGAGCAAAGAAGAAATATGTATGTAGACAGTCAGCAGATTTGTTGATCTAAAGGAATCTAAAGACACTTTTGGTCAATCAACAAATTCCAATGAGAAAGAAAGGCAACAAATGCAAAAACAGAGAAGAAGAAGACATAATTTTCCTTCCTCCCTCTCTGAATTCCAAGAAAAATATTCAGGTGAAGCAAAAGACAGAAGGGTATTTTAATTTTCTTATATTTATAATATACTACAGGTCAACAAATACTGTTTTTTCGATTGCCAAAATAATACTTTAAGTTCAAGGAGGCTAATTAACAATATTTCAGGCCAATACTGATTAATTTTATTTTGATAATATGATTACTGTCACTCAAATTTTTTTCTGTTATTAGAATTTTTCCTGTTTCGTTCATATGAAACCCGGGCTTTATTAGATTGAAGTAAGCTAGTAGCAGTAGCATCTCCTTTTCTTTAGTATTTCTATTGATGTAGCGATGTAGACATTTAAGGTAACTACAGAATACATTAAACTGCTTTATGAAAAAAGCTGAATTTCGTGAGTTTTATTAACCTGTCAAGCTCAGTGCACTGAGTTTAATTTAAGTTTTTAGCAAAATATCAGTAACTGAAACATAAGCATAATGATTTGCTTTTATGACATCCACTGTCAGCATCAACTCCAGTCCAATACAATCAGCTTTTTAACAATAAGTTTCTCCACCATCATTAAAAGCAGTCAGTCTCTGAATGTGCAGGCGATAGAACATGGACAAGAACGTGCGTACAAACCAAGGGGCAAACTCCCCCGGCAAAATGTGAAGCCTACCTGGAAGTGACAAAAATTGCAGTTCCCCTCTCATCAGCTAGGGGCTGGATTAAGAAAGGAGCAAGTTCCCATTGACTCCTGCGTTAAAAATGGCAACTTCACAGCAGAAAAAAAACATGTTTATGGTTCTGAAAACCATTTTAGGTTTAATTTAAGTTTAGCACCATGACAAATCTGAGGGGGTTTGATTTCTTTTTTATAACATCTATTTATATGTAATTTAAGCTTGACATATTGATAATTCTAACTTTTTTAATTACAATTCACATAGTTTAGTGAAAGTTATGGACCAACAAGGCTTCATGATTTTATTTGACAAAATGATTGAATTTTGGCCAAGAAGACAGATGGGTAGAAGAGTTGCTCAACCAAAAGTTTGATGGGGGTCAACTCTCGCCCCCACCCTCATAGCCCCACTCTCAGCTCCATCTCTTTGCCCATTTTTGTATTTTCTGGCCGTGACGAGACGCGTGACGCAGCCACGATGGCGGTGGTGGGAACCGCCCATTGGGCTTCAATTCAGCTCTTGTGTGGCATCACGGAGGCTCCGTCCGTCTTATCCACCTTATTCTTGGGCCGGCTCATGTAGAAACGGTTATACAAGCAAAATCCGGTGAGATACCAGAAATAGCGCATAGCCATTGGCTTGCAGGGTGAGGTTTCGTTTCTCGTAGCAGTTTATTCAAACATTTCCAGAGGATTTTAAAAAGTATTTGCCCCCGAAAAATTTACTCACGCAAACTCAGGAACATCTTGCGCTGTTTGTGGTTGTACTAACAACCAGAGAAAGTTTAACTTCAGGCTACAACAGCAATGTTTGGAACATGCACCTTTGACTAAGAGACTGTGGCTGTGAGAGTTGCTACAGTTTTTACTGTTTACCCAAAGATGAGGAAACCAGAAGGATGTAGCTGAAAAACCTTAACCTGAGAATACCACCGCAAATGTTCAATTCAATTCAATTCAGTTTATTTATATAGCGCCAATTCACAACAGATGTCATCTCAAGGCACTTAACAAGAAGTCATTTCAATACAATTATACAAACATTCCAATCAGTTAAAAAGTTTCCTATTTAAGGAATCCCAGCAGATTGCGTCAGTCATTGGCGTGAGGTTGGGCAGATTTCCAACCACAGCAATCCTTCAGCAATCCCTCATACTGAGCAAGCATGTAGCGACAGTGGAGAGGAAAAACTCCCCTTTAACAGGAAGAAACCTCCAACAGAACCAGGCTCAGTAGGAGCGGCCATCTGCCACGACCGTCTGGGGGTTTGAGAAGACAGAGCAGAACACAGAAGGAACAGAAGATCCGATATAAGAGAACTTTCTATGTTACAGAAAGTAAAAAGTTGATAACAGGACACAGTGGATGTTCAGTTACTGAGAGGATCATCCCAGTCGATGCCCCCCGTCCAACAGGGCATTGCAGCCAAGCAGGATACCAGACCAGGTATATCTTCGATGGGGAGAAAAACACTGAGAGAAAACAAAGTTAACAGTCGAAATAACAGAATGTACTGTAATACAACTGGAGAGTCGTAGGAGAAAAGGAAGTAGCAGAGTGAAGAAAATTGGTAAGTCTGTCCTCCAGCAGTCTAAGCCTATAGCAGCATAACTACAGAGATAGCTCAGGATGACCTAAGCCACTCTAACTATAAGCTTTATCAAAAAGGAAAGTTTTAAGCCTGGCCTTAAAAGTAAACAGAGTGTCTGCCTCACGGACTAAAGCTGGGAGCTGGTTCCACAGGAGAGGAGCCTGATAACTAAAAGATCTGCCTCCCATTCTACTTTTAGAGATCCTAGGAACTACAAGTAAACCTGCAGTCTGAGAGCGAAGTGCTCTTTTAGGAACATATGGAACAATTAGATCTCTGATGTATGATGGAGCTTGATTATTAAGGGCTTTGTATGTAAGAAGAAGGATCTTAAATTCTATTCTGGATTTAACAGGGAGCCAATGAAGGGAAGCTAAAACAGGAGAAATGTGATCTCTCTTTTTAATATTCATCAGAACTCTTGCTGCCGCATTTTGGATCAACTGAAGGCTTTTAATGGCATTTTGTGGACTTCCTGATAGTAAAGAATTACAGTAGTCCAGCCTTGAGGTAACAAATGCATGGACTAGTTTCTCAGCATCACTCCTGGACAGGATGTTTCTAATTTTAGCAATATTCCGGAGGTGAAAGAAAGAAATCCTAGAAACCTGTTTAATATGGGATTTAAATGTCAAGTCTTGGTCAAAAATAACGCCGAGGTTCTTTACGTTATTACTGGGGGCCAATTTAATGCCATCCAGATGAAGTGATTGACTAATCAGTTTCTGTTTAAGAACTTCTGGTCCAAAGACAGCAACTTCTGTCTTGTCAGAATTTAAAAGCAAAAAGTTTAGAGTCATCCATGCTTTTATGTCTTCCAGACATGCCTGTAATCTACCTAACTGACTGGGTTCATCAGGATTTATGGATAAATATAGTTGTGTATCATCGGCATAGCTGTGGAAATTTATCCCATGCTGTCTAATGATTCTACCAATTGGAAGCATATATATGGTGAAAAGAATTGGTCCAAGGACAGAACCCTGTGGAACTCCACAAGTAACCCTTGAGAGTGAAGATGATTTATCATTTAGATGAACAAACTGGAATCTATCAGACAAATATGATTTAAACCAGCCTAGTGCTGTTCCTTTGATCCCTGCAACATGTTCAAGCCTTTCTAAGAGAATATTATGGTCGACTGTGTCAAAAGCAGCACTGAGATCTAACAAAACCAGAACAGACACCAGTCCATTATCTGAGGCCATGAGAATATCATTAGTAACCTTCACCAGTGCTGTTTCAGTGCTATGATGAGCTCTAAAACCTGACTGAAACTCTTCAAACAGCTCGTTACTGTTTAGATGTTCACAGACTTGATTAGCAACTATTTTCTCAAGGACTTTGGATAAGAAAGGAAGGTTAGATATAGGTCTGTAATTCACTAAGTCATCTTGATCAAGGGAAGGTTTCTTGAGTAAAGGTTTAATTACAGCTATTTTAAATTCCTGTGGTACGTATCCGTTTACTAAGGATAGATTCATCATATCCAAAATGGGGCCAGGAACCAAATGGAACACTTCTTTAAATAATTTGGTTGAGATTGGGTCCAAAATACAAGTTGAAGGTTTAGATGAGGCTAATATTTTTGATAATTCTGAAAGCTCGACTGAATCAAAACAGCCTAAGCAATACTGAGGTTCTACAGTTCTTTCCGATACTGACTCATTTACTGAGGAAGAAGTAATCATGTTTGGGAGGGTGCCAATGATTTTATTTTTAATAAAAGTTATTTTATTTATGAAGAATCTCATAAAATCATCACTGCTAAGAGCTGGGGGAATAGTTTGCTCAACAGAGCTATGACTCTGTGTAAGTTTGGCAACTGTACTAAAAAGAAACCTAGGATTGTTTTTATTCGCCTCCTATTAATGATGAAAAATATGCTGTTCTAGCTTGTCGAAGGGTCTTTTTATACAGCAGTAGACTGTTATTCCAGGTTAAATAGGAATCCTCTAGATGTGTAGAGCGCCATTTTCTCTCCAACTTCCTAGTATTCTGCTTTAAAGTACGCAACTCTGCGTTAAACCAAGGAGTCAGCCTCCTATGGCTAGCCACTTTCTTTTTTAATGGGGCTACACTATCTAATGCCAAACGCAATGAGGACGTAACGCTGTGAACCAGACCATCAATTTCTGAAGGGTTAGAGATAGAATTGCTGCCATCCACTGTGTTACTCTGAGACACTGAGGAAAGTAAGAATGGTACAGATTCTTTAAAAATTGTTACAGCATTGTCTGATAAAGTTCTACTATAATGAAATTTTCTTTCAGATTTAAGATGGTCAGTTAAAGTAAATTCAAAAGTTATCAAGAAGTGGTCAGACAGGACCGGGTTATGTGGGTGGACTGTTATTTCCTCACACTCAATACCGTATGTCAGTACAAGGTCCAAAGTGTGTTTACCTGAGTGGGTCGATCCCTGTACTTTTTGAGTAAAGCCAATTGAGTCTAAAATAGCATTAAAGGCTGCATTTAGGCTATCACTTTCAGTATCCACATGAATATTGAAGTCCCCGACTATAATAACCCTATCAGTATTTAATACTATATCAGATAAAAAATGTGAGATCTGATCCAAGAATTGAGAGTAAGGGCCTGGTGGACGATACAAAACCACAAACAAAAATGGTCTTAATGTTTTGCAACTTGGATGAGGAAAATTAAGGGTTAGATGCTCAAAAGAACTGTAGCTATCAATTGGTCTGGGACTAATTAGTAAATCAGAACGGAAAATGGCTGCAACTCCTCCTCCTCGCCCAGTATTTCTAGGAATGTGAAAATTTAAATGAGTGGAAGGAGTTGACTCATTTATATTGACATAATCCTCCTGCTGCAACCAGGTTTCTGTGAGACAAATGAAATCAATGTGATTATCACAAATCAAGTCATTTACTAACAAAGTCTTTGAGGAGAGAGATCTTATGTTTAATAAACCACATTTAATAGATTTATTTTCAGTCAAAGTTGTATTTATTTTTATGAGATTTCCATAATTTGCTTTTGTTGGCTTAACTTTTAATCCATTTAATTTTGGCCGTGGGCAAGACACTGTTTCTATAGGGTAATGGGTGGGTAACAGTACAGAAGCAGCAGAGAGGTGGGTTAAACTACGACTCTGCTTCCTGGTCTGGACCCTGGGTTGTCAGTGTTTTGGAGGATTAATAAATTCGGCCATATTCCTAGAAAGAAGAGCTGCTCCATCCAAAGTGGGATGGATGCCGTCTCTCCGGATCAGACCAGGTTTTCCCCCAAAAGTTCTCCAGTTATCAATGTAGCCCACATCGTTTGCAGGACACCACCTAGACAACCATTGATGGAATGACAGCATGCGGCTAAACATGTCGTCACTGGTCCGATCAGGCAGGGGACCAGAAAAGATTACCGAGTCTGACATTGTTTTGGCAAACTTACACACCGAAGCAACACTAATTTTAGTGACCTCCGATTGGCGTAACCGGGTGTCATTACCGCCAGCGTGAATAACAATCTTACTGTATTTACGCTTATCTTTAGCCAGCAGTTTCAGGTTGGATTTGATGTCGCCCGTTCTGGCCCCTGGCAAGCATTTGACTATGGTCAATGGTGTCTCTAATGCCACGTTTCTGACTATGGAGCTGCCAATTACCAGGGCCGGCTTCTCAGCGGGTGTGTCGCTGAGCGGGGAAAATCTGTTAGAAACGCGGACCGGTTGGTGGTGGCCCGGGGGCTGGGTCCTAGAACTATGCTTCCTACGTACAGTCACCCAGCCGCCTAGAGGTCCCGGCTGCGCGGGCTCTACCGGAGGACAGCTAGGGGGTTCTATCCTTGTTGGCTCCACGCTGGCTAATGGGCTTCGGCTATCTGCTGGTTTTTCAACAGCGCGGAGCCGTGCTTCTAATTCTGATACCCTCGCCTCCAAAGCTACAAAAATATTACATTTATTACAGTTACCATTATCACTAAAGGAGGCAGGGAAGTAACTAAACATCTGACAGAGAGAGCAAGAGAGAAGAGAAGAGTTAGAGACAGGAGAAAGAAGAGTAGCCATAGCCGCAAAGAAGCTAAGCTAACTGAGCTAGCGAGACCTTCCACCCAAAGAAAAACTGTGTGAAACACGAGGAGTTCCCAAAACGTAAAGTACACCACCACAAAATGTGTGTTTTAGTGTGATTGTGTGTTAAAATAACTTAGAAAAGCCTCAGCACAGAGAAAATAAGATCAATTCAAGAGCGTTTGAACACCAAAACAGCTCCACGGAGCACAGCAGTGACAACAGGAAATGATGCAATACGGCTTACCCCGTTAAATGTTCTACGTGTGTTCGTTCCATTTTGTGGATAAAAACCCCACAGAGGACGACCCGCATCATACTTTGTGGTTGGGATATGACAAAACTCTGGAGAGGAGACGCCGGGTGTTAGGGAGATTTGACAGCCGTCTCTTAACAACTGGTATGTCTGACTGCATTCTCAACCTGAATAAAAAATAATTCAAAAAGACATGCACTTTACGCTCTAAAAATAATTTAGCTGAATTATGCTTTTAAGAAGCAGACAAATGATTAAAATAGAGCTCAGTGTTTAACATTAAACATTATTAAATGTGTTGAAAATGATCATTAAACCTAACCCTAACCCTTCTGTATAAAAGACACCTGAAACAATCACACTCCAAACTCCACTAAGGCCAAGACCAAGGAGCCGTCAAAGCATCGGGGGCGGAGGGGGGGAGCTTATTGGGCTTAAGCCCGGGTTGTTTTTTCAGATGCCCTGTGTCTTTTGGAGTGTTTTTTTTTTATAGTAAGACTGACATCTGACTGAGAGGAACAGAGAGGGAGAGGAGTATGAGGACAGAACAGAGATGGAACAAGATCCCGGTGAGAAACACATGTTAGTCACAGACAGTTTGCCAAAACTCGCTAGAACATGTTCACAAGTGTATCTTTTTAGGTTTCTAATTTTTCTAATTCTATATTTAATAGGTCATGCAGGCTTTTTGCACAGCTAGGCTAAATAGCTATATAAATAGTGTAGTTTTTTGGCAGAATTAAAAAAATAATATGGTACAAACTAGTAACTCAGAAAGACAAATATAGAAGTATCATTAAATAGTAATGACGTTCAGATAGGTCAGGGGAAATCAGGAAAGAGAGAGGAATTCAAAATTCACCTGAAAAAGAATACTTGTGTCTGGATACAGCCCTGGTTCTGTTCTGCCTTGTTGTTTAATTAATAATCTAATGTTAATGTTTCACATATATATGATAATTTTTCTTATATGAAGTTATGCTTGTCGAACACAACTTAAAACACCCCCCCACACACACTCACGCAAAACAACCCTTTAGGGCTAAGCCCCTGGTGTATAAAATGTCTGGCTCCGCCTCTGCGTCAAAGGAAACCAGGAACAAAATTGTAGACCTGCACCAGCCTGGAAAGACTGAATCTGCAATAGGTAAGCAGCTTGGTGTGCAGAAATCAACTGTGGGAGCAATTATTAGAAAATGGAAGGCGTACACGAACACTGATAATCTCCCTTTATCTGGGGCTCCACGCAAGATCTCACCCTGTGGGGTCAAAATGATCACAAGAACAATGAGCAGAAATCCCAGAACAGACTTGGTGATGAGGGATTTTAAGGCTTTGACTCTGCTTTACATCTGCTTTAAGTAAATAAGATTGTGTCCCACCTCTTTCAACAAAACATGACCAACCTTATTACTATGTAGGTAGTGATATGTTATCTTTGGCCATATTTTCATATCATTCTCAAACCCCTCTATTGCTTTAGGGAGAGGGATTGTAACGGTGTCCCGTTGTTCTGTGACAGCTGGTGCTCCCACATAGTTTACCTCTCTAAAAAGCGCATTAAACAGTGGATTAGCGCGAACGGATCGCATCATCCATCTATGGTTGCCATGTACACAAACGCTGGGCCAAACCGGAATTCGGTTATATATTTCACGCAAGGGCTCATAGGGGCTAGGAATAAGGTGGATAAATACAGTCTATGGTACAAACTGTAAACAATAACAGTGTTTGGAAGCGAACCTACACTGGCTCTGTCACCACACAGAAAATAGATGTGTTCTGCTTTCCATAAGTTCATCCAGTCCGAGGCTGGAGAGGAGGTCTTGCGTTGCTCCACCAGTGGTGTGTACATGCAGGTAAATATCCGAATAGAACAGCTTGTGTCAGTGTGTGTGCAGACAAGTAGAGTGTGTGTAGTCTTTTGGTGTGACCTTGTGTAAATTCGCCCCTTCCCTGAAATGTGACTGGGCAGCAGAGATCTTGCCTGAAACTCAACCATGCAAGATTATGTACAGTATTGTGGAAACGTTTTAGGCAGGTGACAGAATGCTGTAAGCAAAGAATGCTTTCGAAAAAATAAATGATTGTTTATCTTTTACAAAATGCAAAGTGAGCAAACAAAAGAAAAATCTAAATCAAATCAATATTTGCTGTTACTACCTTTAGCCTTCAAACCAGCATCAATTCTTATAGTTAGACTTGCACAAAGTCAGGGATTTTGTAGGATTATAGTCAGGTGTATGATCAACCAATTATACCAAACAGGTACTAATGATCATCAATGTCACATGTAGGTTGAAACACAGTCATTAACTCAAACAGAAACAGCTGTGTAGGAAGATTGGTTGCATGTCATGGCAAGATTGAGCACAGCAACAAGACAAGGTAGTTATACTGCATCAGCAAGCTCTCTCCCAGACAAAGATTTCAGAGCAGATTGGGGTTTCAAGATGTGCTGACAAGCTCTTTTAAAGAAGCACAAAGAAACGGACAATGTTGATGTACAAGGATCGTAGACGCAGTGGTCAGCCAAGGAAACTTAGTGCAGCGGATGAAAGAGAAAATTACCCTTCGTAATTGGAAGATGTCCAGCAGTGCCATCAGCTCAGAACTGACAGAAACCAGAGGGTCCCAGGTACACCCATCTGCTGTCCTGAGAAGTCTGGCCAGAAGTGGTCTTCATTGAAGACTTGCAGCCATAAAGCCATACCTCCGACGTGGAAACGAAGCCAGGCAACTCAGGTATGCATGAAAACATAGGAACTGGGGTGCAGAACAATGGCAGCAGGTGCTCTGGACTGATGAGTCAAAATGTGAAATATTTGGCTGGAGCAGAAGGCAGTTTGTTTGTCGAAGGGCTGGAGAGCGGTAAAATAATGAATGTCTGCAGGCAACAGAGAAACATGGTGGAGGTACCTTGAACGTTTGAGGCTGTATTTCTGCAAATGGAGTTGAAGATTTGGTCAGGATTAATGGTGTTCTCAATGCTGAGAAATACAGGTAGATACTTATCCCTCATGCAATACCATCAGGGAGGCGTATGTTTGGCCCCAAAGTTATTCTGCAGCAGGACAAAGACCACAAACATACAGCTAATGTCAATAAAAAAGAAACACATCCCCCTTCTTACTCCACCTACATTTACGGTTTGAAAAATGTGGCAACAGGTGGTGTTACCTGGCGGACCGAGGGACGCGCGGGGAGGAGAAGACTGGGTGGTGTCAACACCTCCCTGCTATTCCAACTCCAACTTGCTTTGGAGGTGTGGCCAAGACTGGACTTGTTTTTTACTCCACAGCGGCCGGATCGTTGAGCCAATAGCAATGCCCGATTCAAATGTAAGTGCAGCGTAAAGTTTTAACCTGAAGAGGACACTTCACTGACAGTTTTTGGTAGAAAATTTATATTTTTACGAGGGCTGTCCAAATTAACACGTTAAAACAGGTCGATTAATTTGTAGAATTAAGGCAATTACTTTTTTAAACGTAATTAACGCATGCACAGGATGACCCACCCTGTTTATCCTACAATTCAGCCCGCGCTGCATTCAGTGCCCCTTACGTAAACAGCATGGCAGACCTAAACTGCATCCATGGTTCCATGTGAATGTCTCTTCTCTGCTGTAGGCCAGATAGAGGGATTATTGGCCTATGTCACTCCCTGCTCTACTGCGCGTTTAGTCTGCAGAAAGACGACATGATCAGGTGTTGTAAACAATCAGAAGAAGCGTTTGGAACGAGCAGATGATTAAAAATGCAGCAATCTGCAGCGAAAACTTCACATCAGGTAAACCTTGGCTAACGAACAAACTAACATTACTAACCAACACTACTGCTGCAAGATAACCACAACTAACAAAAGTGGGAAATGGAGTTACGTAAAAGTTCAGTTCAACACCATTTGCGCTCGTGTTGATAAGCAAATAATCCCTCTATTCTTCAGAAGAATACAATTCCATTGAAAAATATGTTATTGGTCTCAGAGAGTAATTAGGTGTTTATGTAGCTCATACTATTTAATTATTCGAGGAGATGCTGTAGATCTTGATGGCTGTGGGTTGGAAGACCTTCTGTAGTAGTCTGTGTTGCAGCGAAACTGTTGAAGCTTTTGACTGAAAACAATCTGTTGTTGTAGGATAGTCCCATGAAGAGGATGGTCAGGGTTGTCCCTTATCAATAGGAAATGGTCAGCTTTACTTTCAGAAAATGTTAACCAGTTAGTTTGCCTTAGCAACTGGCTAAAAGAATAACAGATTAAAATGGCCCCATGTAAATGTGATAGTGGAGTTCAAAACAAAAATTCCATGGATCTGTCCTGCATTTCCTTGAAAAAAAGAGCAAAAGCATCCGGTTTTGACCTTTTATTTACACCAAAAATTTTCATTTTCAGTCATATTTAGGAATGTTTTATTTGTTTTTTTTTAAGGTTTTTGTGGCCCCAGTGGCCTTTTATTGAAAGTGGACAGGCTTACAGAAAGGGGAGAGAAGCAGGGGTAGAGACATTCGGCAAATGTCCCTGGGCTGGAATCAAACCCAGGACAACCGCATATAGGACTAAGGCCTCTGAACATGGGGTGCCTGTCTTAACCCACTGCGGCACACGACGCCCCCATATTTAGGAATGTTAATTAATTGTTATTAATTCGTGATTAATTAGATTAAATTAATTAGATTACATTTTTTTCTTGTTTGACAGCTCTAATTCTTACTCATATGTACTAGAATACCAAAAAAAATTACCAGACATGTAGACAACATTGTTAGACACTCATTTATTAGGTTTACCAACAAAAAAAGTTGATTTGGGGGTGAGTTGCACTTTAAGAACCATCTTCAGAGTAAAGAAGAATAAGAAGTCCTGGAAGTGATGGCATGGCCCCCACAGAGCCCTGATCTCAACATCATGGAGTGTGTCTGGGATTACATGAAGAGACAGAGCGACGTGAGGAAGCCTACATCTACAGAAGATCTGTGGTTAGTTCTCTAATGCCTCGTTTCAACTGAGCGGTCCGGTCAGGCATGGTCCGGTCCGGCTTTTTGTCTGTTTCCATTGTAAAAGCGGCCCATACTGATCCATTAATGGTCCCCCTTCAGATGTAGGTCCACAGAACAATGGTCCGATACAGTTAGGGCGGAGCTACTGGGGTCACATAACACAGTCCTTTGATTGGATGAACTCTTTACACACCGGTCCTCTGTTCCGCACGGAGCCTTTTATTTAACACAGCAGTCGTATTTGTGTAAAGAAAAAAACAAAAAGCAAGAAAGATGACCATGAGCTACTGGATGGACTCCATTGGTGTTGTTTCTTTCTCCTCTTCTTCTGTGTTTTTCGCATGTCACCCACTTCCTCGTCCCTTCAGTATGATGCCACCCAAGCGTTTAGGGTAAACCCCGCCTGCTCAGGGAGAGTTCAATAGGCAGTGGAAACACTCCCATGAAAATTCAGAATTACGCAATAGGGGACCGGACCAGACCAAACCGCACCGTTCCGCTCAGTAGAAACGAGGCTTAAGATGTTTGGAACAACCTACAAGCCAAGTTCCTTCAAAAACTGGGAGCAAGTGTACCTAGAAGAATTGATGCTGCTTTGAAGGCAAAGGGTGGTCACACCAAATATTGATTTGATTTAGATTTCTTCTTTGTTCATTCACTGCATTTTGTTGGTTGATGAAAATAAATGATTACCACTTCCATTTTTGATAGCATTTTTTGTTTACAGCATTTCTTTCCACACCTGCCTAAAACTTTAGCACAGTAATGTATGTGCAGGACCTGTTCTAGACAGGCATATTTGAGGGGGCAGACATAATTGTGAAGGGGACACATGGTGGTGATGGAGAAGGGAAAGGGGTATGCTGGTAGTGGGGGGCTCTAGATCTAGTTTTTGTCATGTAATTGGACTGCACTTTGTCAGGTTTTTACCTCTAGACCTGTCCACCTTGGGTGTCCCACCTGAAGGCTAAGCTTCTGCTGATGTAGCTATTAGGGTCACTGAGGCATGCAGATCCTCGGGGGAAACACTGAACAATAAAACAACAAACGTCTTTCCTCATCAGATTTTAGCAACTAAAAACATGACATTTGGACGAAGTCGTAGTACGGCCACCGTAGGAGTTAAAACGCGCTCGGAATGGGGGGGTGGGAGGTGGGGCTAGAACGTAATATTCAGTTGGTTGTTTCACCGCTAGATTGGGAGAAGTTCTTACACAATGTAGCTTTAACACCTGTTTTAAAGAAGTTTTTAATATTTGCAAGAAGAAACACCAACGATTTTAATTTTTTTGCCGGACCATTTTAACATACGTCTGAAATGTCTCACTGTCTGACATGTTTTCATGAAGATTGCTGACAATGATTGGATTTTTATTTGCGCAGAGGCTGAGTAAAAGATCTCTGTGAGTGCATGGAGGAAAAGGGCTAACAAAAGGTGAACCCTATCATCTCATTTGTGCCTTTTCCAGTGGATTATTCAGCGACTGTAATAAATCGTGTCCAAATTCAGTTTGTAGATAATCTATTATTTTCTTTCTCAACTTCTAAAAGTTTTAGCTAAAGGGGCAGGATGTTTGTTTGAGGGGCATTGCCCCCTTATGCCCCAGCATAGAGCCAGGCCCATGTCTATGCCATGCAAATTGTAACAAAGCAAAATTTAAACATAATAATGCTTTCTGTTCTTTTTTGCTGCCATCCTTACTTGCTTTTGACACTCATGTGTCACCCATGTTGCACCTGAGTCCTCTCGTGGACTGGAAAGTTCTCCTTGCAGTTTTGGCTCTGCTAACAAGCAAACATAGCTGCAGAGTCTCACCTGACAGCAGGGACACATTGGCCATATATGTTTACAGGAGGTAGGACTCCAGTAGAGAGCGTAATTAAACTCTTTCTGCACCTCTAGGTGAATGAGGCGTTGACAGATCGGTATTTTTCTCTCTCTTTTTTGCTTTCTATCGGGTTTGTTTTTCTTTTCTCGAGGAGATAAAATTATTGGTGGGGACAATTCAACAATCGCTGGATAGTGGTGGGGACATGTCCCTTCCGTCCATGCTAATTCTACACCCTTGGCTGGCGCTCATTGACGATCACACCACTGGCAGCATCTGGATGGGGGGAGTTTGTAGAGATTGCCTGGCCCATGATGAGGACTGGATGATTCCTTAAAGCAGTCCTATTAGATCTATGTGCTGAACTGGCCAATGTGTTAGGACTACCAACCTGCTGGAAGTGTGCATCCAAGCCCCCCCCCCCCCCACAGCACATTCTGCCTGTGTCATGCCATCTGCATCTTTGCCTCCACCTTCTGTTTTATGTGAGGCACACCGATGCAACAATGCTGTGTCATTTGTAACTCTACTTTTTAAGTAGACTTAAAACGCAGCTTTTCTGTCAGGCTGTGCTGAAACTTATTACGTTCTGCTGTTATTTAGTTTTTATATTTGTATTTTATACTACAAGATGTTATCACAATTTATACTTAATTTTTATTAATTTTAATTTTTTTCATCACTTGTGCTGCTGATTTTATTTTTTATTTGAATCTTTTTACTCTTCTTTTGTTACACATCTTATTGCCAACTATATTTTTGTATTTTGATGCCAAGCACTTTGGTCACCTTTTGGCTTAGTAAAGCTCTATATAGATAAAAATGTATTAATTGAAATAACATGTTATTCCGCTACATCACCCAGAAACTGGCCATATCAGCCAACTTAATTCTATGCAGAATATTTATTAGGTACTTTGCATTGACCGTCTATGGCAGAATGTGGGTGTGTAGTGGGCGGGATATGATCCAAAATCACCTAAGCACATCTCCAGGGAGAATGTGATTTATAAAGCGGAAATTGCATGCAGCTGTGCGTACTCAAAGTTTTATAAATTGGAAAATTTATTTGCTTAAGTAAAGTTTTTGCTGAGCTTAAGTGTGGTTTTATAATGGATTCTATGCAAAGTTTTATAAATCAGACACCAGGACCTTTGTTCATTTTTATTTCCAAACTCTGTCCCAGACATCTCTACTGAAATACAGTAGCTTGCAAAAGTATTTGGCCCCCTTGAACTTTTCCACATTTTGTCACATTACAGCCACAAACATGAATCAATTTTATTGGAATTCCACGTGAAAGACCAAAACAAAGTGGTGTACACGTGAGAAGTGGAACAAAAATCATACATGATTCCAAACATTTTTTGCAAATAAATAACTGAAAAGTGGGGTGTGCGTAATTATTCAGCCCCCTGAGTCAATACTTTGCAGAACCACCTTTTGCTGCAATTCCAGCTGCCAATCTTTTAGGGTATGTCTCTACCAGCTTTGCACATCTAGAGACTGAAATTCTTGCCCATTCTTCTTTACAAAACAGCTCCAGCTCAGTCAGATTAGATGGACAGCGTTTGTGAACAGCAGTTTTCAGATCTTGCCACAGATTCTCGATTGGATTTAGATATGGACTTTGACTGGGCCATTCTAACACATGGATATGTTTTGTTTTAAACCATTCCATTGTTGCCCAGGCTTTATGTTTAGGGTCGTTGTCCTGCTGGAAGGTGAACCTCCGCCCCAGTCTAAAGAGTCTTTTGCAGACTCCAAGAGGTTTTCTTCCAAGATTGCCCTGTATTTGGCTCCATCCATCTTCCCATCAACTCTGACCAGCTTCCCTGTCCCTCCTGAAGAGAAGCACCCCCAGAGCATGATGCTGCCACCACCATATTTGACAGTGGGGATGGTGTGTTCAGAGTGATGTGCAGTGTTAGTTTTCCGCCACACATAGCGTTTTGCATTTTGGTCTCATCTGACCAGAGCACCTTCTTCCACATGTTTGCTGTGTCCCCCACATGGCTTGTGGCAAACTGTAAACGGGACTTCTTATGGTTTTCTTTTAACAATGGCTTTCTTCTTGCCACTCTTCCATAAAGGCCCACTTTGTGCAGTGCACCACTAATAGTTGTCCTATGGACAGATTCCCCCACCTGAGCTGTGGATCTCTGCAGCTCGTCCAGAGTCACCATGGGCCTCTTGGCTGCATTTCTGATCAGCGCTCTCCTTGTTCGGCCTGTGAGTTTAGGTGGACGGCCTTGTCTTGGTAGGTTTACAGTTGTGCCACACTCCTTCCATTTCTGAATGATCACTTGAACAGCGCTCCGTGGGATGTTCAAGGCTTGGGAAATCTTTTTGTAGCCTAAGCCTGCTTTAAATTTCTCAATAACTTTATCCCTGACCTGTCTGGTGTTTTCTTTGGACTTCATGGTGTTGTTGCTCCCAACATTCTCTTAGACAACCTCTGAGGCCGTCACAGGGCAGCTGTATTTGTTCTGACATTAGATTACACACAGGTGTACTCTATTTAGTCATTAGCACTCATCAGACAATGTCTATGGGCAACTGACTGCACTCAGACCAAAGGGGGCTGAATAATTACGCACACCCCACTTTTCAGTTATTTATTTGTAAAAAATGTTTGGAATTATGCATGATTTTCATTCCACTTCTCACGTGTACACCACTTTGTATTGGTCTTTGACGTGGAATTCCAATAAAATTGATTCATGTTTGTGGCTGTAATGTGACAAAATGTGGAAAAGTTCAAGGGGGCCGAATACTTTTGCAAGGCACTGTACATGACATGTCAGTGTTTTTGTGTTTATCTCTCATGTTTCTGCAGACCTTGCAGGCTGTGAACTGGCAGAATTTATAGAAGAGTTGTTCTGATTAAGGGACATCACCAGACCTGAGCCTTGTGCTAAACTAAGCTTCAGCAGGCGGAGCTTCAGCAGGCGGAGCTTCAGCAGGCGGAGCTTCAGCAGGCGGAGCTTCAGCAGGCGGACTGGCCGCCTGCAGTGAACACTCTGGGACAGGAGAGGAGGCCACAGCAGCTATTCTGCTCAGTGAGAAGAATACCCCCTGCGGCCACCTGACCATTTGAGAAGTACTGAACTAGATTTAAATCCCAAAATCTAATTTTTTTACAACATTTATCACTAACCTATTAGTTTGAGTTTTCAATTTTATTAAATAACAAAGTGCATCTTGATTGTGTATCTAATTATGAAGGAGCTTCTATTTCTAGGGCAAAATGGACCAAAAGATTGATTAAGCTGGAAAGTCAAAACTTCTAGTTGTCTTTCAGATGGATAATATTGGGGTATATTCACATGCAACTGTTGCAAGTACTCAACAAGTTTGCAAGTGTTAACCAGAAAAATACTGAGAACAATCAAACTGAAGCTATCAAAAGCCTATTATCCAGGGCTGACATATATTCCAGAACTGAAACCTACAGCCTACAGTCAAGGGAAGGAGTTGAAATATCAAAGATGGCCCTAGACAAAGTAAAAAAAAAAAAAAAAAGGTTTTATGGGCTAATGAGATGAGAGTGGGTCTTAACAGAGCAGACAGATGGTTTATCCGCTGGATCAGTATCACCCACACAGTTCCACTATGTCTAATGAAGGTAGTGGTATGGAATGTTATTTTTAAAGATGAGCAAAACAATGCCTAAATCTACAAATAGAAATGTTCCTTATGTAATGGCACAAAAACATTATTCATCTTTCAAGAAAACTATTAATTTTATACAGTACAATGCTCCATCACATGCATCAAAGACCCGTCACTGTTTTTAAAAAGACAGCTGAAAATAAAATTAAGAAGGAAATAGCATAAAATAAAGAAAGAAAAAATGACTATATCTGCTGTGAAAGACCAGACCGGGAATACGGTATATCATCCTAAAAGGATTACAACACCTTTAAAGAAGTGTTGTAACTACTAATAATAAAAAGTTGTTGTGTGGTTTTCTGAGCATCAATAATTTAATATTAATATAATTATTGATGACGTTCGAGTTTAACCTGTTTATTAAAGATATAGGGGCACCAATCTCATAAATGAGATAATTTTAATTAAACCAGAGTTCGTCCACAGGGTTAAAACAAACTTCACAGCACACACTAAAATAGCACAGAAAACTTCTCGTTACTTAAGGGAATTTATTATTGAAATAGGTCGACCTTACAGATTACATTTCATTCATAATTTCCATCTATTCTAACACATGCAAAAATATAGAACAAAGTTAACGTCGAGGGAAGGGGGCGTGTGTGTGTGGCTGTGTGTGTGTGTGTGTGGGAGACAGCGAGCGAATGGGGGGGGGGGGTTTCAGCTCACCCCCTCAATGCGATAAATAACTTAAGCCTTATCAATTGGCGCGATCGGTTCACAAAGGGAGACAAAGGAAGACCGCGTGAAGATTCAACAAAGGCTAGTTTCATTATCGATGGTGGCTTGGACAAAGGAAACGGGGACGACACGCGCCGACCGCAGCGGACAATAAACAAACAAGGAAATAATACAATATAATATACTGCTTCTGGTTGCAACCAAAGTCAAATAATAAAACACAAAAAGCATGCACATTCAGGGTCGGTGTTCAGCGACAGACGACCAAGAATAACAGTGGTTAACAAGTTGACAGACTTATTTTAACCAACAGAAAACGGATATTAACCGTCAAGACCTCTCCTCTACCCAGACCCAGAAGATATAAATCAGTTTAATCCTACTTGGTGGGGGCAGCTCTCCACAGTCCACGACGAAGAACGTAGAAAGTGTCCAGTTTAAGGGACCGGTTTGCGCAAAACAGAGGTCAGAAAAGCGGACGTCCGACTTTAGGCGCTGAGGGACTAAGGGCCGATTTCAATAGAGCTCAGATGGCCAGCGGACTACCTGGTACAGGAAAGTCTGTTTGCTTGGCCGATTCACTTCAAAGTTTAAAAGGGAAGTTCTTCCTGGTCCAGCAGGTTTGAACACAAGAAGGGAAAATGCTAGCAGTGGATTAAAGCGTCTCCTAACAGGCACCGCTTGGGAACCAAAATACGAAGATTTCAATCTTCGCGCTGCTTTTATCAACTCTGTGATGTCATCACTGGCCACAGACCAATGAGTATGGGTCAAGGGCAGCGCAATGGGTGCTGGGAGATGCAGTTCGTTCAATGAAAGGATGCTGGGAGATCCAGTTCGTTCAGTGAAGGCCATAGCCTCAAAAGAAGTTTACAAGGCTTTACGCTCACTGGAGATAAACCCACAAAATAATGAAATTGAACAATTTTTGGATAAAATAACACTTCCTAAATTATCAGATAGTCAAGCGATGGCCCTGGATTTCCCACTAACAGCAGCTGAACTTCAGGAGGCCCTCCAAAGCATGCCCAATAAAAAGGCTCCAGGTTCAGATGGATTTCCAGCAGAGTTTTATAAAGAATTCTGGAAATGTTCTGGCACAAACACTTGCAGGAAACCAAGGAAAATGGCAGATTAATCCCAAATATGAATTCTTCCTACATTAGTCTTCTAAAAACCTTTTCCACCCCACAGCCCCGCCGCCGGGCACTATGAGTGAACGGAGGGTTAAATGTCCGAATTCAGTTGACCTTTGCTCACTGGTTAATGTTTAAACATAAGCATGTCCTATTATTATAAGCCTCAGTATCTCAGCTAAATACACATAAATCTTTTCTGTGACCTCCAAACTCAGAAAAAAACAGATAAATAAAAAAAATTTAAAAAGCAGTTAAAAAAGCAGTTGTGCTATTTTTACATGAACACATTCAATCGAACCTGTTGGTCACCCCGCCGAACAGAACCGAGGAAACTCTGCCTTCCCTGAAAGGCAGAATCTCACAGATTCTAAAGCTGCAAGTTTCATCATGCTACAAGCACATTTTAGCAAATGAGCAGCAAAATAAGCTCCAAAATACATGTAACATTTAAAAAACAAGAGCATAAATTCTTCTTTGTGCTGAAAAGAATAACCCAACGTGATATGACCATATCTCAAGAATAACTAAAATACCCAGTGTGCATTTAGAAAAGAAAAAGGAAAAAAAAAAACATTTTTTACATTTGATTTGAGGAGGCTCAACCTTGTCTGTCCTGCGTATTGTGAACATTCCCCATGCAAACATTTGCTTTGAACATTACCCATGCAAACATTTGCTTTATCCAATCTGCTTCAAAGTTCTGAGGTCAGCGTGATCAGGTGAGAGCAAGTGTGTACGATTCGGTTTTGATTGTTTTGTTTGCGTTCGATCAATGACGAAGCCCTGGTGATTATTTAGAATCTAGTTCATCAGAGGTTTGTGTTGAGGACTTTTCGTCAGAAGAGGAAAACCAAATTTTACCGGAGGAAGATAGGTATATCCCAACTAGCGTATGCTAGTGCACTTTGCTTTTGTTTCTCTGTCAGCCATTTTATATAGATGTTTTTTCTAATTGTGTTCTTAGATGTTTGTATATATACAATTTTTGTAGCTTTCTTTTTCACATCTTTGTGTGTGTGTGTGTGTGTAGGGAGATATATATTTGTGAATTTATGTGTAGATATGTGTAAAAAGATGTGTGTAAAAACATATTTGTGGGTTGTATTTGTAGGTTATATATGTATATTTTTTCCTAACTCTTTTTCTGTCATATTCTTTTAGTCACTGCAGCATTCATCTTTTGCTTACTCATCAACGCTTCACCATGCCCGAGTGAAGCAGACTGCTTGAACGTTATACAGAGAGACACAGCTGCATGAATATTTTACTATAGCAAACACAATAATGCTCCACTTGTGAAAGTGAATGTCAGGAAGTCATCAGCCCCAACCCAGAACAGCTGGGCCTAAGGAGCTTCCTGTCAGTTACTTTACTTTACCCTCAGTTTAAAAGAACCTTCCACTCACCTTCACTTCGTTCAGTCACCGTTTATCCACAGTCCAGAGCCCCTGATCCATCCCGACGTATCAGTCAATCCTCATCCAGAGTTCCAGACCAGTCATCCAGCCAAGACAGTCTTCCGTCCTAACATCAGTCATCAGGGTCATCAGGCTGACATCAGGGTCGCTGGCTCATCAACACCCTCCAGCAGCGACCGTTACCCACCTCCGAACACAGAATCTGCCTCCCAGACAAGTGGAACAGCTCCAATGGCAAGCCAGATGGTTTGCTAGCCACCATGGATATGAGCTTCGAGTGTCAGCCTTCTATGTATCCCTCCTCCGCTCGCATCTCCCTCCTGTCCTGGCAGGCACAAGAATGGCCGACATATCCCTGCCCTGAATAACCAGAGGTCCGTGCTCTGCAACGATTACATCCAGTTCATTGCAGAGCTACCGAAAACCTTTGTGCCACCCTGCAGCGAAGTGGATGCGGAGACAACTCCTTCACCTCCGCCAGAGTTCCAGACGCTAGCGGCTAAGCTAGCTTGGGGAGATTTGGCCTCACTTCCTGGAAGGGCTAGCCGGCTACATCAGGGACGAGATGGTCGGCAGGGAGGCTCCCAAATTCCTTGATGAGGTTAGTCTCGTCTAGCTCTTG
The DNA here is from genome assembly GCA_963556495.2 of Valencia hispanica. Taxonomy (NCBI): domain Eukaryota; kingdom Metazoa; phylum Chordata; class Actinopteri; order Cyprinodontiformes; family Valenciidae; genus Valencia; species Valencia hispanica. The sequence continues at coordinate 53,455,639 of OY747711.1, forward strand.
AGATCGACCGCCAAGTGATGAGCCGTCCCAGAACGCTGTCTCGTCTCCCACCGCTATGTCCTGCCTCGCTCCGCCGAGCCCAGCGCCACTGCAGGGCACTCTCACTCTAGCGAGCAAGAGGAGCCGAAGCAGCTTGGACATCTGTCCCCTAAAGAGCAGGATTGACGCTTCAGGGAGGGGCTCTGCCCCAACTGTGGATCGCTGCAACACCGCCGCCTCCAGTGCCTGCTCCGACCGGGAAACGACAAAGCCTCAGAGACACAGGGGGGTTTTACCTGGCCTGACAGGACCAGCTTGCTTCCTTCTTCCTGTCCAGCTCATCCACCGCAACCCACAGCACACAGAGTGCCCTGCTCGACAAAGTAGTGACGGAGAATTTCATCACTAACTAGCTAGCCACAAGACTTTGGACACCTCTGGAGACCCTTGGCCATTCAGTCTCCATGGTTTTCGTCGATGGGCACCCACTCTTTTCCCAGCAGACATCGCACCGTCAAGATCCGGCTGATATTGGTGACCACACAGAACTCATCCAGTTCCTTGTCATTTCTTCCAGTTCCATGCCGCTCATCTTGGTCTATCAATGGTTCCGGACACACAATATGCATATCTCCTGGTCCACGCAGCAGATACTCGCCTGGGACCCCGAGTGCCTGAGGCGGTGCTTCCGCCCTCCGTTGTCTGCTGTGCCCAAGACCACTCCAGCACCCGCCAGCAAAGAGATCCCTCCGCCCTACCGGGACCTGGGGGAAGTTTTCAGCAAGAGCCAAGCCGCCAAGCTACCACCCCATAGGTCCTATGACATGGCAATCAATCTCATGCCAGGGGCAGAGGCTCCATACAGCCGTCAGTTTCCCCTCTCGCCGGCTGAATCGGCCCAGATGGCGAGCTATATTGCCGAATTTCTGGACCAAGGATTCATCTGCCCATTAATTTCTCCAGCATCAGTCGGCTTCTTCTTCGCCAAGAAGAAAGAAGGGACACTGTGTCCCTGCATCGATTTCCAAGGGCTAAACCAGGTCACCATAAAGGATCGCCAACCGCTCCCTCTCCTGAACACCGTCTTGGACTCCCTCTCTCAAGCGACCACCTTCACCCGGCTCGATCTCCGGAACGCCTACAACCCAGTCCGCCTTCGTGAGGGGGATGAATGGTAGACAGTGTTTAGTACCCCCTCCGGGCACTGGGAGTACCTGGTCATGCCTTTGGGCCTCTGCAACAGCCCGGCTGTGTTCCAGCACCTGCTTAATGACATGCTGCGGGACATACTCGGACGATGGGTATTCGTATACCTGGTCTACTCCACGTCAAAGGTGGATCATGTCCGACACGTCGGAGCCGTCTTTGAGTGCCTCCTCCAGAACGACCTCTTCTGCAAGTGGGAGAAGTGCGCATTCCATCAGCGCTCCACCACCTTCCTAGGCTACGTCATATCGGCTGAGAGGGTAGCCATGGATCCCCAGAAGGTGGCATCAGTGAAGGAATGGCCGCTACCCCCCACCCTCAGACAGCTGCAGTCCTTCGTTGGCTTCGCCAATTTTTATAGGCGATTTATCATGAACTGCTGCACCATTGTAGCCCCGCTCACCAACCTCACCAAGGCCACCAACCAGCCGCACTCATTCAGCCTTCCCCCCGAAGCACGATAAGAGTTTGACCGGGTCATCCAGCTATTCACCTCGACTCCCAACCTGATCCAACCTGACCCAGCCAAAACCTTCACTGTTGAAGTGGATGCCTCTGAAGTCGGCGTCAGGCGATCCTTTCTCAACAAGGCCCAGACCAGAAGCTACACCCCTGCTGCTTCTTCTCCTGAAATTTAAACCTACGCAGCAGCGCAATGGGGTCGGGGACCATGAGCTTCTAGCGGTGAAGGGGTTCTGGAGGAGTGGCACCATGGGGACCGAGCCGTTCCTGATCTGGACAGACCACCAGAACCTCATCCACATCTGGAATGCCAAACAGCTGAACCCTCGTCAGGCTCGCTGGGTACATCTCTTCGAGCACTACAACTTTCACCACTCCTACCTGCCTGTTCTAAGAATCGGAAGGCTGATGATCTCTCCCGTCAGCACTCCCAGATCCCCACCCCGCTCCAGCCTGATGCCATCATCTCCCCCCACGGCATCCTGGCATCCCTTTAGTGGCTGCTGGAGTATTCCATTAGATTGACCTTGGTTCAGGAGCCGGCGCGTCCTGAGGCCCCACGAACCACCTCTACGCCCCGACCCATTGCAGCCAGGAGACTCTGCTCTGGGGTCACTCGTCGCCTATAGTCTGCCATGCAGGCACAGCCAGGACCCTCAACTTAATCCGTCATGCCCTGTGGTGGCCCACCATGGCACCGGACGTCAGCAGCTTTGTCAGCGCCTGCACCACCTGTACCAGGCCAAGTTCACCACGCAGCCACGATCCGGGCTCCTTTGTTCTCTACCAGTTCCGACATGTCCTTAGTCTCACATCGGAGTGGACTTCCCACCGCGGATGGCCTGAACACCATCGCCACCTTCGTGGACCGGTTCTCCAAGGCGGCCCCCCTTGTTGCCCTGCCTGGCCTGCCAACGGCCAAGAGGACCGCCGAGGTCGTCCTGGAGCATGTGATGCGCCTGCATGGGTTTCCCCAGGACATCGTCTCCACCCGTGGCTCCCAGTTATCCACAAAGTTCTGGAAAGCCTTCTGCTGACTCATTGGAGCAACTGCCAGCCTCTCATCCGATTCCACCAGGAGATCAATGGCCAAACTGAGAGGGCCAACCAGCAGGTGGAGAAATACCTCCGGTGCTTCATCTTGATACAACCCTCCACCTGGCCACGTGCACTGCTTTGGGCTGAGGTGTCCCTCAACCTCCAGGTCTCCTCCGCCACAGGGTTGTCACCCTTCGAAGTCTGCAACGGCTACCAACCATCCATCTTTTCTTATCGGGAGGTGGAGGTGCTGGCGGCACAGCAACTGATCCACCGTGCCAAAGCTGCGTGGATCCGGGCCCGGGTCTCCATCAAATAGGCCAACACCGGTTACGTGGAACAGCATCGCCGACGTCCTCGGTCCGGGCCAACCTTTCAGCCGGGGGACCTGGTCCTGCTCTCCATCCGGCATCTCAAGCTGCCGACCAACTGCTGGAAGCTGACCCCCCACTTCATCGGTCCTTAACCAGTCCTCCACAGCAATAACTTGGTAACTCACCATCTCCGCCCTCCAGCATCCCTTAAGATCCATCCGGTGTTCCACTGCTCCCTCCTAAAACCTCACGTCACCTCTGTCTCGGCCTGCGGCTCGTCCGCCCCCCCTCGCTTCATCGACTGGTATCTGGTAGACTGGCAGGGGTACGGTACGGAGAAACATTCCTGGGTGCCGTCTCATCACGTCCTTGATCCTTCCCTCGTCTCGGACTTTCATCGCCTTCATCTGGGTCATCCAAGCCTTTCAGGAGCTAGGCCTGGGGGGGGTTCTGGGCCTGAGGAGCTTCCTGTTCATTACTCAGCTTTCCCCTCAGTTTAAAAGACCCTTCCACTCACCTTCACTTCCCTCAGTCATCGTTCATCCACGGTCCAAAGCCCCTGATCCATCTCGACGTATCAGTCAATCCTCAGTGTCTCATCCAGCCTGACCAGAGTTCCAGACCAATCATCCAGCCAAGACAGTCTTTCCTCCTAACACCCCTCCACCTGCCAGCTCCACGACCCATCCGCTGCTCCCAGCCACAGCCTGTGAAAGGACACTTTTTTTAAGACAGCTGGCTAATATAGCCAAATCTATGACAAAAAAAAAAAAAAAAAAAATATATATATATATATCATACGCGTTAATTTGTAAACATTGTGTTTGTATATTGTTCTCACTGTAACACATACTGTAGCTGCCTAATAATTAAATGCACAAATAAATATTCCCCAAAACTTATTTTTAACTTCTTAAACATTCTGATTTGGGGTTTATTATTTATTTTGGGTTGACTGAGAGAACTGAAATTTTTCAATAATAAAGTGACTAAAGTGAATCCGCAATACACTTTGCCAAGTAATTATGCTACAGTGTATGTATGCATTGCGCAAATGCATTGGCATGTTGCCTCTTCCTGCACTCTGTCTAGGGTTGCCACACTCATCCCAGTTTGTCTGTGTATTGGCAGCTGTCCCATAAATGTATCAAAACCAAAGAAGGTGATATGATATGCGCTTTTCCTGTCAACACAAATGTCAAGGTGAACTGGTGCTTGTACTTAAATACAAGTCCCATAACCCCGGAGCACATGCATCCTGTGTCAGCTGCAAAGATAAAAGAAAGACTCTTGACCGCATAGGGCATTGTTTAAATATCTCTGACTCAGAAAAGGAGAGCCCCTGACAGAATGAACAACCTCTCAGCATTTAAAATTGTAGAACATGAGATGTAGTTGAAAACAGATTATTTTATTTTCAACATATTTCTGAATTTCTGTGGGTTTTCTTTGAAAAACAGCCTACTTGTCACTTTAACAATCAACAGCCAAATAAACAAAGGATAATAAAACATTTATTAAACACCACTTTGCTAAATATATTCACTTGCCTATCCAGATCATTGTATCCAGGTATTCCAAACACTTCAATGGCTACAGTTGTAAACAAATATGCATGCATACTACCTCTACAAACATATGTGAAAGTGGGGCCATTCACAGGAGCCCACTGGTCTCCAGCATGGTGCCATGATAAGATATTACATGCACAATAAATGCAGTTGAATAAAATTATTCCTAATAACTATTCAACAAGCAACGATTATAATGAAGTAAAGTGAATGAATATGGCAGACACTTTACCACAAAGTGGACCTTCAAGCTTCATGTGGCTCAAGAAAAATGTCGAGAGATTCCTGGAATTGGTTTCCATGGCTGAATAGCTGCTTCCAAGCCTTTAATCCCCAACTCCAAAGCAAAGCACTGTATGCAGTGGTGTAAAGTACACTGCCACTGGACTACAGCCCTGTAGAGATGTATTTGCTGGAGTTAAGAATCATACCTCTCTGTCTGGAAATACAATAGATGAGTCATAAGAAAGAAACATGGTTGAGTACATTGTGTCAACTGTCAAGTTGTGTTCAGAGAAGATTTCTGTGTGGGGCTATTTTTCAGGAGACGGCGAGAGAGGGACGCCAGCAAGGAGCAGTCACAACAACAATGTCAACCCTTTCCTGCAGCAGCAGCAGAAACTCTGGCGCTTCATGCTGGTGTTACGGACCCAAGCATTTTCATCTTAACTGGTTTCCAACTTCCGTTAGCATCAGTGGTTGCTGTCAGCCACCACAGATGTCATCCCGAAGGACACAACTTAGCTGCCCTTGTTGGTGCAGTTCTCTTAAGATAACAATCAAATATAAGCAGACTGAACATCTGACTTTATTAAAATGTGTTAGAAATGTTTCTTCCAGGAATTAGGAATTAGTAATTAGGAGGCATCAGCTGGAACCTCAGTGGAAGGCGGACCACCCACCACAGTGTCTCAAATAAATACTAAAATAAAGGTATGTATCTGATATCAGCATTTGTATTCTCGGTTAACACACATATAGAAAGGCTATAAAAGTTCAGATAAAAATAGAACACATGACACCAAGAGAAACTCCTAGTTCAGAACCGCGGCTCCTCTGGAAAAGGAACTCTGGAGCAGTGATTAAACCGATAGACTTGCAATGTGCTGTAACCTTCCCACCTTACCTGTATAACTCATGCAGCACTCTGTCAGCTGGCTCAGACAACAACTTAATCTCAGATTAACTTTTTACCACTGTTGACACAGAGTGTAGGGAAGTCTAAAATATTCTGTATTGTTTGGCTCAGGCTGGTTTAGTGCTTCAAATCAAAGATGGCAGACACAGCATCTGGTCTAATGGTTTTCAAAGACCTAAAGTAGTCCATGTTTAGCCTTGCAAGCCATCCTATATGTATAAATATATAGTATATAGTATATACAGTGGCTTGCAAAAGTATTCGGCCCCCTTGAACTTTTCCACATTTTGTCACATTACAGCCACAAACATGAATCAGTTTTATTGGAATTCCACGTGAAAGACCAAAACAAAGTGGTGTACACGTGAGAAGTGGAACAAAAATCAACATGATTCCAAACATTTTTTGCAAATAAATAACTGAAAAGAGGGGTGTGCGTAATTATTCAGCCCCCTGAGTCAATACTTTGCAGAACCACCTTTTGCTTTAATTCCAGCTGCCAGTCTTTTAGGGTATGTCTCTACCAGCTTTGCACATCTAGAGACTGAAATTCTTGCCCATTCTTCTTTGGAAAACAGCTCCAGCTCAGTCAGATTAGATGGACAGCGTTTGTGAACAGCAGTTTTCAGATCTTGCCACAGATTCTCGATTGGATTTAGATCTGGACTTTGACTGGGCCATTCTAACACATGGATATGTTTTGTTTTAAACCATTCCATTGTTGCCCTGGCTTTATGTTTAGGGTCATTGTCCTGCTGGAAGGTGAACCTCCGCCCCAGTCTCAAGTCTTTAGCAGACTCCAAGAGGTTTTCTTCCAAGATTGCCCTGTATTTGGCTCCATCCATCTTCCCATCAACTCTGACCAGCTTCCCTGTCCCTGCTGAAGAGAAGCACCCCCATAGCATGATGCTGCCACCACCATATTTGACAGTGGGGATGGTGTGTTCAGACTGATGTGCAGTGTTAGTTTTCCGCCACACATAGCGTTTTGCATTATGGGCAAAAAGTTCCATTTTGGTCTCATCTGACCAGAGCACCTTCTTCCACATGTTTGTTGTGTCCCCCACATGGCTTGTGGCAAACTGCAAACGGGACTTCTTATCATTTTCTTTTAACAATGGCTTTCTTCTTGCCACTCTTCCATAAAGGCCAACTTTGTGCAGTGCACCACTAATAGTTGTCCTATGGACAGATTCCCCCACCTGAGCTGTAGATCTCTGCAGCTCATCCAGAGTCACCATGGGCCTCTTGGCTGCATTTCTGATCAGCGCTCTCCTTGTTCGGCCTGTGAGTTTAGGTGGACGGCCTTGTCTTGGTAGGTTTACAGTTGTGCCATACTCCTTCAATTTCTGAATGATCGCTTGAACAGCGCTCTGTGGGATGTTCAAGGCTTGGGAAATCTTTTTGTAGCCTAAGCCTGCTTTAAAATTCTCAATAACTTTATCCCTGACCTGTCTGGTGTGTTCTTTGGACTTCATGTTGTTGTTGCTCCCAACATTCTCTTAGACAACCTCTGAGGCCGTCACAGGGCAGCTGTATTTGTACTGACATTAGATTACACACAGGTGCCTCTATTTAGTCATTAGCACTCATCAGGCAATGTCTATGGGCAACTGACTGCACTCAGACCAAAGGGGGCTGAATAATTACGCACACCCCACTTTTCAGTTATTCATTTGTAAAAAATGTTTGGAATCACGTATGATTTTTGTTCCACTTCTCACATGTACACCACTTTGTATTGGTCTTTCACGTGGAATTCCAATAAAACTGATTCATGTTTGTGGCTGTAATGTGACAAAATGTGGAAAAGTTCAAGGGGGACGAATACTTTTGCAAGCCACTGTATATATTTTTTCTTTGATGCCATATTGTGTATGTGTTTTCTTCTTGATAAATCTGCAAAAATCTAGAGTTAATTAATTAATTTTGGATATAGTATAGGTGGCCATTCAGTAAAACCAAAGAGAGTTTTGTTACACCTTTCAGGAGTTGGAAAAAAATGAAATCCGGAAAAATGTAATTCACATAATTCACAAAGCTCAAGAAATCTAGAAAAATTACCTAAAATGCTTCACTAAATATCGTTAAGCTACAGAATGTAACTGTTTATTTGGTTTTGTTCTCGTGTTTTTCTGAAATCTTACTGTTTGTTTCGTAATTTCTGCTGCTTAATGCAGAATTTTGATTTGAATTTTGATTTGCTGGTTTTTCATTCAAGATAATGAAAGTGTAAAGAGTGAACCTGTGTGTGAACTTTCAATGCACATGCCACAAATTGTTGTTTGTTCACATAGATCCAGTATATGCGCTCACATCAGTCTCACAGCTCACTCAAGTTGGTGGCACAAGTATAACGCCATATACCTAAGATGTACAATACCAAAGAAATAACACTTTACTTTTAGACTGCCAATAATGTGCCTCACATATGTTTGCAGGTGTTACATAATCTTATGTTACCTATCGCCTACATTAGGCAACATTAGGGAATTTCAGCTAAAGTAAACTTTACCTAAAATAATTTGCTTAAATATTTATTAAACAAAAATACTTATATTACCTCTTTTAGGAGATAGATGTCTGATGTTTTGGGGGGAGGGGGGAGTTCTAAAAAGCTATTGGTTTTTATTAATTACACATTCTCACTTATCTGAAAAACCTGAATCTTATTTTGACTGTTATTCTATTCCATTAATCAACTAAACAACAAAAGGCTGCACAGCAGGAGTGTGGGCAGCAAAGAACTATAAGTATGGCAACTAATTACAGTATTCTGAGAACACAGTGATCTAGTTGTGCCTCAGTAAAGCTATCACTCTGACAGCTGCTTTGGTATTTGTGGCCCTCAGTCAAGGGTTTATATTTTGGGGGACTGAGACAGCTGCATTTTCCTGAATAGCACAATCCACAGTACACAAATTGCTTTCATGTCTAAACAGTGTGCATTTGAAATTAAGTATACAAACTAATTTTTTTTAGACTGGACAAAGCACGTGGCAAAACAGTCAATATCTAGAGTAGTTTTATAAAACTTAGATAACCGCTGCTGAAGACAAGGGATGAGACAATTATCTATTATAATTTCCTATGGTTAGAATAGAATAGAATAGAATAGAATAGAATAGAATAGAATAGAATAGAATAGAATAGAACAGAACATCCTTTATTGTTCCACAGAGGGGAGATTCAGGTCTAACAGCAGCAAAGTGGAAGGCAATCAAAGCATGTAGATTCACACGAGAATATAAAAAACAGAATAACAAAATAATATATTTTTGAGGGTTTTCGAGCATGAGCCGCATATGCTAATGTACTAGCATATGATTCAAGCATATGATTTCAATATAAGCCTCAAGCATATTCTACAAAATAAAATCCTTCTGATTTCCCATAGTAGATCATTACAGCTTAGGGCTTTACACTACTCCTGAAATAAATGTTACATAAAGTTTAATGTCACTCAACATGCTAGTGATAGCCAACATACTAATGATAACATCTGAGCTAAAATTATAATTTCAGTTAATCTTGACACAAAAGCTTAATTTATCTTAAAGGGGACGGGTATGCTGAGGTTTGGAAGACTGAATTGCAAAGCTAGTTTTAGTTCTCCCAAACTCAAATGCAGACACAGACACTTCATGGTTGGACTAAACAAGACTAAAACAAGGAAGACCATGGACCTGGATGGAACGCTGTCCTCAATCCTGACAGTAGAAACGGCAGACATTGAGCCACAGTGCTTCAAATGGGAACTACCTGTGTCTATCATCAAGGCATCAAAGTGTTTCTATAAACACATGCAGCACACAACAGCATACAAACTGAAATTCACACACTGCACTGAAATGCACTCAAAAACTAAATAATGCTGTTTAAAGGGCCCATTTGGGTCCAACAAAAGTGAGTTTTTTGTTTTTGTTTTACTATTTGAATTAAAAATATAAATATTTTTGTGGGCTGCACAGTGGTAGCACTGTTGCCTTGCAGCAAGACGGTCCGGGTTTGGTCTTTCTGCATGGAGTTTGCATGTTGTCCCTGTGCATGCGTGGGTTCTCTCCAGGTACTCCGGCTTCCTCCCACAGTTCAAAAACATGACTGTTAGGTGAATTGGTTTCTCTAAATTGCCCTTAGATATGAGTGTGTGCGTGCATGGTTGTATGTCTCTGTGTTGCTCTGCGATGGACTAGCAACCTGTGCAGGGTGTACCCCGCCTCACGGCCCGTGACTGCTGGAGATAGGCACCAGCCCCCCCCCCCCGCAAACCTGCATATGATGGACAGGTACAGATAATGGATGGATGGAATATTTTTTGTATTTGGCAAAAGCAGTCCTTATTAGATTAAACTGTTATCATTTCTATTGGGTATTTGTAGCAAGGAAGATGTAAAATTAGACATTTTTCTTTACACCAAAAACAGTTGATAGAAACAAGGGGCAAACTCTGCCGGGCAAATGTAAAGGCAATGTGGAAGTGACAAATCTTGCAGTTCCCCTCTCATCCACTAGGGGCTAGCTCCAGAAAGGAGCAATTTCTCATTGACTCCCATTTTAAAAATGCTAACTTCACAGCAGAAATAAACATGATTACAACCTGGTTCAAAAGATAATTTTAGGTTTAACAGGTCAAGTTTACTCAATCAATTTAGATGTAATTTAAGCTTGAAATGATTAATTATAAGGGGCGTGTCCTTTTGATTGACAGGTCTCAGGAGAGCCATCAGCGCTAGCAGCAGCTTGCCCCCCCCAGGCAGAGATGTAGCAGAGTTGCTCAACCGCGGTTTTTTGGCTAAAAGCGCCCACCAACCTCCGTTAACTTCGGTTAGCTCTGGGTTAGCTCAGTTAGCTTGTAGCTACATTGGCTCAGAGTTTGATGGATGTCAATCATCCACCCCCACCCTCTAAGCTCCACCTCTTTGCCAATTTTTGGTATTTTCTGGACGTGACGATATGTGTTACGCGGCCAAGATGGCAGTGGTGGGAACCGCCCGTTGGGCTACAATTCAGCTCTTAAGAAACCTACGGGTGACGACATGGAGTCTCCGACCACCTATATATACAGTCTATAGGGAGAATAGAATGAGGCTGAGGGGCGCTGTGGCAAAACGTAGATAATCTGTTGTTCCTTCAACCCCAGCAATCTCACTCTGAACTTTTCATTAAACTTGAGAGCTCTGTACACTGTTGTTACCACATCAGATGGAGTACCTTAATGTTATGAAACATGGTAATTAGGGTCTTTTTCAACCAAACTGGTTCCAGTGCTAGTTTGGAGCCATGCCGGGGCTTAACCTAGCAGTAACTCCTTGCTGGGCCAGAGTGGGGCTTGCAAAGAACCGCTTTCACTACCACCCAAATGGTGAGACAACCAAGGTGTGAGGGTGGATTACAAAAGCTTAACGTGAGGCAAAACACACAAACGCTATTTTCATTCATAATATATGTATGCACACAGGTTTACAAATCCAGAGCATAGTATTAGTTATTAATTTATAGACCCCAACAAATTAATAGTCGTGCTGAGACCTGTGCACTGGATTTTCACTCACTCTCTCTCCCACTCTTTTCTCTGCATACAATTTCTGGACTAAGACTCATAGTTTGTCCAACCACTGGACAACTAGCAAAGCTCCATGCTTCTTTGTCTAGCCCTAAAAACTAGGCTTAACATGTGCCCCCTTTGTAACCCTGGTGGGAGGCCACTGTCCCTTCCTTTAGCTTCAAAGGCTCAGCCACACACATACACACAGACACACTCACATGTCCTCTTCCCCTCCTTCATCAGCACATGCTGAACTGCGAGCTTGTTGCTTCATTGTTGTTTTCTGATGTTTTATCATTATTAGACCTGAGCAGGGAAAGTGCTATGAAGGCCCACTGTAACAGTACTGCTCATCATTCTTCTGCCAAATGAATTGGCTTTTTGGAGGCCTAAATATATACACAAACTTATATACACAGACTACACACCAAAATATGAAAGTGTTCATAACTCCAATGCAGAAAGTCACAGAAGCATGAAGCTGCTGTATTGGATCATCATCCAAAACCCTAACAAAGCCCCATGGTCAAATGCTGACATCACTGAAGCCCCACCCCATGATAACAGGAGGAGCAATGTTTTGCTTTAAAAAGGTCCATATTTTACTGCGATGGACCGGCGACCTGTCCAGGGTGTACCCCACATCTCGCCCCATGACTGCTGGAGATAGGCACCAGCTCCCCCGCAACCCTGCATAGGATGGACAGGTACAGAAAATGGATGGATGGATGGATGGGTCCATATATTACACCCTTGACCAAATCAACATGAAACTCTATGCTGAGCTACAAATTAGGGCTGCTCAAGCACCGATAAAACAATCAGATTTTTAGAGAATCTTACTTGTAGGGATGTAAGAAAATATTGATATGCCGATATACGTGATATTTTATGTCCCGATATTGTATCGCTATTCAAAAACAAAGTAGCGATTTTTATTTTCAGAATTTCAATGGTACCATTAATGATGACAGTAATTTTTGAAGTAAAATTAAAAGTATGACTGCCGATTGGTGGCTGTATTCACCTTCTGCGTTCCAGTGAATGAACTAGATCTAGTAATAAAACTGGATGTGTTAAGTATGAAACAGGCTGGAGTGTTTGGAATGCTGTGAGAGTTTTTCTACAGTTAAGTTTTAAAAATCACAATATATAGTCTTACTCATAGTATCACACTATATCTCAACTATCGTATCATCCCCCCGTATTGTGATACACATCGTATCACCAGATTCTTACCAATACACATCCCTACTTACTTTTTTCATTATGCAAATATGCTTATTACATAAGCATAATCACTAAGCAATAAATTGTGGCAGAGAAAAGGTACAATAGTAACAGTAACAATATAATAAACGAAAGATACCTAAAGCTGTACAATTGCAGAGAGATGTCCCATTAATATATATCACAACTTATTTCTCTTATAGTTGAGCTGTTTAGTGAGAAAGTAAAAATATGTGATTGGCTGAATGCTTTAGCCATACCTGGAGGACAAAGGCAGCTTTGGGGAGCATCTCGCACCACCCGTGTCTTTTGCAGCTGTGCTGCCAGCTTCTGCAGAGAAAAGGAAGAAAAGGTAGAAGTCAGTCAGAATATATATTCTGTTATACCCAACAGTGAAGATTTCCTTTTTCCAAATTCAAAGTTAATAATAAATAAAATACATGTCTTATGCCATAAAAAGCTGATACTGTATGCAGGTTGGTTTTGAATAGCTTTTCCCCCCCTAATAAATTAAATAATTAAATACAATTTTAATTTGAAACCCTTACCTGATATTAAAGTGCAACTCACCCCCAAATCAACTTTTTTTTGCTGATAAACTGTATTAATGAGTGTCTAATAGTGCTGTCTACATGTCTTGTCATTATTTTTGGTATTTTAGTAAAAATATAAATTTTCTACCAAAAACTGTCAGTGGAGTGCCCTCTACAGTTTAAAACTTTATACTGCACTGGAATTTGAGTGGGACATTGCTACTGTCTCTGACACTATAGCTGAGGTCAGCCATACTGCTGCTGAGCCTGGTCCGCCAGGCAACACCTCCTTTTGCCGCGTTTTTCAAACCGGAAATGTAAGTGGAGTAAGATGGGGAAGGGGGTTGAGTTGCTCTTTAAAATTAGGCCCAAGTAGCCAAATCTTTACAAAGGCCTATTGTAATTTGAATGTTTATTATTCTTCCCGAAAATGAACAGGTGTTTAAACATATACGAGAATGAACCAAATTTTGCACGCACATCAGTTGTGTGTGAAATGTACATGTTTTAAGGGTAGGACATGCATGTTGCACTTGATACTGCTGTCCCTCCACCTTTACCTGCTTAAGCCACAGAAAGGAAATAGACGGCAAAAACGGGCAAGTCAGAAAAAGATGTGATATTTATGTAGAAGTGTATCCTGGCCACGCACACCTTGGCTTGTGACGAGATAAAAATTCTGTAAATGTTGTATGAGGGTTTAATTTTGTAGTGCATGTGGCAACACTTAGAAACAGTGAACAATCAAGAGGAATGTGGTACATCCTGTGTTCCTTATGTGAAGAAGCTGTGACCATTCTATGAACGAAGATCTATGTGGGAGGAGTTTCATGGAAACTCAACTTTCAATAAAGACTCGCTGTTAAAATATATAATTGTTGTTTGTTGTTCTTATTGCTCCTTTGTACAGAAATGAACGAGCACGCGGGAAGGTGAAATGAGAGCTCAGAGAGCCCAGGGTCATAAATGAAATGTGTGTCTGTTCCTTTAAGATAGGCTTCAAATTAGAGTAAAAAACACCTTTCCAACACTTGCGACCGCCCACAGGAAGGTGAGGGCCAGAGAGAGGAAAGTGCACCTTGCCTGATGGAAGCTAAACGTTAGCAACTCCACAACATGGCAGAACACGGTCGGGCTTGTGTTATTTGTGGACATAGACATCAGCATTGCATTTTTTACCTAAAAAAGAGGAGCTGAGGAAGAAACTGTTGAAATTTGTCTTGGAATACCGGCAAGTAAGTTAAGTTAGTTATTTGTTTGAAGGCAGAATAAGAGTTGCATTGCTTTTAGTCAATCAGAGGCGAGACATTTGCCTATATAATGAATATTATTGAGATGGACTCATAATCCTGATGTTTCCCCACACCCACTCCTCCAGCCAGCTGCAACCTCCTGAAACAGGACAGAGAAAGGATTTTTTTTCCACTCACAAGGCATTCATTCAAACTAGAGACCACAGCAAATTTATTGAAAAGACGAGTGAATGAGACGTTTAAAGGATATTTGTATTCTATTATATACTATACTAATATCCTTTATGGAAGTGTGTAGGTCTGAGAAACCCAGCAGATTCATTGATTTGCAACATTCAGTCCTCCAGGACGAGCATGTAGCAACAGTGGACTGTTCCTTGCATTGTGTCTATGACTTTGCAGCAATCCCTCATACCAAGCCAGCATGTAGCGGCAGTCGAGAGGAAAAACCTCCAGCAGAACCTGACTCAATGTAAGCAGCCATCTGCCACAACCGACTTTGTTTGTTTGGTTGGTTTGAGAATACAGAGTTTATATACAAAAAAGAAATAGAAGCACTAATCCAGAAGTAATTCCTATGTTACAGAAAGGTACCAAGTTAGTGGTTATATACAGTGGACCAAAACATATTTGGCAGCCACCGATTGTGCAAGTTTTTCCACTTAGAAAGATGAGAGAGGTCTGTGACTTTTATCATAGGTACACTTCAACTGTGAGAGACAGGATGTAAAATAAAAATCCAGGAAATCAAATTGTATGATTTTTAAGAATTTATTTGTATAATGGTGCAGAAAATAAGTATTTAGCACCTACAAAAAGGAATACATTCTGGCCCTCACAGACCTGTTATTTCTTCTTTAGGATCTTCAATCCTCAACTCGCTACATGTATTAATTGCACCTGTTTGAACTCGTTATCTGTAGAAAAGACACCTGTCCACACCCAACAGTCAAACTTCAACTTCCACCATAGCCAAGACCAGAGAGCTGATCAAGGACATCAGGGACAAGATTGTACACCTGCACAAGACTGGGATGAGCCAATCTACAATAGGCAAGCAGCTTGGTGAGAAGAGATCAACTGTTGGAGCATCCATCCATCCATTTTCAGTACCCATCCATCCTATTCAGGGTTGCGGGGGGGTCTGGTGCCTATCTCCAGCAGTCACAGGGCGAGAGGTGGGGTGCACCCTGGACAGGTCGCCAGTCCAAATGGTATGGAAAATTGTAGAAGCAATTCTAAGAAAATTGAATAAACACAAGATCACTGATCTCCCGTATATACAGTTGTGGCCAAAAGTTTTGATAATGACACAAAAATTAGTTTTCACAAAGTTTGCACTTTATACGTTTCAAAGGCTTTTATTGACAATTACATGACATTTATGCAAAGAGTCAGTATTTGGTGTGTTGGCCCTTCTTTTTCAGGACCTCTGCAATTCGACTGGGCATGCTCTCAATCAACTTCTGGGCCAAATCCTGACTGATAGCAACCCATTCTTTCATAATCACTTCTTGGAGTTTGTCAGAATTAGTGGGGTTTTTTTTGTCCACCCGCCTCTTGAGGACTGACCACAAGTTCTCAATGGGATTAAGATCTGGGGAGTTTCCAGGCCATGGACCCAAAATGTCAACGTTTTGGTCCCCGAGCCACTTAGTTATCACTTTTGCCTTATGGCACGGTGCTCCATCGTGCTGGAAAATGCATTGTTCTTTACCAAACTGTTGTTGGATTGTTGGAAGAAGTTGCTGTTGGAGGGTGCTTTGGTACCATTCTTTATTCATGGCTGTGTTTTTGGGCAAAATTGTAAGTGAGCCCACTCCCTTGGATGAGAAGCAACCCCACACATGAATGGTCTCAGGATGCTTTACTGTTGGCATGAGACAGGACTGATGGTAGCGCTCACCTTTTCTTCTCTGGACAAGCCTTTTTCCAGATGCCCCAAACAATCGGTAAGAGGCTTCATCGGAGAATATGACTTTGCCCCAGTCCTCAGCAGTCCATTCACCAAACTTTCTGCAGAAGATCAATCTCTCCCTGATGTTTTTTTTGGAGAGAAGTGGCTTCTTTGCTGCCCTTCTTGACACCAGGCCATATTCCAAAAGTCTTTGCCTCACTGTGCATGCAGATGCGCTCACACCTGCCTGCTGCCATTCCTGAGCAAGCTCTGCACTGGTGGCACTCCGATCCCGCAGCTGAATCCTCTTTAAGAGACGATCCTGGCGCTTGCTGGACTTTCTTGGATGCCCTGAAGCCTTCTTAACAAGAATTGAACCTCTTTCCTTGAAGTTCTTGATAATCCTATAAATTTTTGATTTAGGTGCAATTTTAGTAGCCACAATATCTTTGCCTGTGAAGCCATTTTTATGCAACGCAATGATGGCTGCACGCGTTTCTTTGCAGGTCACCATGGTTAACAATGGAAGAACAATGATTTCAAGCATCACCCTCCTTTTAACATGTCAAGTCTACAATTCCATCCCAATCAGCCTGACATAATGATCTCCAGCCTTGTGCTCGTCAACATTCTCACCTGAGTTAACAAGACGATTACTGAAATGATCTCAGCAGGTCCTTTAATGACAGCAATGAAATGCAGTGGAATTTTCATGGCAAAGAAGGACTATGCAATTCATCTGATCCCTGTTCATAACATTCTGGAGTATATGCAAATTGCTATTTTAAAAACTTAAGAGGCAACTTTTCCAATTTCCAATATTTATGTAATTCTCAAAACCTTTGGCCACGACTGTATAGCTAATGACCATACCCGTGCCTATTATGGGCAATGGACACTAACCGCTGGCAATTTAAATACAATGTTGCTCTCTGATATTGAATACGAATGGGTTTTTTAGGACATAATCAGACCATGGGAATGTCTGTCTGTTAAATTTGGGAATCACTAAGAGCCCATCTCAGGGGCCAAATTAAATTGTATGGTGCCTGTGTAAAAAAAAAAAAAAAAAAAAAAAAAAGAGACAAGTGATAAGCTCTTAAAGTGTTAAAGGACATGTACGTAGAAGATGAATTCCGGATTCTCACTTCTTTAGATACAAAATTGCAAAGTTGAAGGTATCATTATCAGTAAGTCACTTTCCCTCATAGCCACCTGAGTTAAACCACACTCTAAAGGGGTCTTTGGTAAAATCTATACTGCACTGAATACTTATATGTGACCTCTGCTTCCTGTGTGACTGTGGAAAGAGGAAGTGGGTATAGTCATCAGTAACCAGTTTGACATGTGCTGTGATCTCTCCTTATCTTTCGCCTTGACACCAGCCTTTTAATGCTTCTTTCTAATTTATTTTATTTACCCAGCTTCTGGAGTTACCTTTTTAGACCAGACTACTTTTTGAATTTACTTTCAACTTAAGGACTGTGGGAAAACAAGATGCAATTTTGCTCAGCTTAGGGCTTTGACAAACGGCTACAGAGAATGGATGCTACTGAGATGAAGAAGCTAATGTTTACTTCCACATTCACTTGTCTTAAACTGAATGTGGAATTAAACAATGGATAGGGAAATGAGACAACTTTTACTATGATTGCCAACAGTGAGAAAAAAACTAGCAGCACTGTTTCAATCAACGTTCGGTCCAGCAGTCTCGGAATAAAGCCACAGGACAACACTACTTCCTCAGCCCAAACAAGGAGGTTAAGTGGAAGAACACCACATTCTTCTTCACATTTGGATCATGAATGGCCTGCTTTACGACTAAAAAATGCTTCAATCTCTGCTCCAAATAACAAAAAACAGAATAAATTTCCAGCCAAAAACAAAGAACAGCACTTCGTGTGGGATAATTAACATTACTGGAGTCCTGCTCAAAAACAGATTCACAACTCTTGGTCCACTGTCTGTGTCTTCAAAGGAGGAACCAGCCCGAAGCATCAGTGAAGGTCGGCAGATGGAGTCTAGTTGCCAGAAGCGTTCTCACAAGAAGGAGAAAACCAAAGATACTAATTAACCATGATGGCACAATAAATGGTATGGAAAACTTCTGCATTAAGAATAACACCAGTGTTATCAGCTGCACTCAAAATACGGTAAGACATTTAAAATAAAATCTTGACAATCATAAACAAACATCCGAAACTGGAAAAGCTGGCTAATCTCACAGGATCTATTGATGTAGCCAGAAAGCAGTTAGAAATACTGAAAGGTGATTTCTCTGAGCTGCGGCAAAGGTTTAGGCTATCTTTAGGGTTTTCTCACTCCTGTAATCAACCTTTTACTTTCTTTGACATAGAACATACTTTTACATCAGTTCTTCTGTTCTTTTCTGTGTATCTGCTCTGTCTTCTCAAACCTCCAGTCGGTAGTGGCAGATGGCCACTTGTACTGAGCCAGGTTCTGGTTATGCTGGAGGTTTCTTGTTCCTGTTACAGGGGAGGTTTTTCTATCCACTGTCACTACATGCTTGCTCAGTATGAAAGATCACTGTGAAGTCAACAACACAACGCAAGCGACTGTCTACTGTTGCTGCATGTTTGTCAAGGAAGAGTGAATGCTGCAAGTCGATGTCGGTGCAATTTGCTGGGATTCCTGAGATAGAAAACTTTTAAACTGATTAGAATAATGAACTGAAAGATTAAATATAATGAATGTATGAGTGAATTAAAATTACTTGTAATGTGCCTTGAGATGACGTGTTGTGAACTGGCGCTATATAAGTAAAATGAATTGAAAACTGAATTGAATTGAATCTTTATCAGCGGACCCCTCCCTACAGGCAGTGATGATAGATTCAGCAGACTCCGAGTGCTTAGTAAATGGCTTAAAAATACCTGCACTGACAGCCCAATAACATTTATTAAGAATTTTAAGCTATTCTCTGTTGCAAAACATATCTTCAGAGAAAATGAACGTTCTCTAAACATAGCTGGATTAAGACTTCTGACCTCCGACATGTTCTGTTATCTCAACCAAGAACACAAGACACCCGATGTTCCAATTTAACTGATAAAGTCCACAAGGACTGACCCTGAAACACAGTCCACAGAAATTACGAAAGAATAGGTGCTTCCTGCTTCTCGAATCCCCACAACAGCAAAAAACAGGGATGCACTGCAAATCTCAACATCTTCCTCATCATTACCAAATTACTTTCCCTTTAAAACAACTAGGCTAAATGAGGAGGGTGTTTTAAAAGTTGCATGGGGGCGCTGTAGAGCTATTTCTGTTGCAACTTTTGCGAAACTCCTAAAATGTGTAAATTTCACGCACGACAGACGTGTCTGCAAAAACTGTGAGTTTTCATCTATGCTTAGGCCTCCAAAGATCCACATCATTTCTGAAAAGAATAATAAACAGAAAAGTTACAATAGGCCTTTGCAGCGCTACTGCTGTTTGGGTCTAATAAAACCTATTTATGGGGACAGTTGGTAATGTGTAGAGAGGATGAAATGGGGAAGTATAGCTACTGGTGAAAACGTACTTCAATCATGGGGAACAACACCATGATTGTTGATGTGGTTCCACAAATTTCTTTCAGCACCATCGCATCCTGATCCAAACTGTACTTAAGTCTATGAACCTTATTCAGTCTTTCTGGCTGCAAACCAGAACAAATCTAGTAAGTCGAAATTTGAAAAACAACATATACTTAATTTTAAAAAAACACAATTTTCTGGTTTAGTCTGCTTGAAAAAGGATGAAATGGTCCTCCTGATAGCCCTGTCAGTGGTATACAATGTCTCAGAAGAATCAATCTCTTTGAAAAATTGTAATTTGGGCAGCTAGAATAGCTTGGACAAATCAAGAAAACATCCACTGGTTGGCTAGGATTGGCCAATTACACCATTATTCCAAATGTACATTGCTATTTGGTTTTAGGCTGCAGTTATTAAGACAAAACAGAATACCCATAAACAATTACTTTCTGCCAAGTTACTACAGATAAGAATTTATTTTTCACCTCATACTAAATCTTTATAAGGTGCAGATTTCAGGCAAAAAAAAACCACCAAATCAAGCAATATTTACATTTATGTTGTGGTGAAGCTATACTTCATTTATTTAAATTTACTTTAACAAGTGGTGCCATATTAACATTTTTATTTCTGGGACCACTTTTTCATGTTTGTCACACTTAAATGTTTCAGATAATCAAACAAATTTAAATATTACTCAAAGACAACAAAGACAAAACACTGTTTTATAAAGTCTAGCAGTTTGAAAGATAAAATCCTGCAAGCGCAACAGAAACACAGTAAAATACAAAAATAAAAAACACAATCTTTAAATTGTTTATCCTATGCTAATTCACCTTTCACCAGACACCTCTTACTTTTGTCATTTTGAGAAAGAATCCATAGAACAAGGGAAGCAATGGCATGGTCCTAAGCTTCTGTAGTTTGCTGGGAAATGGTAAATGGACTGAACTTATATAGTGCTTTTCTAGTCATACTGACCACTCAAAGCGCTTAACACTGGAGCCTCATTAATCCAATTATACTTACAAACACACACACGCAGAGCTCGATAGACAACTTGGGGTTAGATGCCTTTGAAAGCTGGAATTGAACCTACGACCCTGCTACTGCAAGACAACTACTCTGCCTACTGAGCTACAGCCGCAAACAGCTGAGCTTAGTTTTCCATAAACATCGTCTAGATTAAAGCTTAATGTCAACATTTCCAGGATAAATGTTTCAACGTTTATCCTGGAAAGGAACTCAAGCAGGTCGGTTCCTGCTGATTGGTTCAGTAGTTCCTGTTGTTCGTTTGGGTAAAGTGAAGAACTTCCTTCCAGGCTGCGGTCGATCTCTGCTGAAGTTGGTCCCCAGGTTCCCGATTCCTCATTGCAAAGAACCTGGACTGGTTATTAGTTGAAACAAAACACGCTTTGGTTAACCAATAAGTTGGGCATAAGTTGTAGGCAGTCTAGGTGAAGCTGTGGCTCTTCTACCTCAGAGAAATAGCAGCAGGTATCGATCCAGCAATGGATATAGAGACAAATGCATTTTTGGGGAAATCTATATTTCAAAGATTCCTTCTGCAAATCCTGAATAA
This sequence comes from Valencia hispanica, assembly GCA_963556495.2. Taxonomy (NCBI): domain Eukaryota; kingdom Metazoa; phylum Chordata; class Actinopteri; order Cyprinodontiformes; family Valenciidae; genus Valencia; species Valencia hispanica. The sequence continues at coordinate 53,476,926 of OY747711.1, forward strand.
GCCAGGGTAAAAGATTATTCCTTTTACCGGAAAAAATCACCAGATGCACGAACGGCAGACTGTAAATATACTTTGAATCCAGAGCTTCTAGTAAAAAGCAATATCTCCCTTCCACTAGCGAAGAAGAGAGACCGCTACTTCAGCCGTCTGGTTTTATACTTCAGGTTCGAGGGAAAGCGTTACACAGACATAGAACAACAAAATCTGCAACTTTGTGCCGTAACTGGCGTTTTTACCAGTTCAAAGATGAGCTCAGGTTCAACTTGTGCTGTTGTCGGCTGCCACAACAATTCAAGAGAACAAAAAAACTTTTTAGAAAGAGTTTGCCTTGAGTATCAACAGCCTTGAAAGGCCTGCTCGTGCCCAGCACCCTACGCATTGCAGTCAATGGCATGGAAGGAGGACTGGTGTGGCTTTCAGCTTTAAGTCTCAAATATCCTCCGAAGAGAGTTTGTTTGCTCCTTTCATTTTATTGATAAAAAGCCCACAGAACTACACCCCGATCCGGAGATCCATCTGGGCTATGACCAGCCCCCATCGAAGAAGAGAAGAAAGCTCAACCGGACAACTGTGACTCAGACTCCAGCAACTTCCAGCAACATGAACAAAAACACCAAATCTGTTCCTGGTAAGTAAAATTGTTGATGTGGTTTAGCCCCGTTTTACGTTTTGATCACTCAGACCTTCGCTAAATACTAAATAATAGCTTATGATACATGGCGTTAGCGTTAGCTGGTAGCTGTAAGTGTGTTATGCAGTAGTCGGGATGTTTGCGCGTCATTGCCAGTTACATCTAATTTCTTAAGAAATATTAAGCCCATGGTCACTAATGCATCTTCACTAATGCATGCTGGCAAAAGTGTATATATAAGGCTTCATTTCACTGTCCCCCAATAAGTTTTTATTTGGTAGCCAAAGCTGGCTAAATTCAACAATCCTCAGGCTAAATAATTTTTGTTGGACGGATGTGAGTGATAGTCTAAGACCGGGCGAGATTCAAGTCTTAGTCTATTCAATTCAATTCAATTTAGTTTATTTATATAGCGCCAATTCACAACAGATGTCATCTCAAGGCACTTAACAAGAAGTCATTTCAATACATTTATACAAACATTCCAATCAGTTAAAAAGTTTCCTATTTAAGGAATCCCAGCAGATTGCGTCAGTCATTGGCGTGAGGTTGGGCCCCGTTGATGCAGACTTTCCAACCACAGCAATCCTTCAGCAATCCCTCATACTGAGCAAGCATGTAGCGACGGTGGAGAGGAAAAACTCCCCTATAACAGGAAGAAACCTCCAACAGAACCAGGCTCAGTAGGAGCGGCCATCTGCCACGACCGTCTGGGGGTTTGAGAAGACAGAGCAGAGACACAGAAGGAACAGAAGATCTGATATAAGAGAACTTTCTATGTTATAGAAAGTAAAAAGTTGATAACAGGACACAGTGGATGTTCAGTTACTGGGAGGATCATCCCAGTCGATGCCCCCCGTCCAACAGGGCATTGCAGCCAAGCAGGATACCAGACCAGGTATATCTTCTATGGAGAGAAAAACACTGAGAGAAAACAAAGTTAACAGTCGAAATAACAGAATGTACTGTAATACAACTGGAGAGTAGTAGGAGAAAAGGAAGTAGCAGAGTGAAGATTTGTTTTCATAAATAATATGCTAAAAGTTATTAGAGGCAGTGTATTTAGGTGTTTTTTATTTATTTAAAGCGACAGCAGCTGTATGAAAACCTCCAGTTAACCGACAGATTACTGGATGTTAACACTTGTGTAAACACTAAAAGGATTAAAAAAAACTAACAACCTGTGAGTTTTATTTTGTAGAATAAAAACTAAGATTTAATTCTAATAATTTAAGCGGGGGGTTAGCACTATTGCCACTATTTTGCATATGCGTGAGTGTAAAATAAAAACTTTCCTCATAAAATCGAATAAGCTTAGTGACGCATTACAATTTCTTTTATGCTGACAGAGTATACTTGAGTGTACATTTGATCATAATTTTGTGTTATTCAGACTGCGCTGAGGATTCACCTTCAGTCGTCTCAGACCAGGCCAGCATCTCCACACAACCCACTTCTGAACCACTTCTGTAATCAGTCCAAACACAGTGAGAGGACCCTTCTCAACAAGATCATCAGTACTGCAGTACATCTTGGAGTAAAGATGTTCAGGACAAGATGACTCATTGTGATGAAGTTGCATATTTCATTCTTCAAAATGACGCAGACACTTTGCCGTACACTGGTATAGCCTTAGAAACATTTAACACTCTTGTGTCAACACTGGAGGGATATGACAATGCATTTACAATGCCTGTATGAGATCAAGTCCTGATGACACTTATGAAATTAAAGAGTAACCGTGTAATCGCTGACTTAAGCCGCCAGTTTTATATATCACAGAGCATGGCTAGCAAGATTATCTCATACTGGTTAGACAGACTGGAGGAAGTTTTCCGACCATTAATTCCATGGCTGCCAAAATTAATAATTCCGTCTTTCACAAAAAACGTGGACAGCTGACTGAAGAACAGGTAACATACACGCGTCGGATTGCGAATGTAAGAATCCATGTTGAAAGAGCAATCAGATGTTTAAAAGTCTACAAAATCCTATTGCAGATTGTTCCTATTAGAATGGCTCCTACAATAGACAAGATTCTTAGGATATGTGCCGCTCTTGTCAATTTAAGAGAGGATCTAATCCGTGATGCAGAATAATTCGTTAACAAACAGGTGTGGATCTGGGGATAGCAAGATTATCACCCAGGGCATCAGATTGTGTGGTGTAATGAAATTCTTTTATGGGGGCAATTTGAAGTACAGAAATGGGGGGTGTAAATAATTCCAGGTTTCCTTTTGTCCCTTAACTTTTATACAATGTGAACGTTTGGTAGAAGAAAAGATTATGAGATATAGTGCAATCAACTGAACAATGAATTCTTTTTTGTGACAGGCTCTTCAAATGTAAACAATTTTATTTATTTTACAAAAAAATACAAATGTCAATGGTGCCTTCTTGACCTTTTGGTGTTGTCTTGTAAGATTACAAAAATACAGAACTACTAACAACATTTTATGTCATCAATTCATCATTAATTTCACACCACATGGTGACAATGTACATTTTAGTTGATTTTTAACAGATTCCATGTTTTCGTTCACAGGACAGAGACTGAAATCTATCAGCATGTTATTGACTGACTGTCCAATTATCACATGACCAACTGTGTATTAAAGCTTGCCTATTATTTTCAAGTATCTCTCATTTAGCTGAAACAGTCCTGCTGCATACTCCTCTACAATTCGGGGCAAGAAACATGAGTAGTAAAACCCTCTCAAGCGATTTACTTGTTTCTTTACAAATGTTTTATCATACTGCACTGTAAATGAAACATGTTCACTAGGTGTCCAGATCACAAGTTTGGCGGTCTTTAGACCTGTGCAAAACATTGTAAGCTGCACTTGCAGCTCTCCATCTACCAGTTTGATATCGTTGCATTTCTGGGTAAGCTGATCAGTGAGTGAAGGATGGGTTGGTACAGGACATTTTATTTCTAGCAGCACATCTGAATCAATGACCCCATCAGGACTAGCAGAGAGCCATGGCTCCTGGATGCAGATTACAGTACCCATGTGAATGATGTTCATGCACTGTTCTTTCAGCTGATTGCGCACACTAACTTCATTTTCTTTACTATAATTTGTTTCATAATTCCCACAAAAGGTAGGGTACATGTGCTCAGACAGAAATTTGTCATTTTTTGTGGTGGCTCGTACTGGCACCTTTTTTGCAGAGTTTGCTGTAATTCAAATTTTCCTTAAGCTGTGCCACAAATGAGATGCACTTTGCTCCCTGGTTTCTTCTTTTAATTGTGCTGCTTGATCTTCAGAAACTTGAATATATGTCTGATAGAATGTCCTGCATGGATTGCAGCTAAGATCAGAACTGTGTGCCTGGTGTGGCTGTAAAAATTGCTCTTCAACTGTGCTGTTGCACTGAGATTCTGCTGATGGTGAGGCATTGAAACACTTTCCAATTATTGTGTTCTTGAGGAGGAAAAGTGGCATCATTGGTTCTTTGCTAACACCGTCTCTTAAGTCTTGGTGTTTAAGATGATGTGGTGTGTTAGGGAGTGTTTGTGTCACTGCAGCTCGGGAATTAACATTGTACTGCTGCTCTGCCTTGTGGTTTCTGAAGTTTATCTGGCTTAGACGTTTGGGTTCAAGGTTCTTTGCTGTCCCTGCATTCCACCTGCACTGCTCATCTGTACATGCAAGCCCTGTCTTTCGGCACCTGTGATGAACAGTAATAGTATTTATTTCATTTATAAAAATCACAGCCTTTGGCTAGTCCAGTGGGGTTTTTTCAGTGATCTAAATATCCTGATAAGTGACATACCTTCTACAAAATAGTGGCCGCATGACTACAAGATTTCCCTAATCCAGCGATACAGGAACAGCCGACCGTCTCCCCTACTCCACTTTCCCTTAGCATGACCCATGCTAAGTGTTTAGCTTGACTAACACTCTGGCTCGGCTCCACTGCTGCATTTCGAAAAATAAATTCACCATGTTTGTTGAGGAGTACTTTATCAATTTTGTTGCTGTGTAGATAATTATACGCCTCAGTGCTCTTGTAATTACGCAGTCCCTCGCCATCAACGCCTTCAGAAAATACGAGGTAATTAATAATGTCAATGTAGCTGATGTGCTGCCATTTACAACAGATGAAACTGCGAGCATGTAACCATGCAACCTTAATCAACACAGCAAGCAGAAATGAAAACCGGCTTCCGCTATGAATCATGGGATATAGCGCCAAGCCAGGAATACTGTGGATACCAGTCCAACTGTTCCATGTAGTTCAGCCCTTCATGGCTAGAGGGCTAACAAAAAATTCTTAGAATAGTATACTATTTTGGGTTATTCAGATAAGGCATCAAGTGGTCCCAGAAACAAAGATGATATTATGACATAATTTGTTCAAAATAAATTGAAATCATTATGTAGTCATTAACACAGAAATATTGTCAGGGTTTTTTAGAGCTTACAGAAGGACAGGGACATCACTAGTAAAATCCATAGATAATATTCTATCACCTTCTGTTATATGTACTTTAGATCTCAGTTTTGTATTGAATACAATAGACCAAACCGTTTCTTTAGATTTCTTTATCATGGTATAAGAAATAAATAAATAAACTTGGGTGATTTAAATCAGGCATTTCAGTAATCTTAACTTTCTATTTATTTCCACAAGGTAAAATTCTAAGACACCTAGGGACACACTTCTATCATTATATTGATGATTCTCTGAAATATTTTATAAAGCCTGATCAACTGATTTCTTCATATAAACCATAAACTGTGTCTTAAAGACAAAAAAGCCTGGATTGATTCTTAACTTTTGAAAACAACCCTGGTTGGAAGGTAGAAGTTTTTAGATGGACCCTGAACCAAGCTTGAAGTTTTGTGATGTGTGAGTGCAGTGAACATTTCTTATTTAAATACTCCCAGCATGTTGTTTCAGTCATCTCCCAGTGAGTCTATCATCTGTATTTTATGTTAAATTTAAACATGGTGAGACAGGAGTTAAACAATACTTTTGTTAGCAAAAAGAACATTCAAACTCAGTCACTTGTGTTGAGTATCACAGTCATTAAATTTATTTAAACCACTAATGTTACAATGTTTTAGTGTATTTTTGTTCATATCCCTGAGGATTGTGTATCATTAACTGACTTCAAGTTTAAAAGTAGTAGACATGCTAAAAGACAATGCAGCTGCATATTTCTGCTCTGCTCCAAAGGGGAATATACGGAACACAGAAAACAAAGTTGGCGAAACACATTTAAACCTTGTTAAGCCTAGTTTCTACTTCTCTGTCTGCGGAGGTGCGGAGACACGCAGCGCCATTATCCGTCAACACAAAGGCTCTCCAAAAGTCACAAGGATGGATGGAGTAGAGCACACATCTGATTTGTCAGCCCAACATCAGCCCCAGATCATTTCACCACAATAGTGCTCTATAGTCGATGGAATTACTAGTCAATGCAGCTTTTGGCCACTAGATGCTTTATAGTGCAAGGCCAGTTTATCTATTATGGGCTCTTGGCGATTTTAAACACCAGGGGCCTGTACCATGAAGCCGGATTAGGTGGCTAGCCAGCTATGTTTCAGCTTAGTTTCCACCAACCCTGGGTTTTGGGTACCATGAAAGTGGCTCGGCTTTGATCGGTGTTCGTTGCCATGGTATCTTACGCTGCACGGCTAACCTGCTCCGGGGCAGGTTATGTTCTGGATTCGCGATCTCAGACTGAAGTTTGACCAATCAGCTGTGAGCAAAGAAACATATATATGTGACGTAACTAATTCCCAGCGTCTGTTCTCTGTTGCAATGGCTTCACCTTTTCTCCCTAATCCTGTGGACATCTCCGCGCAAATTGTAAGACGAGCACTTCGTAGAGAACGAGTTTTTAGGGACAGACAAAATCCATTTGACTTTCCTGATGCGTACTTGTATGAAAGATACAGATTTTCCGCGGAAGGAATGTCTTATCTCTGTGAGCTTCTTGAGCCGCACATAACAAATGTGACTCATCGAAGCCATGCCCTGACTGTACAGCACATCCAATCCCATCCATAATCGGCCGCCCCTTGTTGTTGCTCAGAGCCAACTCCTCTGCCACAGTGTAATCTTGAGGAGGTGGCCCTCCCCCAGTTTTCCTAATTTCACATTTATTTCTGTTTGCTGCAAACAAGTGTTTGTGATTAAATGTTCTAAGAAAATAATAAAAAATATGGTAAATACTCACCACTTTGAATTATATTTTTATATTTTGTCTTGATCTGCTGCCAAGACCGTTTGGAGTTGGGGTTGCATCTAAAAATTAATGAATATCAATCTTTCTTAGGATGTAATAGCCTATACTTTCACATACATCTACACACATAATATATATATATATATATATATATATCTATATATATATATATATATATATATATATATCTATATATATATATATATATATATATATATATATATAGATATATATATATCTATATATATATAGATATATATATATCTATATATATATAGATATATATATATCTATATATATATAGATATATATATATCTATATATATATAGATATATATATATCTATATATATATAGATATATATATATCTATATATATATAGATATATATATATATAGATATATATATATCTATATATATATAGATATATATATATCTATATATATATATAGATATATATATATATCTATATATATATACATATATATATATATATATATATAATATATATATATATATATATATATATATATCAACACGAATACATTTTCATTTTAGCATTTAATATATTTTAATATGCTTAGCCTACTTAAATGTACATTAATTGTTTAACCCACGCATTAACACAATCAGCAATCTTCCTCCACGATTGTTCTCTTGCTTTGGCAGCAGATACAGTGTTACTGCGTGCTTGAAAAATATTTCTAAATTCTTCATATTTCTGGAGAATAATCTCTTGCTCCTCCGTTGAAAAGTAGATAGCTCTCGCTCTATCCATATCGAACGCGATTGGTTGTTCAGTGTCGTCGTCACTCTTTTATGTGCACGCGCCTGTGGATTAATCATAGCTTAAGGATCAAAGCCTGAGTTGACAGAGAAAGTTGATAACCTGCGTCATGGTACCAATTAAGCCTGATTGCATCGGTTTGGTTTTGTCGATTCAAAACCAATCCTGTAACCCCGAGTTTGTTGAGCCACCTTCATGGTACAGGCCCCAGGAGGTGTAGAGAACAAAACAGATCGCTGTGTTTGTTTGTTTACATGCGTTCTTAGAGTGTTCTATGAGGTGCACTTCAGTGTTGTTTTTGACAACCATCTTAGATCTAGTCTTAGTCTTAGTCTTTTGGACTAAAATGCTTATTAGTTTTAGTCAAATTTTAGTCACGTCTATATGTGATAGTTTTAGTCCAATTTTAGTCGACGAAAAGTCAAAAAGGTTTTCGTCAAAAAAAGGGGGGAAAAGTAGTCTTAACAAATTAATGTAGGTCAATAAGTATTTTGCTGTTGGGCAGTGTCACTCGTAAGTTGTGAAAATAGCAGCAGATCTATAATTCAACACATTTTGAGCTTGCGGATCGACAATTTTCACCAATAATTAAAATAATGAAGGAATGGTTTTAGACATAAAAGGTTTCCGCCCAACTGCAAATACTTTCTGATCTAAGGATTGTGCATTACACAGAGATACATTGGTAACAGTGGAATCAATGTTCATTACTCCAAAAAAGCCAAAAACAAAAATATTCTACTTCAGCAGCAACTTGGCTTTATTTATCAGAATTTGCTTAAGTACAATGAACATACACATGCCCAAAATATGAGTGATGGATGCGGAACACATATGCTCAACTTGGCCTCGTCTGCCAGTGCAATTAAAATGCATATTATTAGTAAGAACAGACATCATACAACCCCACTCTATCTTTAACTTGTGCAAACAATATAATAAAATAATGAAAGATTCCTGAGATACAGTGGGAGTTATACATACTTGAAAGTATGAAACAAACATGTTCTTAAGTTTTTGGAACAAAATAAATAAGACCACCCTGTAAATACTGTAGTAAATTCAATAAATAACAACAATGAATTGATGTTAGCGTAACAAAAGCTAACTTTAGCCTGAAGTTAGCAGCCCATTTGCGCCAGGAGTATGTGGAAAATGTTATATTTTTAAAGCTTACTATGAAATTACTCACGAGCCGATTGTCAAATGACATTGTAACGTTATGTGTAGGCTATATGTAAGGGATAATGCCCGACGAGGTGTCCATTATCAGAAATTAATGAATGATGCGGAGGCGTGAACCGTCTTATGTCATAAGTGATCATACCATGGTCACTTACGAAAGAAAGAAGTATTTAATCAATTAATAATACTTTAATGTGTTTTAGAGTTAAAACCGTGAGGGTTTTTATTTTTATAAGTCGAGCGCACTATTTAATATCTCCTGTATACAGGCGTTGCCAAGCAACGTGGCCACAGCGACCCGACCGCAGCAGTTGATCAGTGATGGGAAGTGAGATTGTGTCTTTACCTTAAGTTACGTGATACAAAGTTTTAATATGTTAAACCTACCAAATAAGTTAAAAGAAATTATGAAATCACTCATGTTTTGTCTGTCTTGCTGTTGCGATGAGTCAACTGTGAAATAACGTTGAGTCTCCGTTGCCATGGTTACCATCTAGCGTTTGAGCCAGCGCAATGATTTAGAGCGGTCATCAGGCAATTTGAAAGGACGCCTTTCCTAAGTGTACATTATCACTTTTTAACCTACACCCTCCAGCTAATCAGAATGGAGTAGTCACCCAAACCATGGTATAAGATATGTTAACAGCACTTGTAACTTACCTCCGAAAAAATATCCTTGTGGCGAGCCTTCAGTCACCGCTTAAGGTTGGTCGTATTTTTTCTGCCTACTTCGTGGCCACATTTGTCTCCGTCTTCCTTCACAATACACTCTGTTTTATTTTCTGCTGGGTTATATTTGAAATACACCCATAGGTCCTCTCGCCGTTTGCAACCACTCTGTGTGCAAACTGCCGCCATCATGGTTCATTGTCTGTCACGAGTGACAACAATGTGACGTGTTGAGCACATTGTGCGTTGCACGCCAGGTGGGTGTGCGTAACCAAACAAGGATAGAATGCAGCGGCAGATACTTTTTAGGTTTTAATTGGCACGCACAATAAGCAGAAATGTCATGCATTTTAAACGTCTGACAGACCACCCACTAACATTTTCGTCCACTCTCGTCTCATCAACGAAAACTCACACAAGTCTCGTCATGTTTTAGTCATCAAAGAGCCATGTTTATCTCGTCACAGTCTCTTTATCGTCATGAAAAAAAGTGGCGTCAACGAAATGTTTTCGTCATCGTCATCATTGACGAAAACAACACTGATGCACTTCTAGTGAAAAGTATTCCAGCTCAATCTCTGTCAGCCGCTGCTCCTTGAGTGGATGTGCGTTTACAAGCTGAAGTAAATAAACGTCACTGCAATGGTAGGCAGACATGCCAGAAAAGGTCTGCACCCCCTGCTGTCCTGGCGGTGAATTGCTTCGCAACATTGACACACCAACAGAGAAGTACAGACCCTTTCCAAAAAGAAAAACAGAAAGAAATTATGATCACATCAAATCAATCAAAATATGGTACTTTCAAAATATGTCAATGTTCAATTCTTGGTAGGGAATCCCTTTGCCTTAATCACTGCCTCGATGAGCCGGGGCATTAAGGCAATTAGCCTGTGGCATCACCTGGGAGTTATGGAAGCCCAGATTTCCTTGATGCTTGCTGTCAGCTTTTCTTTGTTTTTGGGTCTGGTGCCCCACATGTTCCTCTTGATAATACCCCATAGATTCTCAATGGGGTTTAGGTCCGGTGAGTTGGCTGGCCAGTCAAGCACTGCGATAGTATGGGCATCAAACCAGGTTTTGGTGCCTCTGGCGGTATGGGCAGGGGCCAGGTCCTGCTGTAAGATGAAATCTGCATCTCCACACAGATCCTCAGCAGAAGGAATCATGAAGTCCTCTAAAACATTCTGGTAGACTGATGCGGTGACCTTGGATTTAAGAAAGCAGAGTTTACCAACACCTGCAGCGAACATTGTACCCCAAATTATGACTGACTGTGGATATTTCAGGCTGGACCTCAAGCAGCTTGGGCTCTGTTCCTCACCCGTCTTCCTTCCAAACCCTTGGACCTTGATTCCTGAATGAAAGGCACACTTTACTTTCATTGGAAAAGAGGAGCTTGGACCACTGACCAACAGTCCAGTCCTTCTTCTCCTTGGCCCAGTTGAGATGCTTCCTACATTGGCTATGGCTCAGTAGTGCTTTGATTCGAGGAATCGGACAGTTGTAGCCCCTCTCCCAGATGTGTCTGAATGTGGTTGTTTTTAAAGCTGTGACTCCCGCCTCATTCCACTCTTTCTGGATGTCAGCCAGATTCATGAATCTTCTCCGTTTGATAGTCCGCTGAAGCCCACGGTCAGCTCTTCTGCTGGTGCATCTTCTCCTGCAACATTTTGCCCTTCCACTAGACCAGGGGTGCCATACCCAGGTCCTCGAGATCTACACTCCAGCAACTTTTAGGTGCATCCCTTCTCATCACAGCTGAATCAAATGAAGGCCCTGTTACCGGGCCTTTTCAGAGCCGACAGACTGCTGATAAGGGAATTATATTGAACTCAATTTGATTCAGGTGTGTTGGAGCTGCGATACACCTAAAATTTGTAGGATGGTAGATCTCGAAGAGCAGGATTGGGCATGCATGCACTAGACTTTCCATTGATATCCTTGGACACAGCACTCTGTGAACAGCCAGCCTCCTTAGCTAGGAACTGTTGTGGCTTACCCATTCTATGGAGGGGATCAATGATGATCTTCTGGCCAGTTGTCAAGTCTGCAGTCTTCCCCATATTCAACCAAACTGAGACAATTGAACCAAAGCAATTTAATAACATCTGGGAAAACCTGTGCAGCTGTTTTGAGTTTAGTAGATGAGCAGTTCGTGAAACTCAGTTTAAAACTTTAATGCCCTGTAAAATTTGGGCTGATTTCTTCTGATTTTTTTTGCATTCTTGTTTTCATGGGGGGGGGGTTGGAAGCACTGTTGCCTTGCAGCAAGAAGCCCTGGGTCTTTGCAGAGAACCCTGTGCATGCGTGGGTTCTCTCCGGGTACTCTGGCTTCCTCCCATAGTCCAAAAACATGACTGTTAGGTGAATGTTTCTTATTTGCCCTTAGGTATGAGTGTGCGCGTGCATAGTTGTATGTCCCTGTGATGAACTGGCGACCTTTTCAGTCTAGCCCCCGTGACGCCCCCCCAACCTTGCATAGGATAGACAGGTACAGATAATTGATGTCTTCGTGTTTTATGAACGTAAAGCCCAATTTATGTACAAAAAAACAACTACATACTTGAAGTCGTCTAAGTTGTGGGCTCTGAATCTATAATCTATGGAAGTTTAACGGTTTGAATGGAATTATGGAAATAAATAAACTTTTCCATGATATTAATTTTTTTACGAAAGGATCTGTATAAAAGGAAAATGTCTCCAACAAGCTGGATTAAATAATTCGGTCCCTGAAAGAAATCAGCCTCATCCTTGTTAAAGATATATTTTTCATAACACACTTACAGCTTTCCGTGAGATTTGTGGTGACTGTAAATTTTCAATGAAGTGTAATTGCCTTACCAGAATCACAGGTTAGTGTTATTGCTAAAAATCACTTATTTTAAAATGCTGTCTTGCACAAAAAAAATTTGACAAAATGTATCTAAAATTTGTTGTAGTTGCACAAAGTTAGGAAGGAAAATACTTTAAACTAGAACTACTATGAAACAATCTGTGAATAGTCTGATTTCACAGTTTTATTCCCACTGTGGACTTCTCTGTGGCAGTTAGCAGAGATAAACTATAATCTACATAAGTGGCAAGGATCTCCATTGAGGTAAGCTGGCTGATATGGGCCGTTCCATGGGTAACCAGGCAACCGAGAGGCGGCGAAAGCGCAATGTGGAGACATGGCAAACCATTTTATTTCAATCAATCAATCAATGTTTACTCAGCCAAAAGGTGACCAAAGTGCATCACTTTAAAAGACAAAAGTATAGTCAGCAATGAGAAAATGTGTAACAAGACAATAGTAAAAAGATTTAAAAAATAAATAAAAGCAGCAGCACAAGCGATAAAACAAATTACAACAATAAATATAAAGTTTTAATTTTATTATTTTTGTAGCAACAATAAGATTGGAATAAAGGTAAATTAATACAAACGAAACTAAATTACAGCAGAACGTAATAAGTTTCAGCATCCCTAGATATTTAAACACTAACAGAAAAAGTGTGTTTTAAGTTTAGCTACTTTTAAAATGTGTCACCCAAAGAAAATATTAACTGGGGTTCACAAATAAATGGAAGAGCTGCAAGTGATACAGTGTTGATGCAGCGGCATGCCTGACATAAAACAGAAGGTGGAGGCAAAGAGAGGTATGCCACAGCCAGAATATGCTGCAGACGAAGGGGAGGGGGTTGTCGGTAGATCTAACACTGAGTCCAGTTCAGCTCATAGATCTAATAGGAGTGCTTTAGGGACTCTACATCGGCTCCCCTCATCCAGATGCTGCCACTGGCTGATCTTTAATAAGCGCCAGCGCAGCTGTTGTGCAGCATTATGCAGGAGTGTCACTGTAGTATTTATATTTGTACTTCACACAATTAATGCACCAATAAGTGCAATTGCTGTATAATCTGAAGACATACATATGATCATACTGTGATATAATTCTTAAATGCAACATAGTTTCATCCAGATTCTCATTTTAATTCTCAGTTCAGAGCAGTGGCTGACTGTTAGTTATGCGACCAAAGCTCTACAAGTCTGAAAATGTCCTAAATTCACATTTTGCCATCTCACCGGCTGCGCTGCCAGTGACCTCTGTGTGCAAAATGTGTATAAGCAAGGTCCTTGGTGTGCTTAAAGTCTCACATTTTCTGCCACGTTTTCCTTCTATAAGTCCCAAACTTTGCGTTGAAAGTGACTTATGCAGTTTTCAGAGCCCGTTTTGTGCGTAAGCAAGCTTCATAAATGAGACCCCTGGTAATGAACCAACCATTTGATTCAGATGTGTTGACCCAGGGTGACATCTAAAACATGTAAGACACTGGCCCTCGAGACCTGACTTTGTACACCGCTGTTTTAGACCTTCAGAGTCCCACTGACTCATGCCATATTTTTTCAGTCATAATTTTTGGTTAGCAACAATGCTCTTGAGAGGAAATATAACTAATTGATAAGAAAAATCTAAACCGTTAAAAGTCTTTCCGGAAACCTGCCAAATCAAATGTCTTTGCAGTTAATTTAGGTGCTGATGATTCTGTTCATGAAAAAAGGCAAATACATAATAGTGGTGATGCATTAAACTGCAGATTTTTGCTCGGGGAAAAAGACGATTCGCCTGTGCCTGTGGTGTGGCGCACCCCCCTATCCACCCCGCTGTGATAGCGCTCAGCACAGGCAGAGCTGGAGCATTGGTGGTTGTTTATTGTGCACGAATCTGCGTTCGGTAATGTCTAAGAGGGAAAGAAACAGGTTGAAGCGTTGGAACTATTTTACTGCTAAACTGCTTTCAACAAATGAAAATCATGAAAAATGACAAATACTAAAACAGTGAAGGGGTCAGAAATGTTTAGCCTGTTACATCTGTCCTGTTTCAGAAAGGATTTACTTAAAACAGCGACGTTAAAGTCTGTTTATTTAAAGTAATATGTCACTTAATGTGAAGAGGTTCTGCACAGTTAGAGGATTTTTCGTTTTACAGTTTTTCTCAGTGGTTTTGGTGCATTTCTCACATCACTATCAACATCTGCTTGTTCAGAATGGATCATCTATTCTTCAAAATAGTCCTGACACCATGTTTATGTACAAGACGGTCAAATTGGTTAGTCATGTTTTCATTACGATCTTTCACCCTAGAAGTGTTTTCTAATGCAAAAAGGTCAGATCTTAGTAACAAGATAGTGTTAGCCACTATTAGAATAGCCATTCAAACTCTACAGTTACAGTCAGTGAGGAAAATGATTACCAGACATTAAATATGATAACTCACATTTTTACTGCAGCTCTTTGTAATTCTCATTTGTTCACAGCATTGTGCAAAAGCAAAGTACAAATTTATATAGAACAAACATAAGAAACAGCCTTTGTGTAAAGCTGCTCAACTGTAGGCTAAAGTATATCATCAGCGGTAGCTGAGGTTCACCTGAGAGAAGCTCTTCAATCTGGGAGACATTTTCAGGAGAGAATGAAAAAGAAATGGATACAATTCTCAGATTTTGAGAACTACTTTAATATTTTAGTTTGCAATGACTCCAGCAATGAAATGAGGACTTTTAGTTTTAGAGGGAATTGCTATTCAGCATTTAAAAGTATAGTTCATTTTCTCTGACATGATATAAGCAGATCATTGTTGTATAAAATAGCAGGAAGCAATTGATGCTTGTCCAAAAAGATTTACATTCTGTTTGAAAGAATGAGAAACTGTTGAAAACATAATGAACACAAATGACTAAATGTTGTGGAGTTTGAACAAGCAGTTATGAAATTTTTTTATTTGATCAGAAAAATTCACCAAAGAAATTTAGAGAAAAAAAACTGCAATGAGCTCCTATAATAAATCCTCATCAGGAAAACAAAACTAGTCATGAATCTATGGGTCAGTTTCCTCTGTACAGTCAGACCTTTTGGGGGATTGCATTAAACAAAATCAACATGTGAAAACAGCATAGAAATAAGTCATATTCTAACAGCTTTTAATAGGATGAGGCCTTGTTCTATATTACACTCTCCATGGTTACATTTCTTTCATTGTACTATATTTGTTTCCTCGTTTTAATCCCACTTAAAATCATTTCAAGATTAGCTTAAACTTTACACCATCAAATAAAGACATGATAGCACTGGTCCTATATATATATATATATATATATATATATATATATATATATATATATATATATATATATATATATATATATATATATATATATATATATATATATATATATATATATATATATATATATATATATATATATATATATATATATATATATATATACATATATATATATATATATATATATATATATATATATATATATATGTGTGTGTGTGTGTGTATAGTAATTGTTTTAGTAGTAGTGGTGCTGGTGCGTTACCTCCTCCAGTAGTTGGTCCACTCGACCCAGAACAAAGGGCTCCACCTGCTCCAAAGTCATCATCCAGGCAGAGAACCTGGCGTCCTGTTGCTGCTCCAGGCTCAGTATCCTGGACTGCAACTCTAAGGTCCGCAGAATGACTAAGATGCAGAGTCCAAGGCAAAGAATGGACACAAACATGCAGACCATTATCCCGGACAGATTCTTCCAACTGCTCCACACTGGCTGTTTTCCTAGTCGCTGCTGTTCTGTGTAATTCCTCTTCTTTTCACCAGCTTTATCAAGTATTTTACAGCCCTGCTTATCCTCCATTCTCTACATAGAAGTAGTTTTATTCCCAAAGAAAATCCCTCTGCTCTACAGATTTGAATTTATACAGTCTGACGATGGCTTTGCAGCGTATGTCCGTGTAGCCTACGGAGAAAACTTTCAGCAGATGTCCTTCACGTCAAAGCACTCTTCTAAGTACATTCTCACACACACGTATGTAGCTCAGCCTCAGGGATGTGATGGAAGCAGGTACTTAATTTGTTCATAAACTCTATGAAATTCAAAATTCGCAAGAAATCTTTTGTCTGCGTTCTGCTCCGCTTGTCCAAATGGGCGCACTGACTGGCTTTCCAATCAGCTCGCCTACAAGGCACGTAGCGTAGCGTAGCGTACTTCAAAGCGCAGTCCAGTCCGCCTTCCTCTCCTCTCCTCTCCTCTAGCCTCGTGCTGTGGATGCGGTGGGTGAGTGGGTGGGCCCTTGGCTTGGCTCCTCCCCCTGCCTGGAACCCTCCGCTCCGCTCTGCTGCTGTGTTGAGCTGAGGGGAGGCTTTAGGTTAAATACCACAGGGGTATTCATAGCAGAGCTGCTGCTGCCCTCTTTGATCCGCACACTTGCTGAGAGATATTTTTAGGGGTGTGAATAGTCCGGATAGTCTGTCACAAAGCTGGTTCGCCGACAGTACTGCTCCGTTTCGGATATGCCCACATGGAGGTCATCAGAGCATAATGGGACAATCTACCAAAACATTGGCTCCATTTGCTGTCCTGCCACTACTATTGTTCATAAAACTGCTCTAATCCACATATTTCCCAAAACTGTCATACTGTGAATTAATTTAGAGGGTTTTACAACAGAATATGTTATGTATTTGA